>OY482671.1:15037191-15637191 GCA_960531455.1 Urophora cardui | reverse complement strand
TAGGCCTTTCAGAAACGATAAGCTTTTTGTAAACAGCGATCACTCTTGGATTTATATAAACTTTCAAATATGGAAAAAAAAAGTCGAAGAAAAAAAATTTTCCTCAACTTAAAATAAAAAAATAAAAAAAAAATTAAAAATATGACCTCCCCAATTTTTTATATGTCTTGAATTGATATATTTTTAATCAAACTGCATTTTAATTTTTGAAATCCACCTGCGCCTTTCGCTTAAATAATCCTTCTCCCATTTGACTAAAAGTGCTTTTTTCAAAACGTAATAATTGGCCTACTTTTGACATTATAAAAAATCTTATTGTTTGGAGACTAATCGAATATTTCTTCACCATGTTGTAGACATAGTTATAGTTCATACTTTCAAATTATGAAATAATTTTTTTTATCAGCGATAATATTATTTTTTTGCAGCTTTTTTTTTTTTCAAACAGAAAAAAAAATTGTGTAAAAATTGGAAAACTTTAAAATGAAATAAAAAAAAAAATAAAAAATATGACCTCCCCAAATTTTTAATATTTGGTGCTGGTGAATGTGCTTTATAAATAGGTGAAGAAATCTCAAAAATTCGTTTGCGCATTTTTGTTTTATGAACTTTTTTATGGAGTGAGTATTTTTAAGTTTTCATACATTTTTTCCATACAAAATGCCCAAAAGTATGCTTCAAAAAGTATTAATTTTTTGTATGGGAAAAATTTGCCAAATTAATGAAACTTAAACAACAATTCTAATAAAGATATCTGAAAAATTTAAACGCTATATTCAAGGGTATGGACAGTGCTTTCTAACGGTGTACTTTGTTTTGAACAAAAAAAAAAAATATGAAATAAAAGATATTAAGCAGGGAATATAGCCAAAAACGCTTGCTTTTTGCCTATTTGGACATGAATATCTCAGAAACTAGGACCAATTTGAAAATTCTGACTCCAGATTCAGATTCAGCACATTCAAATCCTTTATAAAAGTATAGTTTCATTTGTGGTATAAAAATTTTTTGAAATGCGATTTTTTTGTAGGACAATTTTAAGATAAATGCTTATAAAATCCTTAAAAGTGAATACATTTTTAATTTAAAAACCATGGGAGTGAGGTGTATTTGTTGGCCGATTTTGTTCAAATTTTCACGGTTTGCTACTTTCAATCAAGAAAACTTAAGTTCCAAATTTCAAGTTTCTAGCTCAATTATTATTATTTTTGGCCGCGTTTGTATAGAGGTGCCCCCACTGTGCGACGCAATAAGCGCTACTGACCGCATTGAGACTCAAGATGTACTGATAATCTATTTCCTCTTAGTAGGAATGACGGCTCACTTGCTGTTAGCCTGATTATTGGCCACATTACTGCTATCAGACATGCTGAAAGACTGGGTGTTCGTTATAATGACACGTGTAGCAGCTACAAAGAAGACGAAGAAAAGCCTGAAAATGTAAAACATTTATGAGCTTCAACAACATTTAGTGTGTGAATGCCCGGGATTGCCGACCTCAACGACGTGCCTCAGGTGGAGCCTAAAAAGATCTTAGAATTCCCTGAAAAGTTTCTTGCATTGAGTGGTGGTTTAGATCCGCGTGGTATCACAACTGGACCGTTTGAGCCTTAGTGTATTGGCGCTTGCACCAACAGCCACTATTAGCTAAACTAACCTATTGATTTTTCTGGTTCCATAAGATAAGACTTAAATGTGTTTGACTCCTAAATGGTTTAGAGTTAGTACTGGAGATCCACTTCAAATAATTTCCTTTAGCTAGGACCGAAGTCTGTGAGTCTACTTTTCATTCATTACTTCTTAATAGACTCGAGTTTTTGTTAGGGTTCAAAATTGTTCGCCAAGAGTACTCATTTGCAAATTAACCATTTAAATAGGTCCATTTCAAAGAAGTAGTCATAGAGACCGAGGCATTACAGCCAGCTAAAGCCGTGTAACAAAAGTTAATACCCTTCGAGATTCAGCTCGATTCAGATTCGACCAAGATTTAGGCTTTTTGCATGCCATAAGATTGGCTACAAAGTGTTTTTGTATGTGAGTACCAACAAACAAACTTCCCAGATATTTTAATAAATCTGAGCAGTTTGTCAAATGGCAGAGAGAGAGAGAGAGCATACACATCTGAACCGAGAATGCGCAATATTAATTTAGCCAAGGCCGGAAAGGTACAGAGAACGCGGAAAGGTACAGAGAAATATTACCCTGTGCCTTCGTCGTCGTCGTTCTCCTCCCCATAAGATAGAAATAATGCGCGCTCTATGACGCCTGTGGTAGCCATGGCCATGTACTGTCCCCATGAATTGTGTCCGGTAATCAACCCCACAAGTGCTCGAAACTACCTCTCCTTCTCTATACACCTGAGTCATTCATGAAGCGTATGCTAGAAAGTAATGCAAAATTAACTGCAGCGAGCGACGTAAAGGCAGACACCATGAAAACACTGAGAAGCCTAGAGAGAATATAGCGAATGATCGGCGACTAAAGAAGCACTAATTATGTCAGATTACAGCTTCTAATCATAGGTACTTCGAGACCTCGAGTAGAACGGATACGTACAGGAGTTCAGCCCCCTACATCCGTCATCGCACGTGCCGCGGAACTTAGGCGTCCGCATGTCACTTATCACAGAATAGTTCGACTAATTGACCACTTCGTGTGGAACGAATACGTACAGGAGCTCGGCCGCTTGCATCCGTTACGGATACGAACAGGAGCTAGGCCTCCTGCATCCGTCAGCGCGCGTGGTGTGGAGCTTCGTCCTCCGCAGATAACCTTCCAGTGACCATTACGATTGGAACGGATACGTACAGGAGCTCGGCCTCCTGCATCCGTTACGGATACGTACAGGAGCTTGGCCTCCTGCATCCGTTACGGATACGTACAGGAGCTAGGCCTCCTGCATCTGTCATAACGTGTGGTGCGGAGCATTGGCCTCCGCAGACCATCTAACACTGATCGCTTCTAACGCTTCCATTACGGACACTTGGATCCTTGTGCTCAACCCACCTCCCGACCGTAGCTTGACGGTAGTACCGGGGGGTTCGGTACGATGACAGTAGGAGGTTTAGTGCTGGTTAGAATCCCACACTGACGGGGTAAAGGCTTTCGATGCTTCCACCTCGTCAAAAAAAAAAGTGTCTACCATGAGTTTCCTCATTGAGTCCCTGAATTTCCTCATGGAGTCCCTCATAGTGCCCGCAATACTCTTGGTTCAATGATTGAGTGCGGTCCAGTTGGTTGTTCTGCCTCCGTCGGCCTACAGCTGTCAGTCGGCTTCAGTACTAGGTATATTCTGTTTTTGATATGTCTGTGTAGAATCTACACGCCCAATAAACACAAAAGCGAGGGTGGTATCGTGGCAAACTCGAGATGAATTCGCGGAGGTGAATGTTATTTTTCGGATTCGTATCGAGTTCGAGATGGACTCGAGAAAAATCAATTATCGCAATAGCATTTATTAATTTTGTTAGATCTTGGGCTTTGTTGGGCTTTAATTTACTATTTAAAACTCCACTTGAGAAATTTAAAAGTTCGGATGATATCGTGGGGAATTCGAGGCGGATTCGCAGAAGAAGATTTTCTAGAATGTATTCGCCAATGATCCCAAATCTCGAATTGCCAACGATCCGAGAACATAAAAATGCGCGAATCGCTAATGAGAGGTGACTCACCTGGGAATTCGGATTCGCTGATCTATCGTCGCGAACTATCGCCGCGATAATATAATCAGAGAAGCGAACTAGCCATGGGTAATGGCGCAATTTTTTTGGCGCTGATACAATAACTCCAGCGCCACTCGTGGCGCCAACTCACGGTACTGGCGCAATAACACCTTTAGCGCAATTGTCATGGAAGAATCGATAAATAACATTTTTTCGCTTGTTACTGTTCACCATCCCCGTTTTATTTCTTTTGGCGCAATTCTGCTTACATATACGAGAGCACAATTAATTTAAATTTTCATAATCATTTGGAAACATATTCCGTATATTTGTGAAAATATGCTGGAAATTAGAGTCACATAGATCACTATCAAGCATACATAATTGTGACGGTGTCATACGTATACATATACTATGGTGCTGTTATTGGCGTTGTGGTTGCGCCATTTTACACGAGCGCTATATTGGTGCTGGTGTTAGAGCACGAAATTGAGTCGGTTTTATATTAAAAAATTGAGTTGGCGCAATATTGAGTTGGTGCTATATTGAGATGGCGCTATATTGAGTTGGCGCATTTCCCAAATCGGAGTTAGCGCAATAACGCCAGGGTTGGTTTTAGCGCAATTGCGCCGCGCAGCGCAGTGTTACCCATGCCTAAAGCGAACTCGTCTCGAATTCGAAGCAAATCCGTTGTGTTTATTGGGCTGTAGATGATTTGCTTCTATCTTCCCGTACAGTTTCCGGATCTCTACGAGACATCCGCATCAATAAAGTTAGTTCGCTGCAGATTTTTGTTCAGAGATTTAGTTATTGCCAAACTCATCAAATTAATCTCACATGAAATGAACCAGCTCTGAAGTATGATATCAATTAATGCTGTGGGCCACTGAGTGTGTGCTTTGAGTACATAGAGCTCTACGCTGAATATTTAATCTTGTAGTACTTAAAAAATCCACTTGTAGCATATTTATTGGCACACAAGATTCATGTAGGTGGTACCTTTCTTCACTATGAGGACAATTTCGGTGTTTTCGTTTTTCTATTGCGTTAGTACTTGACTGAGAAAATGATTGTACTAGAGCACAAGCTGCGGCATCCTTACACCATTTTCTGGATCTATGTTCATTCACAGCTCGAAGGACTAGTTTTTTGCCAGTATCCTTAAAGTAAGTAAACTACTTTTGAATGTCGATTTTGTTTATCTATTTGACAAAGTTCATTATTGCCGTTTAGGTTGAGTTGTAACATTTGTTTTTAGGAGCGACTGTCGCATGCAGCATCCGTTGAAAGATGCTTTTACTCTTATTATTTTGCAGTTTCAATTTATTTTGCATTTAATTGCTATTTTTCTATCCTATAATTATTCTATTTTTGTGGCGTTCCTCAGGCTTATTTATTTATCTTTATTTGGCTCCATTCGCTTCAACCAAAGCCAATTGCGGCTAGGGAGCCTGCACAGGCTGTTGGCTGTTGGCTATTAATAACCTAAATAATTAATTTGCTAATTTCCAAAGAGCAGCTAAAATAAATTGGTAACTAAATATGTAAATAATCAGTTGAGCTGTGGGAGTGTGTGTGTATGTATGGTTGGTTCTTGTCTGCCTGCCTGCTGTTAAAAATTTATTTACTACCTTTACCATAAGCAAACAGCCGCACTCTCCAGTTTATGTGTTAGCTGTACGTTGATGGGCGTGCGTTGTGTGAGTGTTGGTGCTTTCCCTGTCGGAGAAATCTCTAGCTCCGAACTAGGTCGCTTCTAGTGCATTTTTCGCATCTACTGGTGCGAGCTAAATCTCTTCTGCATGTTATCAACTGGCGAATGTAACGCGGTGATGTCCTAGACGGTGTCAATTGTCACCCTCTGCACAATATTTTCGATAGTTCTGAACTATGTAGTAGATACTAAATTCTACAGTTTGCACTAGTTCGTTTGTTGGCACAATTTCGGTAGATAAAAATTCTTACAAATTCCACAGTTTTGTGTCTGCCACTTAAGAGCAGCATTTGATACGCTTACGGCTAGCCACATATGACGGCAGAAAACGCGCTTCACTTGAGCAGAAAGCGCGCTTCAGTTTTCTGTGAAGGCCACACATGGCCGGCGTTTTTTTGCGAAAAACGCTCGCTTTTCCAGTTCATCAATTTAATGTTCTTTAAAATCGGCAAAAATCATTGGTTTTTTTTACCTCTTTTATTTATTTTATCTCTTTTATTATTTTATTTTATTTTATTTTATTTTATTTTGATTTATTTTATTTATTTTATTTTATTTATTTTATTTTATTTTATTTTATTTTATTTTATTTTACTTTATTTAATTTTAAATTATTTTATTTTATTTATTTTATTTTCGTTTGTTTTTACGTGGTCATTTATATATTTCTAATAATTACTTTTATTTGAATTTTATATGAGCTACTTATTTATTTCATACTTTTACATCATACTATACATTTTATTTTGTTATTTTTTTTAATTTAATTTAATTTAATTTAATTTAATTTAATTTAATTTAATTTAATTTAATTTAATTTAATTTAATTTAATTTAATTTAATTTAATTTAATTTTATTTTATTTTGTTTTGTTTTATTTTATTTTATTTTATTTTATTTTATTTTATTTTATTTTATTTTATTTATTTTATTTAATTTTATTTTATTTTATTTTATTTAATTTTATTTTATTTTATTTTATTTTATTTTATTTTATTTTATTTTATTTTATTTTATTTTATTTTATTTTATTTTATTTTATTTTATTTACTTTCATTTATTTTTCGTATGTCAAAGCATTAACCAAACAAATTTCAGCAGAAAACGCGCGCACAAGTGTGGTTCGCGGGTTCGAATCCTTTTTAATTTTTTTTGTAACTAATATTTTTTTTATTTATTTATTTAATAAAAATTTACAAAAATATTTAAAAAGTAATAAAAAAAAATTTAAAATAAGCCTGAGGGATCGGAAAAGCATAATTAGGGGAACATTTCATTTCATATAAGTTAAGATGCAAACAGAAAACTTTATATAAAACGCTCTACTAAACATCTGAGAATTGCAGAAATATACAAAGCCGACAGCAATTGAACGAACGAAAATTTTTCATAGAATTTTTGTCACTTCGAAATTGCATACAAATCAAAGTGTGTCTTATAAAGGTTACTCAATTCACTCCTTCTGAACTGGTGCCGGTCTAACTACAATTGATCTAGTTCATTTTTGACACCTTTTCGCTAGTTCCAAACTAGAAATTTTGCTCAATAGTTATTGAGTTCCCTGCAGGGTTTATACATGTGTATATGTATATGTGTGCATTAGGCATATAACAAATTTTACGAAAAACTTGGCATACCACCACGTGGTGGCAAATATTGTACAAGTAATGAATATCACTTTTTTTAGGTGATTTCGGTTCAAAAACGTTCCGCGCAAAAATGGATTTCTAAAAAAAGTCAGATTTTTTTTAATTTTTTTTAATATTTTTATTTTTACATTTTTGTCAATTGTTATATGAAATTAGTTTTAAGTTTAAAGTATGTGATGATTTACACAATGGTAAAATGTCTTGCACAATTTTAATTGCACGCTCTGCGCAGATGTACAAAACTTTTTTTGTTTTTTTCAGCAATTCTGATAAAAAAGTAATTTCGTTTTGCGCGGAAACTTTTTTGCAATTACGCAAAAAAAAAAATAATGAGGTTCATACTTTTTTATGCTGTATTCGACTATAGTATGCCGTTTTTCGTATTTGCAAAAATTGTAAAAAGTTATATGCCTAGTGTGCATGTGTATTTAATATCCAAATCAACCTAGTTAGCCATTTTGCATTGGTTGGATGATATTGGTTAATAAATACAACTCGGTGGCGATTTCCATGTTTTTCGCTGTGGGTGTTTTCACTTTAACTGACACCCGCTGAAAGAGCTAGATACAGCTAAAAAGTGAATATTGCAAGCTTTTGGATGGCATCAGCTTAATTTTCATTTAGCTCTGAAGTTTTAAACTTCTTTGCCTTGCTATGCGTTAATTAATCATTTCGATTAGCCTTTTTTGTAAGCTATCAAATACATATGTAATACCTATTTCTGTAAGGTTTTTCTAGAAAAGCGGCACAATGAATTATTTCTTTAAATATATCTTACTAACAATTTCTCAAAAAAAAAAAAAAAAAAAAAATCATACTTTTAGGCAATTTCTTGTTTTACATATTGGCTAGCTGTAGGTACCAGTGAACTGCACAAGCAGATTGAATTTTCAAACAGATTGTTTTGTACAAGCAAGCAACGAAAACAAACAATCTCAGCACCGCTTGTAACCTAACAATCACAAGCGCGCTTGGGATTGTTTGCATTTTTTCAATCTAAGCGCTGCTTAGATTGTTTAAAAGCAAACAAGCTCTTGCTTGTTTGTTTAAAAGCAAACCAAGCTAGCGGTTGCTTGAAAAAAAAAATTCAATCATTTTCAAGCAAATTTCAATCAAAAGCAAGCAGGCAGGAGGAGATTTTCAATCAGCGTTCATTTCGCTTTTTCAAAAGCAGATTTTTAAGAAGATCTTTCAATCATTAGATGTGAAGGAATAGGCGCACAGAAATGGAAGATGAACTCAATTCTACCAGTATTTTTCTGCAGATAATTGTAAGAAAATGAAGGACAAAGCCTTTTGTACATATTTAAGCATGCATATACCCTGCAAAAATTCCTGGTTGTTGACAAATCAGGTCTAAAAAAGGTGTATGCTGGCAGGACTGCTTCTGGTATGCACTCACTCTGTCTACTCCTAACTTTCTAATACATGACATCAACAAAAGAAAATCAGCCTTATTTCAAGCCTTACGCCAAACAAATTTGCTACCTTTATAATTTCCTGGCCTTATTTCGTAAGCCTTTAAATGTGCTGTTTAATTCTTAAATAAGGCTAAAATAGTTTGGTGGGTATGTCCGCAAATTTTGCGACCAGCAGTTTTTATATGTAAATAGTCTTGTCGTCGAAATGTTCAACATTCGACCAAAAAAAAAAAAATTGTATGTATGTACATAAATGTATGTTTATGAGTACGACATTGAAATTCCCAAAGGAACTAAGAAATTTTGGAAACAAATAACTAGCGGGAATGTGACAAAAATGCAAGTAGCTTAATTGTCATTAGATTCTCACCAGCTTGTAAATGGTCAATTGAGTAATCATTCCAATGAAACTACTGCTGTATGTAGTATTATTATAAGCAAATTCACTTTTGAAACATGGAATTTAAAGAAAATCTGCCATCATTGTACGTGAAAGAGTAGGCGCACAGAAATGGAAGATTAACTCAAATCTGATCTAGTATTTTTCTGCAGATAATTGTAAGAAAATAAAGGACAAAGCCTTTTGTACATATTTAAGCATGCATAAACCCTGCAAAAATGCTTGTTGTTGACAAATCAGGTCTAAAAAAGGAGTATGCTGGCAGCACTGCTTCTGCTATGCACTCACACTGTCTACTCCTAACTTTCTAATACATGACATCAACAAAAGAACATCAGCTTTATTTTAAGCCTTACGCCAAACAAATCTGCTACCTTTATAATTTTCTGGCCTTATTTCGGAAGCCTTTAAATGTGCTGTTTAATTCTTAAATAAGGCTAAAATATTTTAGTGGGTATGTCAGCAAATTTTGCGACCAGCAGTTTTTATATGCAAATGGTCTTGTCGTCGAAATGTTCTACATTCGACCCAAAAAAAAAAGAAAATTTGTATGTATGCACATACCACATGTATGTATGTATATACATTCTGTTTTCTATACGCATCAGTATTTTATCCTTTTGTCAACAAAGGAAAATATTTTTGTATGTAAATATGCACATATGAATGGCCTTGTAATTACCTATCCTCTATTTTCAAATGCGTCAATATTCTAACCTTTTTGTATTCTATACCTACTTTGTTAAAAAACCAAAATATACATATGTATGTATATACATGTATGGCATTCTACCTACTTTTGTAACAGACCAAAATACATATCCCGGAAAAAATGTGCGAATAATCCCGATAGAGATTTATCCCGGATTGATCTCTTTCGGGAACAATGAGTCCACAATTAGGCCTCGATTTTTCCCGAACGGGTATAAATGTAAATTAACCCATTTCATACCGAACGGGAAAAATCAATTACAATTATACACTCAATACTGACTATTTAAAAAATTTTTAATTTATTGAATAGATTTTTTTACAAAAGTAAAACTTATTGTAAAATATTTAAATAGGCATGAACATTTATAATTTTTAAAGAAATTTTATAAGAAACAGCCTTGGATAACAACTTTGAAAAATTCTTCACATGTCTCTTACACTCGCATAATGCATTCACAAAACTTAAAATGTTTTCAGAAATTTTTTGAAAAGATTTCACTACACGATAAAAGCTAATTGAATAAACTTTCTTCTAATATACATATATAACAATTTAAAATTTTAGACATTTTCATAAAAAATAGCCTTGGCTTACTATTTTGGATGAAAGCGATTAATCAACATTTGTACCTCTTCGGGTATACAAATTGAACAATTAGTCTCTTCAAAGGACATGCTCGAATAAATACGATCAATTCGCTCCATATAAAGGGAAGCATGCTCCCTTGCGATTGATCCCGGACACGTCCCGGAGAAATCGCATTTTTTGCAGGACATTCCACTTTGCTCATAAAAACTCATAAAAACACACTCATGCATATGTACATATGTGCATACATACAAATTTTCTTTTATTTGGAGACAAAAGGGTGGATTGTTGAATGTTTCGACGACAAGACCATTTACATATAAAAAGTATTGGTTGCAAAATTTGCGGATATACCCACCAATAACGAAATAAGGCCAGAAAATTATAAGGATAGCAAATTTGTATGGCGTAAGGCTTAAAATAAGGCTGATTTTCTTTTGTTGATGTCATATATTTGAAAGTTAGCAGTAGACAGAGTGAGTGCATAGCAGAAGCAGTCCTGCCAGCATACACCTTTTTTATACCTGATTTGTCAACAACCAGGAATTTTTGCAGGGTATATGCATGCTTAAATATGTACAAAAGGCTTTGTCCTTCATTTTCTTACAATTATCTGCAGAAAAATACTAGATCAGATTTGAGTTAATCTTCCATTTCTGTGCGCCTACTCTTTCACGTACAATGATGGCAGATTTTCTTTAAATTCCATGTTTCAAAAGTGAATTTGCTTATAATAATACTACATACAGCAGTAGTTTCATTGGAATGATTACTCAATTGACCATTTACAAGCTGGTGAGAATCTAATGACAATTAAGCTACTTGCATTTTTGTCACATTCCCGCTAGTTATTTGTTTCCATAATTTCTTAGTTCCTTTGGGAATTTCAATGTCGTACTCATAAACATAAATTTATGTGCATACATACAAATTTTCTTTTGTTTTTGGGTCGAATGTTGAACATTTCGACGAGAAGACCATTTACATATAAAAACTGCTGGTCGCAAAATTTGCGGACATACCCACCAAACAATTTTAGCCTTATTTAAGAATTAAACAGCACATTTAAAGGCTTACGAAATAAGGCCAGAAAATTATAAAGGTAGCAAATTTGTATGGCGTAAGGCTTAAAATAAGGCTGATTTTCTTTTGTTGATGTCATGTATTAGAAAGTTAGCAGTAGACAGAGTGAGTGCATAGCAAAAGCAGTCCTGCCAGCATACACCTTTTTTATACCTTTCATGAGAATGAAATGGTATTATAACTTAGTGCCAAAAAATTTTTGTCGAAAGTACCAGAAGGAAGCGTGGGGGACCCACCAAAATATATACCGATATGATCAGAATCACGAGCTGAGTCGATTAAGCCATGTCCGTCTGTCCGTCTGTCCGTCCGTCCGTCTGTGTGAACGCAAACTAGTCCCTCAGTTTTTGAGATATCTGAATGAAATTCGGAATACAGGTATGTTGTTATATGCAGCTGATCATTTGTCGGAACCGGCCGAATCGGACCACTATAACATATAGAAAACAACCGATTATTCAGATATACATGAAATTTTTGGAAGTAATTTGTGCATAACTTCCCCATTTAAACAGCTAAGGACATGAAACTTTGAAGTAGACGTGCCCATTTTGGCCCAAACAAGGTAACCGAAAATTGTCTAGATCGGACCACTATAACATATAGTTCCACAACATCCGATTATTCAGATATACACATTTTGGTGTATAACTCCCCCATTTTAACAGCTAACGGCGTGAAATTTTGAAGTATTTGTACCCATATGGGCCCAAACAGGGTTACCGAAAATTGTCAAGATCGGACCACTATAACATATAGCTCCCATACAACCGATTGTTCAGATATGGACATTTTGGTGTATAACTCCTCCATTTTAACAGCTAACGGCGTGAAATTTTGAAGTATTTGTACCCATATGGGCCCAAACGGGATTACCGAAAATTGTCAAGATCGGACCACTATAACATATAGCTCCCATACAACCGATTGTTCAGATATGCACATTTTGGTGTATAACTCCTCCATTTTAACAGCTAACGGTGTGAAATTTTGAAGTATTTGTACACATATGGGCCCAAACGGGATTACCGAAAATTGTTAAGATCGGACCACTATAACATATAGCTTCCCTACAACCGATTGTTCAGATATGGACATTTTGGTGTATAACTCCTCCATTTTAACAGCTAACGGCGTGAAATTTTGAAGTATTTGTACCCATATGGGCCCAAACGGGATTACCGAAAATTGTCAAGATCGGACCACTATAACATATAGCTCCCATACAACCGATTGTTCAGATATGCACATTTTGGTGTATAACTCCTCCATTTAAATAGTAAAGACACCATTTTTTCTAATAAATCTTTCCATAAATAACCCACAGAATTAAAATTATAAATTAAACTTAATCCGGCTATGTACATACATAGGTAACTTTTCATTTCCCCACTCATGAAAGGTATGGAGTCTTCGGTACGGCCGAAGACAGCCGCGCTTTTACTTGTTAGACCTGATTTGTCAACAACCAGGAATTTTTGCAGGGTATATGCATGCTTAAATATGTACAAAAGGCTTTGTCCTTCATTTTCTTACAATTATCTGCAGAAAAATACTGGTAGAATTGAGTTCATCTTCCATTTCTGTGCGCCTATTCCTTCACATCCAATGATTGAAAGATCTTCTTAAAAATCTGCTTTTGAAAAAGCGAAATGAACGCTGATTGAAAATCTCCTCCTGCCTGCTTGCTTTTGATTGAAATTTGCTTGAAAATGATTGAATTTTTTTTTTCAAGCAACCGCTAGCTTGGTTTGCTTTTAAACAAACAAGCAAGAGCTTGCTTGGAAATTTTTCAATCAGCTTGTTTCGCTTTTAAGCAGATTGAAAAAATTGTAAACAAGCTATTGCTTGTTTGTTTAAAAGCAAACCAAGCAAGGGAGAGATTGGAAAAAATTTCAAGCGCTTGAAAGGGCAAACAAGCTGCTTGTGCAGATCACTGGTGCAGATCACTGGTAGGTACCCCTTGATGTGAATACTACAGAAATTTCCTCTGAGCTAACCCGCATTCAAATTGCGCGCTTAAAAAATTTTCTAGTATGAGTTAACCCGCTAACGACCATCGAAATTCGTTTTTCATACACTTCTTCCAATAATAGTGAAAATGACATGCATTGGAGTGCTTAGACACAAATTGAGGGTGGTTGTCCGAGAAGACCACTAGTGAAATATTATGACGAATAATTTTCTAAAATATTTGAATCCTCCAGCCAACTTCAAAATGCAAATTTTTTCGCACTATATGAAAATGGAATAAAAACAATCGCCTCATGATGGTGTTAGAGCTAGCCATGGGTAATGGCGCAATTTTTTTGGCGCTGATACAATAACGCCAGCGCCAACCGTGGCGCCAACTCACGGTACTGGCGCAATAACACCTTTAGCGCAATTGTCATCGAATAATCGATAAATAACATTTTTTCGCTTGTTACTGTTTACCATACCCGTTTTATTTCTTTTGGCGCAATTCTGCTTACATATGAGTTGAATTTTTTGAAGTGAGCCACCTTTTTTCGAAGTTGTAGTATCTTTCTGAAACTTTTTTGTATAGTTCACAACAATAAAAAAAAAATGCGTTTGGCCCAGTTTTTCGAAATTCGAATTATTTTCAAAGTTATAGGTATCAACACTTTTCGAAGTTCCTCAGTTTTTGCCGATTTTCTCACGATTGGTTAAACCGATTTTTCTAAATTTTGACATATATATAAAAGATGATATCTTCTAGCAAACTGCATTTCTTATTTTTGCAAATAATTTTTTTTGCAAACATTATTCGCAATTTTTATGTTCTGGACCACGGTCGGATGGCGCTTTTGTATGATATTGTTGGGCATTCCATTAGTAACTATTAGCAAAAAAAAAAATTTTGGGGCACTTTAAGGGAGCGGGAGTTATGCATGCTTTAGTTCATTATTCGTAGTACTCAGTATGTAACAAACAAAATTGCATACAAAAATAACAAGTGTAAAAAAGTAAATAATTCCCGCGCCTTTAAAGTGCCCCAAAATTTTTTTTTTGCTAATAGTTACTAATGGAATGCCCAACAATATCATACAAAAGCGCCATCCGGCCGTGGTCCAGAACATAAAAATTGCGAATAATGTTTGCAAAGAAAATTATTTGCAAAAATAAGAAATGCAGTTTGCTAGCAGATTTAATCTTTTATATATATGTCAAAATTTAGAAAAATCGGTTTAACCAATCGTGAGAAAATCGGCAAAAACTGAGGAACTTCGAAAGGTGTTGATAGCTATAACTTTCAAAATAATTCGAATTTCGAAAAATTGTTAAATACGTATTTTTGTTTAAGCGTTGTGAGCCATAATACCCACTTTCATTAAAATACATGGCCGTCGAAATAATTTTAGGTGGCCCACTTCAAAAAATTCAACTCATATACGAGGGCACAATTAATTTTAATTTTCATAATCATTTGGAAAAATATTCCGTATATATGTGAAAATATGCTGGAAATTAGAGTCACTTAGATCACTATCAAGCACACATAATTGTGACGTTGTCATACGTATACATATACTATGATGCTGTTATTGGCGTTGTAGTTGCGCCATTTTACACTAGCGCTATATTGGAGCTGGTGTTAGCGCACGAAATTGAGTCAGTGTTATATTGCAATAGCGCATCATTGAGTTGGCGCTACATTGAGTTGGCGCTATACTGAGTTGGCGCTACATTGAGTTGGCGCTACATTGAGTTGGCGCTATATTGAGTTGGCGCATTTCCCAAATCGGAGTTAGCGCAATAACGCCAGGGTTGGTGTTAGCGCAATTGCGCCGCGCAGCGCAGTCTTACCCATGCCTAGTTAGAGCGTTGAAGTAATCTACGAAATTAAAGCTGCTGCAATTTTACTGTTACTGTTTACATATTTCTAAAGGTTATGTATTTTAAACCTTTTTTTGATTTATTTAAAAATCACTTAGAAGAGTTTGCCATTTGACTAGCTGTGCGACATGTTAAAATGCTCTTAAGAAAATTTCGTCTGAGCAAAACCTTAGTGAATTTGCATTTAACCAAATAATTTAACATGCCAAATATTTTTATAGTACACGTTAACCCTCTAAATTCGACTTTTTTATACTTTTTCATCAACCAGTGTCAAAATGAAAGGGTTAAATGCTTGAAATATTCTAGAAAATTTTTCCTCAACCAAATTCACTATACATACATACAAGGCCGTATTTAGGGGGGGCGGGTTTGGGTATTTGAACCCCCCACGAAATTCTGGGAGATAAATTTTACTTCTATCATATTCAAAGCTATATGTTGAAAACACTACACCTTTTTCAGTTTATATTCAGAAAGTTGCAATTGATATTCAGAAAATTAAAATTCATATTCAGAATTTCCATTTCATATTCAGAAAATTACAATTCATATTCAGAATTTCCATTTCATATTCAGAAAGTTGCAGTTCATATTCAGAAAATTAAAATTGATATTCAGAAAATTACAATTGATATTCAGAAAATTACAATTAATATTCAGAAAATTACAATTCATATTCAGAAAGTTACAGTTCATATTCAGAATTTCCATTTCATATTCAGAAAGTTGCAATTGATATTCAGAAATTTACATTTCATATTCAGAAAGTTACAATTCATATTCAGAAGCTTCATTTCATATTCAGAAAGTTACAATTGATATTCAGAAAATTTAAATTGATATTCAGAAAATTACAATTGATATTCAGAAAACTGAAATTGATATTCAGAAAATTAAAATTGATATTCAGAAAATTACAATTGATATTCAGAAAATTAAAATTGATATTCAGAAAATTAAAATTGATATTCAGAAAGTTGTTCAGGTACTTTTTTATACTTTGCATTCAAGGAAAATCTAACATGTTGGATGCATTGTATAGCTTCACATAAATGTAGGCTTTATGTATGTCGGACTTTTGGAAAAACTGATTGGAACTGGTCTGCTGTGAGCTTTCGCGGCTTTTTACCGCCGGCACTTTGTTTTTCCAGTCTTCCACTTACAGCCCAGGTGTAGGCCGTTTTGTAGGCGATGCCCAGCGATTTGGCTAGGGTTGGCCAATCCTCCCCTTTGTTAGCGACATTGACAATGCGCTCCCTGTCCATCAAGGAGTAAGACTTGTAATTGCTCCTTTCAATATCTTCGGTGTCTGGAAAAAAAAGAAAAAAAATGAATTGTTAAAAAAGGTTCTGAAAAACCTTACTCAAGTTTCAAATACTTACCATCAATTGAAGCTCTGCATATTGCGCAGAGCTTGGGAATTGCCATGAGCAGCACATATGTATGTATCTATTACAAGGCTCGGCAAATTTGTAAATGCAAGTGTATAAGTGAGAGCGCTTTGATCGCTACCCTGCAAAAAATTCGATTAATACGGGACGTGTCCGGGATCAATCGCAAGGGAGCGTGCGACTAGTACAATTTTACATCCCTTTATATGGGGCGAATTGATTGCATTTTTTTTCGAGAATGTCCTGTGAAGAGACTAATTGTTCAATTTGTATACCCAAACAGGTACAAATGTAGATTAATCGCTTTCATCCAAAGTTGTAAGCCAAGGCTATTTTTTATGAAAATGTAAAAATTATTAATTGCTATAAATGTTAGAAGAAAGTTTATTCGATTAGCGCATTCACCAAATTGGTGTTATAAAATGAATATATTTTACGTAAATTAGGGGGGCAAGGGTATTAAAAATAAGGGGCGCAGTATTTATACATATAAATTATTGAATTTTTTAGAAAAAAAAGTTAATTGGCGGGAGTCGTAAAAATTAGAGGGGTAGTAATGTAAACAGAAATTCAATTATTCCATAAAAAAATTTAAAAATAAAAAAAATAATAAAATCATAATAATACTTCATTTTAATACGGGTTTTATTAACAGGATTAAAAATGACATTGTTGACTCCAGTAAAGGTTGAAATTGTAAGGCAGGGTAAGCCGTTGAAATAATAGGCATAGATGATGGCAAGTTCAATAATTAATAAACTTACATCGGATTAGATTTCGTCAAAGAAATTCCTTTGTCCGAAACGACTTTAGTGCAATGCACTGATCAGTTAGGTATTAGAATAAAATCTGAAAACGAATAGATTTTAGAAGACGGTATTTTTTTTTGATATGGTCAGATGAAAAACGGACATTTACGACTCTTGCGAACTTGATATTTGTGTTCGAAACGTAATGACCGACTAATTTTTTTCCGAAACACTTTATTTCATTACGAGCTTTAATGGGAACGTGGCTGAAGTCTTTATTTAATGAGGTTCATTAAAAACTGTTCCCTATTCTAGATATGGAAAATGTTCTGGAGTTTGTACGGATAGTGCAAAAACTAGGAGTGGTAGGCGCGAAGTCTTCGTAGCCTAGGTTCAGCTTCCCTCGAGCTTTAAACAGATCTCTCTGTTATGAAAACAGCAAAGGAAATTATAAATAAACTCGTATACTTTTTTAATAGCTAAGGTGCTTAACAGCACGACCTTAACATGTTTACGGACATAAAATTGTTAACAAGAAGCTCTCGAATTTCTGGAAATACAGAAAAAAGAATTGCGTTTTATATCATTGCTCAAAGATAACACTTTTATTTCAGGTTTGAAGTTTTTAACTGACAACTTAAAAAGATAGGGAAAAGTTTTCCGCACACTTATAAAATCCAAAAAATATTTTTGACATATAATTTAATTATTCAAGTTTTTCGAAACCCATATTGATTTTTTCTGATTATAATAGAAGTAATACAAATTCGGAGGATATTTTCTAGATAGGTTTAGGAAGTTTGCCTCACTGTAAACATTTGGTTAATATACCAGGGTGACTCTTCCGTACAAGAAGTATATTGTTCAAATTATACACTTGCATTTACAAATTTGCCGAGCCATGCTGTAGAGAAATCTTTTAAAAAAATTAAATATCTCCTCAAAATATTTTAAGTTCTGAGAATGCATTATGCGAGTGTAAAATACATGTGAGGAATTTTTCAAAATTAGCCAAGGCTATTTTTTATAACAATCTTTAAAATTTATAAATGTTCATGCCTATTTAAGTAAAGATTATACAATAAGTTTTACGTTTGTAAAAAATAATAATAATCAATAAATAAAATTTTTTTTACATAGTCAATATTGAGTTTATAATTGTAATTGATTTTCCAATAGGAATTTTTGGTAACATTTTGTTGAAATTATTATTCATCATTGTTATTAAAAGAAAGGGTGTTCAGTTTTACCTATTATTATAATTTTTTTTTTAATTCATACATTGAATATTTTTGTATAGTACATTTATACCCGTGCGGGAACAATCGGGGACTAATTGTGGACCGATTGTTCCCGAAAGAGATGAATCCGGGACAAATCTCTTTCGGGATTAATCGCAAATTTTTTTGCAGGGTATGGCGAACAAACATACATACATGCATATATCTACATACGTACATGCACATTTTTAACATTCGCTGCGCAAACATGCGATAGCCACACACGATGTTGTTTGGCCACTTGTTCAGCGACGACTAAATCATTTTTTAAACAAGGAGCGCAACCTGTCTGTGTGAAGAGCGTAACTTGTTTGTCTGATCTTAAGATCTATGAAACGCCGAGCCTTGATCTATTATATAAAAATGAATGTGTGTGTTTGTGTATGTGTGTGTGTGTGTGTGTTATTTATGGACTCCCAAAGGAATCAACCGATCTTTGTGAAATTTTCACAGTAGATTCATATGGTATATGCGCTGGTGATAGGGTATACAGACTTTCGGAAAAGTGGGAACTTCCCGGAATATGGGCCCAAATGTGGACCCAGAGTGACCCAGCTGCTCTCCAAGATATGGGTCAAAGCATGAACCGGAATGACCCCTGAATGCTTCCGAGCGATATTGGGATCAAATGAAAGGTGCTGAGCATGCCTTCAACATAGGTTTATTTTCATTGCGATGCCTAGGCCGGGTCCCGAGAAATGGGTCAAAACGTGGACCCGGATGACCTCTGAATATTTCCGAGCGATATTGGTAGCAAAGGAAAGCTGTTGAGGAGGACTTCAACAAAAAGCTCTTTAAATAGTTACACCTAGGCTGCTCTCCAAGATATGGGTCAAAGCATGAACCGGAATGACCCCTGAATACCTCCGAGCGATATTGGTAGCAAATGAAAGGCGTTGAGCAGGGCTTCAACCTACAGCTTTCCCAGAAATGGCTCAAATAGTGGGCCCAGATGGTGATGGATGGTCTCGGTAATGTAAAGATAAAGGTAATGGTAAAATTAAAGGAAAGGGAAAGAGAAAGGTAAAGGTAAAACTAAATGAAAAAAAAAGAAAGAGAAAGGGAAATGTAGAGGGAAACCCTCATTATAACATAAATTTTGCGTCGCTGCGAAGCGGGACGGGTATCTGCTAGTACAATATAAAATTTACACTCGTACAGTGAAATTTTCTGAATATCAATTGTAATTTTCTGAATATCAATTTTAATTTTCTGAATATCAATTTTAATTTTCTGAATATCAATTGTAATTTTCTGAATATGAATTTTAATTTTCTGAATATGAATTTTAATTTTCTGAATATCAATTGTAACTTTCTGAATATGAAATGAACATTCTGAATATGAAATGCAACTATCCGAATATGAATTTTAACTTTCTGAATATCAATTGGAACTTTCTGAATATCAATTGTAATTTTCTGAATATTAACTGCAATTTTCTGAATATCAAATGGAATTTCTGAATATCAATTGTATTTTTCTGAATATCAATTGTAAATTTCTGAATATGAACTGTAACTTTCTAAATATGAATTTTAATTTTCTGAATGTGAAATGGAAATTCTGAATATGAATTTCAACTTTCTGAATATGAAATGGAAATTCTGAATATGAATTGTAATTTTCTGAATATCAATTTTAATTTTCTGAATATAAATTGTAACTTTCTGAATATAAACTGAAAAAGGTGTAGTTTACGAATAATTAATTTGAGAAAATACCAAGAATTTCAGGTATAGGGGAGGGCTGGTATGAACCTGCTGAGATCAAAACCATTTTCTTATGGTTAGGGTTTTGAGATAACGTAATTTTGAGTTTTTTTTTTTTGTTACAACTTTAATCAAAAATTTTTTTCGCTGAAGTTACAAATACCCGCAAACCGTATCTACTCCGTTCGAAAGATAATTAAAGTACGCTTCTAACGACATACCACTTATAAATTAAATTATATTACCACTCCGGAATAAGGCAGTCAATCATCGCACATTTTCTAAAATTTTAGCATATTTCCTTATAATTGCATAAAGTCATTGCATAGCTGAAAATTCATTATTCGGGTTATATTAGTTTCTGAATTATAACATTTTGTGTGTTTTTCGAAAGATCCCATGTTTTATGGTCGAAAACTCGGTTAGGTGACCCAACTATATGAAAACGACTTCACAGATAAAAGGACATTAGGAGGAGATATAAAGCTTCCCAAGCACAGTTTGCCAGCAAAACACCAACAGTCTCAAAAATAAGCTGTTGCTGTTTTGCGAAAGTTATCATAATTTTTTGAGAACTTTTGAATGTCGATTTCCTTTGAAAATATCTTAAGTCGAAGCACAGAACAGTCGAATATATTTGTTTGTTTTTTTGTGCTGTTGCTTTACTGTATAATTTCAAACAGATCAGTCGACAGTAAAGCACAGATAAACAGAATTTTAGTTTTAAGTGCGGCTTTTTAAAATTGGTTTTTTTTTTTCGTACATTACAATTTCGATTGTGTTCCCATAAATTAAAAAAAAAAAAAAAAAACAATATCAACCGTGCTGTATAAACTCGAAATTATGTTTGCCCTTTGCTGTGCTGTACAAATTTCCACAATACAGCAACAGTCGACTATAATTTTTTGAAACTTAAGGCTGCGCAGTTGCAGTACAGTAGAACTTTTTATTTTTTATACTTCTCCTGCGCTGTTAATTTTTTAATTTTCAAATGAAAATGAAATTCAATGGAAATGAAAAAAAAAAGTTGAAAATTATTTCAAACCCTGCTCAAAAGACTAAAATAATGACATATCTATCAATTTTAAAAATCGGATGTCAAATAACAAAGTTGCAAAAAAAAAAACAAGTTAGAGTCTCAACATAAGCTAAATATCTTGGGGCGGACTTTTACAGCTGAAAAAAGCTGGGTAATCTAACCGAGTTTTTCGTCCATAAAATATTATTTTTTTTTTCACTTGGACAAAATCACCAAAAATAAAGTATCCATCGTGTTTGTAAGAAAACAGTCTAATTTTTAAATGAATAAAAGTTTGATGTATTGTGGAACGATCTTCCGTCATCCCTTGTCAAGTTTGGTTTGGAGACAAACCGGTTTCGGCTAATATGCGCCATCTTCAGTGTCTTTTTTCGTTCTGAGTTATTTTGTGTAAGTTCGATAGTACTTATAGAAACTAACTTCCCTCGTTTGGTCACGTACTTCGTGTTCGTGTGATGTGTTCGTACATTCGTGCGTTCGGGCGACGTGCATGCGTGCGTGCGTGCGAGTCTGTGCGGACGAATAAAAGTTTCCTGATTTTTAAAACTTCTTATAAAAATCCTAATTTGAGAATCAAAAGTTTCGTAAAAAAAATTTCTTCTAAATAGCACTTTAGAAACCAGAACTTTTTTTATTATTTTTATTTAGTGCACGAAATAGGTTATATATTTTTCTCAAAAAAAAAAAAAAAATCCACAATGATGAAACCCCCCACGAAATAAATTCCTGGCTACGGCCCTGCATACATATGTACATACATATGTCTTCATACAAAAGATTGCGCACACATGTGCATTGCTGTTGTTTTTGCTTCGCCCAATCAATGAAGTAACATGCTGTTGAAACTGAAGAGTTTATTTGGGTAAGTATGTGTGTATGTATGTCTTATGCATTTAACAGCCAAAATTTGTGCTGCTCATAAATGTTTGAAGAAAAGCCAAAAACAAAAAAAAAAAACAAAATAGACAACAAAACCTATCAGCTACTCAGCTATTCTCGTACCAGCAATTTTTCACGTTCCACTTGGTTGCTGATTCATTCATCAAAATGTTTGTTTTTATTTTCATTTGCTTAAATTAATATTGTTTGGGTGGGAATCTATGCATTTCAGTACACTTTAGACTGTATACATACATACTTACACACCCACCAAAAAATCTACGCCCTATTTAAGGTTTATTCCAGAAGGTAATAAGGCTTTGAAATAATGCCTGAAAATTCTAAGGGTTAGAAATTGTATGGACAAAGGCTTATAACCCAGCGGTGAACATTGCCTACCACACTACTTTTCCCCAGTGATGTTTACTACACATTATGAACAATGCCAACTAACATACAATGTGTATTGTGTATGAAAAAGTAAGTTGGGTTCACAAAAATGAATTTTGTTAATTTTTCTGTTTTTCTTCAAATTTCATTCTTGTTGTGTTGCTATGTACCTATAATAAATTCGGAAATTCCATAGAAACAAAATAACAATCACATTGAAGAATTGTTTTTTTGTTACAAATTCGTTTCTGAACCAAGCGCTGATAATATAAAATTGTTTAAAATTGTATAAATCAGATCTTAATGCTAAAAAAATGCACCACTTCTTCATGGACGTTCTTCCTATGTAGATATATTGGATTATTGGCGCATTTCGTTGTTTTCTATTGGTGTTTTATGTGGTTTTTTCTTGAGTTTGCCTAATTATGCACGTTTCCTTAAATACATACCAGTAGCAGTCCCAGCTATGTAAATTGGCTGGGCAAGCCTATGTGTGAAGCAGTCATAAGCCCTTTGTGTAAATTTCTTTTCTGTATTATCTGAAAGTCATTGCATATGTACATATGATTAGTGGGGGTAGTGGTGGTTTTTGAATTCGAAATGTCTACTTACAGCCTACAATGTAACCGTGTGCAATCCCTCTACATTCACATTACAAGGTAAGCTAAGGAAGATTCGAGGTGCCTACCTACAACTTACAATGTATTCAGTTCGCCTACATCTACCTTACAAGGTAAGCGAAGGTAGATTCGATCTGCCTACCTAAAGCTTACAATGTAAGCGGAATTGTATTCAATCCGCCTACGTTCACCTTACAAGGTAAGCGAAAGTAGATTCGATGTGCCTACCAACAACTTACCCTGTAAACGGAGTTGTATTCAGTCCGCCTACATCCACCTTACAACGTTGGCGAAGTAGGATTCGAACTGCCTTCCTGCAGCTTACCATGTATGCTAGTTAGTGATATGCCCATTGGATGAACACTTCACTACCCTGATTACTTTATATGTAACGTGTAGGCGTTCACTCTAAATTTGCGGCCATGTATATAAAAATGTATAACAGATCTGTATATGAGGTGGTGTGCATTACAGCCTTACATGTCTGCATGAATTAATCGATTCTGTAAGCAACATTTTCGCCGCTGGGAAATATTAAAATGTTTGAAGCAGAGCGCATGAGAGCATAACGGCAAGTATCGTTCCTAGCATATTCCATTTCGACATCTTAGGCTTATGGATCTTTTTGCAGGGTGTAGTGGTGGTGGTGGTATTCGGACACCAGTAGGGGAGGCTGTCTTGAGCATTCGCGACGTTTTTTCTTATTAATTATAAATATATTAAAGGGCTCTATCATCATAATCAACACGCCTACATCTCTAAAAGTGGTTTCAATGATCGGCTAACAATTTTTTTTTTATAATCGGCAGCTAAAAGTAGTATGTGAAAGACATTGAGCCAAAAGCTAATCTTTTTCATATTTACTGCAGTCAATAACAAGTACCAAGTTAATTCAGATTAAAATACATATGTACCTATATTCGCCCAACTACTAACACTCCGACTGCACTACTGGAGAGCTGCATTTTTTGGCTCATGTTATGCCAAATTAACTTGGCTAATTTGCTCTTCAAAAGACAATTTAATTCCATTTTCAACTGCACACTTTCTCTATCTCTATCTACCTCTCTCGCATACTCTCTCCATTTTCATATAACAATTCAAATTCGCTACATGTGTCATAGACACAGCTTGACAATTATCTGATTTTGCGTTGGAGTTACTGGTTTGCCACATACTGAGTTTCAGCGAAAGACATTTGAATGACATGAATAAATGAATGACCTCAAGTAAACTGTAAAATAAATGCCAAAACAAGTAAAGCGATATAGAGAGTTTGTAGAGAAGAGTGTTTGACAATGCGTAAAAAGTAAAAGTATTTGAGTTGGAAAAATTACAATGAATTTCGTGCGAAAAATTGTTGTGACACAATTGTGATTGACATTTGCAATCCACCACACACTAAACAACACGCACCACCCACTACCCTAAATTAAGCTGTAAAAATACATATAGCAAGTGACAGCTGTCAAATTTTTCCTTATTATGAAATATCTGAAATTAAATTTTGCAGAATATGCTAAATAAAGAGTAAGTGACATAATAAAATTATATGTATTTCATGTCCATGTTAGCATCATTTTGTATTAATAAGCAACTGTCAAGCATATTATTGCCTTTTGAAACTGACTGGTAGATAATACACAAATGACGGAAAGTTACTTTAACCCTAGAACCACAATGTACGTAAATTTTGCGTATATAGAATTTTCAAATTGTGATTGCACAAGTATAACATACTGTAACGGTACCTAACTCCGGCAGTGCTTGCAGCATGTATTTTTACGTATACACGAATATAAAAGTAAAAGTGTACACGAAGTAAAAGCAAAAGCAGACGCGTTAAGTTCCCATTAAAATTAATAATATTTAATTCTTTGAACTTTTCTTTTTAATTTAATAATTATTTTAATTTTATTACATTAACTCGGCAATTAATAATCAATGAAATTAGAAAATTATAAAAATTAATCAAAATTAATCGCTTTTAAAAAAAAACAATCATAAATATCTAATCATGATTATTTTGTTTGTATTATATTAACCCGGCAATTAATAATGAACTAAATAAAAAAAATGTAAAAAATAATGATGATTAATAGCCATTAAAAAAATAATCAGAAATAATCATATAATCAAATATTTTTTTTTTATTTTAATGATTATTTTAAGCACCATACATAATTAATAATCAATTAAATTAAAAAAATATAAAAAATAATCATGATTAATAGCCATTAAAAAAATAATCACAAATAATCAAACAACTTTTCTTTTAATTTTAATCATTAGTAGCACGATTAACATTAACTAGGAAATAAATAATCAATTAAATTAAAAAAGTGTAAAAAATAACTATGATTTATAGTCATTAAAAAATAAGAAGAAATAATTATATATTCAAATAATTTTTTATACTCAGCTGTACTAGTACACAGAGTATTATAGTTTTAATCACATAACGGTGGATTGTAACACCATAAAATAATCGAGATAGATATTGACTTATATATATCAAATTGATCAGGTTGAAAAAAGAAATCGATTGAGCCATGTCCGTCCGTCTGTCCGTCTGTCCGTCTGTCTGTCTGTACGCACGATAACTCGCGCAAAAATTGAAATATTTTGATGAAATTTGGAATGCAAGTTGGTATCAAGACTGGAACGGATGGTATTGAAAATGGGCGAAATCGGACCATGACCACGCCCACTTCCCCTATATAGTAAAAATCGGAAATTTTGTATCTCAGTCACTAATAGAGCTAGAGTGATAAAATTTCACCCACGTGTGGAGCTCAGGCCCTTATGAAGAAATTTGGTGAGATTTTGAAAAATGGGCGGTGCCACGCCCACTTATTAAGGACCAAACATTGAAAGTTTTATATGTCATAACTCAGAAACCGTTGAAGATATATCGATGAAATTTGGTAGGCGTGATATACTTACTTAGGCAAATGTTTGGACGAAAAATTGCCAAAATCGGTTAACGACCACGCCCACTTTTATATATGGGTATTATAAAGTGGCCTAATAAAAACATTTTAAGCGATATCTCTGTCAAATATAAAGGTATATCATTGAAATTTTATGGCAGAAGTCCAACTGCGGATATAAAACGAAAAGCACAAAAATTTTGGAAAATGGGCGTGGCACCGCCTCTTTTTAGAAGCAGGAATATACGAGATTTCTGAGCCCATAACTCGACAAATAATTTAAATATAATGAGGAAACTTGCAGTGTACACTTTTATTAGTTGTGGTAATACATGTTCAAAATTTTAGTGAAATCGGTTGGCGACCACGCCTACTTTTATATATGGGAACTATAAAGGGGCCTAATAAAAATATTTTAAGCGATATCTTTGTCAAATATAGAGATAATTCATAGAAATTTTGTGGCATGAGTTCCACAATAGACCGGAAACAAAAAATATAAAAATTTTGGAAGATGGGCGTGGCACCGCCTCTTTTTAGACAAAGGAATATACGAGATTTCTTAGCCTATAACTCGACAAATAATTGAGATATTATAACGAAACTTGGTTTATATACTTTTATAACTTGTGTTAATAGACACACAAAAATTTATTCAAATCGGTTTATGACCACGCCTACTTTTTAACAAAGATATTTCTGGAACACCCTTTGGGAATTTGTAACGTGACATCTTTGTAATTAGAAGTCATAAAGGAATGAAATTTTGCACAAAGAATAATATTCATATGCTTAGTTGGATGACTGATAAAAATATTGAAAATGGGCGTGGCTACGCCCACTTTATGCGGCACTCGCTTTATATAAAATAATCCGTGTTTCCATCAAACGCAATCAAACAATGAAAGCATACAGCTGAGTATCTAATGTTCGATTCCACTCGAACTTAGGCTTCCTTACTTGTTTCAATTTTAATACTTTTTTTAATTTTATTATATTAACCTGGTAATTAACAATCAACCAAATTAAAAAATTATAAATCATGATTAATGGCCATTAAAAAATCATATAATCAAATAATTTTTTAAAGTTTAAAAATAATTTTAACTGTCTTATATTGACCTAGCAATTAATAAGCAATTAAATTAAAAAATATGAAAAATAGTCATGATTAATAGCCAGAAATCATATAATCAAATATTTTTATTTTTTTTATTTTAACGATTATTTTAATTTTATTTCAGGCAAATTAAAAATAATTAACCTATTAATTAATCATGCATTAAAAAAATCGAAAACTAATCCAAATAATCATGTGAAAATAATGAAATAATTGTATTAATCATGCAATTAAAGACAAATCGGAAAATAACTGAAAATAATCAAAATAATAAACATGCAATTGAAATTAATTAATGTGAAAATAATGATATGATTGTATTAATCATGCAATTGAAAAATCAAAAAATAATTGAAAATAGTACATATAATCATGCAATTAAAACTAATTAATCAATTAATTAATGTGAAAATAACGAAATAATTGTATTAATTATGTAATTAAAAAAAATCAGAAATTCAAAATAATCCAAATAATCGTGTAATTAAAATTGATTAATCGATTATTTAATGTGAAAATAATGAAATCAGTGCATTAATCATGCCATTAAAAAATCAGCAATTGAAAATAATCCAAATAATCATGCAATTAAAAAAAATTGAAAAATAATTGGAAATGTTCCAAATAATCATGTAATTAAAAAAATTGAAAAATAATTGGAAATAATCCAAATAATCATTCACATAAACTTAATCAATTAATTAATGTGCTTAACATTTAAGCATTAAAAAATTGAAAGTAATCGTATTTAATCATTAAATCACTTCAAAAACACAACATGATTTAATTAAAAGCCATTAAAAGTAAAATTAATCAAATTAATCAATAAATAACACGTGTGCCTTAAAGTGATATTTGGGACTCAGAAGAGCTTTAAATTGAATCGAAAAGAAATTAGAAACAAAAATTTTAAATTTGTACGCGCTTGACATGATTGACTAACGCAGCGCGGGCTTTAAATCTTTTTATACTCAGCTGTACTAGTACACAGAGTATTATAGTTTTGATTTCCTAACGGTGGATTGTAACAGAATGAAATAATCGAGATAGATATAGACTTATATATATCAAAATGATCAGGGTGAAAAGAGAAATCGATTGAGCCATGTCCGTCCGTCTGTCCGTCTGTCCGTCTGTCCGTCTGTCCGTCTGTCCGTCTGTCCGTCTGTGAGCACGATAACTCGCGCAAAAATTGAGATATTTTGATGAAATTTGAAATGTAAGTTGGTATCAAGACAGGAACGGATGGTATTGAAAATGGGCGAAATCGGACCATGACCACGCCCACCTCCCCTATATAGTAAAAATCGGAAATTTTGTATCTCGGTCACTAATAGAGCTAGAGTGATAAAATTTCACACACGTATTGAGCTCAGGCCCTTATGAAGAAATATGGTGAAATTTTGGAAAATGGGCGGTGCCACGCCCACTTATTAAGGGGCAAACATTGAAAGTTTTATGAGTCATAACTCAGAAACCGTTGAAGATATATCGATGAAATTTGGTAGGCGTGATATACTTACTTAGGCAAATGTTTGGACGAAAAATTTCCAAAATCGGTTGACGACCACGCCCACTTTTATATATGGGTATTATAATGTGACCTAATAAAAGCATTTTAAGCGATATCTCTGTCAAATATAAAGATATATCATTGGAATTTTATGGAAGGTGTCCAACTATGGACGTAAAACAAAAAATACAAAAATTTTGGAAAATGGGCGTGGCACCGCCTCCTTTTAGAAGCAGGAATATACGAGATTTCTGAGCCCATAACTCGACAAATAATCGATATATTATGACGAAACTTGGTCTATACACTTTCACTACTTGTAGTAATACATGTTCGAAATTTTAGCGAAATCGGTTGACGACCACGCCCACTTTTATATATGGGTATCATAAAGTGGCCTAATAAAAACATTTTAAGCGATATCTTTGTCAAATATAAAGATAATTCATTGAAATTTTGTGGCATGAGTTCTACAATAGATCGAAAACATAAAATAGAAAAATTTCGGAAAATGGGCGTGGCACCGCCTCTTTTCAGACAAAGGAATCAACGAGATTTCAGAGCCCACAACTCGACAAATAATTGAGATATTATGACGAAACTTGGTTAATACACTTTTATAACTTGTGTTAATAGACACGCAAAAATTTATTGAAATCGGTTTATGACCACGCCTACTTTTTAACAAAGATATTTCTGGAACACCCTTTGGGAATTTGTAACAAGACTTCTTTGTAACTAGAAGTCATAAAGGAATGAAATTTTGCACAAAGAATAATATTCATATGCTTAGTTGGATGACTGATAAAAATGTTGAAAATGGGCGTGGCTACGCCCACTTTATGCGGCACTCGCTTTATATAAAATACACCCTATATCGAACAAACGCAAACAAACAATGAAAGCATACAGATGAGTATCTAATGTTCGATTCCACTCGAACTTAGGCTTCCTTACTTGTTCAAATTCAAGTTTCTATGTAATTATATGTTGATATAATTCATATGATTGATGTGATTGTGTGATTGATCTACTGATAAAACTCGCATGATTTATATGATTTTGTGATTGATATACCGATATAACTCATATGATTGAGATGATTGTGTGATTGATTTACTGATAAAACTCACATGATTGATGTGATTGTGCGATTAATATTGTGTTTGATTGGTGTAACTGATATGCTTGTATCATTATGTTTGTTACTTTTGTTGTGATAGCTATGACTGTTATGAAATTATTATCAATTTGATGATTGCTATGATTGATATTATTGTCGGTATGAAATAGCGTTACTACAAATACGTTATTTACAATTGTTTACAGCCGGATCAACATAAAAAACTCTTAAAAAACACCCATTCATTTTAAAAAGTATTATCTCATTTTAATAACCATTTTAATGACCAATAAATTTCACATTCCTATAAAATAATTTTATAACCCGCTTATTGTGATTTTGTTAGCATTGAAAGCGTGTTCCATTTCTTTTCTAATATTTGCACAAATATGACAGTATGTGGCATGTGGCATGTGGCGCGTGCCACAAACAAATCTATGCACTAGTTACATTAAACTTGAAATTGCAGCAAGTGCTGTGCATCTTCCAATTTTTTTTTTAATTTCTTCGTGGGATTTTTATAGTTCTTTTCTTTATTGTTTTTTGGCATAGAGCCAATGGAATTCGCGAAATAAAAATGCTTATAGATGCTTACATTTATTGTTGTTTTAGTTGTTGTTTTTGTTGTTGCATTTATGTGCAATTTCCGTTTGTGAAATGTGTGCTGATTTTTATCTGGGACATGACCCACCGATCGACCAACTGCTGTTTGTTGTTCTTTCTTTCCATAGCAGACAAAAAAAAAACAATGACTAATGCATATGCGCTGGTAAAAATATATGAAGAAGATGAAGAAAACGAAGATGAAGCAGACGAAGATGAAGACGCAGACGAATGAAAACAATGTTCTCGCTAAAATGCATTTTTGTCGTCTGAAATTGATGTTTGCGCTTGCATGATTTTGATGGATATTCTTTACTATTTTGCAACTTTTTTCTTTGGTTTTTATTATTTGGTTTTTCCTTGTCCTCGTCTGCTTTCACATAAATAAATATTTGTACAATTGAAATTGCAACTGACCTCAGTTGTCGTCCATTTATAATAAACGTTCAACTTTTTGACTACGAAAATCGCATTTTGTTTGCTGATACAGAAGATGGTGAGAGGGAGTAAGAGAAGAGCGGAAAAGAGAGGAGGATAGCGATGTGATTGGCTGGGTTGGGTGGCTGTATGAATTTATATAAGTTTAGGTAACTATGTAGCCACTAACATTAAGAGAGGCTGGCGCGATTGTGTATGTATGGTACGAAAAAAAAAAACTTTTCACTATAGGTACCCTGCAAAAAGTGGGACCACGTAATATGGTAGTACAGGACCAGGTTACGTTGTGACAGTTCCTAGTTACAGAGGTGGTCCAAATATATGAAAAAAATATGGTTACATTAACATTGCGATGTCATTGGACATGACCACCCCTGCTTCACCGCTGCATAACAAAGGACTATATAAAAAACCTCCCCATTTGGGCCATATATTAATCTGCTTACAGTGGACCACGTTTTAAACTACATCCCAATACCCTAGACCGAGCCAAATTGCCGACCAACCACGAATTAGTTGCCGGCGAACGACAATTTACATTCGATGTGGTCCGATGCAGCATAACATGTAACCAAGTCCGTAACCACGTCCCTTCAGACCTACTTTAAAGCCCCGTCCCATTGGACTACCTGGTCCTCAAATTTTTGAAGGGTATTTTTTTCAAGCCCAATAACTCATATATCGTATTAAATGAATTAGATGATCTTTACATCGTCTTACAGAGAATTAAAAGAACTATTACGCAGTTTTTAAATGAAGAAAATATATGCATGTTTAAGGATTTTATATGCATTTATAGTAAAGTTTTCCTACAAAACTATTGTTTGAAAACTATTGAAGCATACTTTTAGGCATTATATGGAATAAAATTTTATGAAAAATTAACAAACAAAATTATTCAAATGCGTATAAAATCCTCAAATATGCATACATTTTCTTCATTTAAAAACTGTATAATAGTTCTTTTAACTCTCTGTAAGACGATATATAGATCATCTAATTCATTTAATACGATATATGAGTTATTGGGCTTGAAAAAAATGCCTACGGTGAAATTCCAACTTTGGTTGCACAAAAGTGCAATAACTGATGCAGATACGTGGAAATCGTATATGAGAAAATTTTTCACCTATTAATTTTGAATGAAAGTGTTTATGTTGCTTTTTCACGCAGAATGACTATTTTCGGAGTTATAAGGAAATAAATGTGCAAAACCATATATCTGAACAATCAGTTGTATGGGAGCTATATGTTATAGTGACCCGATCTTGACAATTTTCAGGGAATAGATTAAGGCCAATACGAGTAGAAATTCTCCTAAGTTTCATGTCCTTAGCTGTTTGAGTAGCGAATCTATACCCCAATATGTCCACATCTGAAAAATCGGTTGTATGGCAGCTATATGTTATAGTCACCCGATTTCAATTATTTTCAGAAATAGTTAAGATAATACTAAAATAATGTCACGTGCAAAGTTTTGGCAATCTATCTCATAAACTGACTGAGTTATTAACAAAAAAGTCCAAATTGATGGTAATTTTTAAATACCCTTATCTCGAAAACCGGAGCCAATTTGGGGAAACTAAAGGCGGCATTGAATTTAGAATGTCCCAAATAAGTAAGAACAACTGTCAAAATTTTTATGCGAGGAAAGGGTTCCAAGCCTGAGTAAAGTTTATAGATGGAAAAAAAATTACCTTCAGAGCTCTGAAACTTCTTTCCTAAATATCTCGAAAACAAGAGCTAACTTTGACTTTCTGTAAATGCCATCGTATTCTACAGCCAAAAGTTAAGTTGACGTGTTTCGGCGTTTCTCTGTGATATTTCAAAAGTTAAAAATTTACCTACAGTGTAATAAGGGATAATAAAAAGTAATTTTTTTTAACCGCATAATTCAAATTTTTTTGCGCAATTGACGAGTTGCTGTTTATCTATTAATGAAAAATATATTCTGCTAGGGTTGAAACATTAATATTCATGCATTTATATACATATACCTACATATATGTATGTATCTGAATGAGAATGCATGCATATCAGTTGAAAGAAAACGATATATGTATTTTTTCTAGGCGTCAATATTTCCTATGACAATACGCAATTGTTTACGCTCGGCATACATTTTAAACAGGAACGTAACGGTTATAAGAGATATAGGGTAAAAGTCATATTTAACCATTATCATGAGAAAAAAAAATAATAAAATATTTCTCATGATAATGGTTAAGAATTCCAAAAAGAAGATAAAGGTTATTTTTGCGTAACCTTTTCACCATAAAAATAACCGTTATTTTCGGTCCCTGATTTTAACTACTCTCTTTGCCCATAAAGCTCAATTCCCTCTCTCTCTCTCTCTATTTGACATATGAGCGTATAACGGAAAGTTAAGTGTTAAAACGTTTGGAGCAGAGCGAATGAGCGTATAACAGCAAGCAGCGTTGACAGCTTATGCTTCAGCTTAGGCTTATGAATCTTTTTGCAGGTTACATATGTATTTATGTACATATATACGCGCGCTTACATACATATTTACATTGTCATGCCACTTGCGAAATGGCAATTGTGCAAAAGTAATAAAAAGCAAAATTTTCGTTTTTCTTCTCTTCGTTATGCGCCAGTAATAAACCACAAAATTCTTTGAACTTGAATAAATATTAAAATAGTTTGTGGTTGCACATTACATTTTGATGCACTTTTAAATGATTGATTATATGTTTATGTTTATTGTAGTTTTTTTGCGCAATTGACGAGTTGCTGTTTATCTATTAATGAAAAATATATTCTGCTAGGGTTGAAACATTAATATTCATGCATTTATATACATATACCTACATATATGTATGTATCTGAATGAGAATGCATGCATATCAGTTGAAAGAAAACGATATATGTATTTTTTCTAGGCGTCAATATTTCCTATGACAATACGCAATTGTTTACGCTCGGCATACATTTTAAACAGGAACGTAACGGTTATAAGAGATATAGGGTAAAAGTCATATTTAACCATTATCATGAGAAAAAAAAATAATAAAATATTTCTCATGATAATGGTTAAGAATTCCAAAAAGAAGATAAAGGTTATTTTTGCGTAACCTTTTCACCATAAAAATAACCGTTATTTTCGGTCCCTGATTTTAACTACTCTCTTTGCCCATAAAGCTCAATTCCCTCTCTCTCTCTCTCTATTTGACATATGAGCGTATAACGGAAAGTTAAGTGTTAAAACGTTTGGAGCAGAGCGAATGAGCGTATAACAGCAAGCAGCGTTGACAGCTTATGCTTCAGCTTAGGCTTATGAATCTTTTTGCAGGTTACATATGTATTTATGTACATATATACGCGCGCTTACATACATATTTACATTGTCATGCCACTTGCGAAATGGCAATTGTGCAAAAGTAATAAAAAGCAAAATTTTCGTTTTTCTTCTCTTCGTTATGCGCCAGTAATAAACCACAAAATTCTTTGAACTTGAATAAATATTAAAATAGTTTGTGGTTGCACATTACATTTTGATGCACTTTTAAATGGTTGATTATATGTTTATGTTTATTGTAATGCAATGCAAGTTTATTGATTGCAATGGCATTGCACATAAATCGCCTTAAAATGTCTTGCGCCTTGGCATTAATATTAGTCATAAAACTTTTGAAAACACAATATGAAACACAATAAATTTTTGGGCTTAATTTTCTTGTTGTAGGGGTAAATAAAATACTTATGTTATTCATGTGATTGATATGATTGACATGATCTATATATATATAAAAATCAAGCCTATTTCTTTGTCGCCGGCTTTCTCCCAAACTCGTGGAGGGATTTTGACCAAATTTACACACCAGCTGAGTACCTTGCCCTAGATGGTTTATATGTATATTTTTTTCAAATCCGGAAGTCGGTTCCCGAGATATAGGTCAAAAGGTCAAAACGTTGACCCGGCTTTCCCCTGAATATTTTTGGACGATATTGGTATCAAATGAAAGGTATTGAACAGGGATTTAACATAGAATAGTACTCATTGTGATTCGTACGTCGGGCCTCGAGATATGGGTCAAAATGTGGACCCGGATGACCCTCGTATATTTCTGAGCGATATTGGTATCAAATGAAAGGTCTTGATGGGGACTTCGTCATAGAACTCTTTTATTTGTGATGTCTAGGCCAGGTCTCCAGATATGGGTCAACATGTGGACCCGGATGACCCTCGAATATTTCTGAGCGATATTGATATCAAATGAAAGGTCTTGATGAGGACTTAGACATAGAACTCTTTTATTTGTGATGTCTAGGCCGGATCTCCTGATATGGTTCAACATGTGGACCCGGATGATCCTCGAATATTTCTAAGCGATATTGGTATCAAATGAAAGGTCTTGATGAGAATTTCGACACAGAACTATTATAACTGTGGTGCATAGGCCGGCTTCCCAGACATGGATCACAACGTGGATCTGGATGAAACCGAAAATAGATATCTTCTCGATGTAATGCTCAACCTGGTTCCCTAGGTAAAGGGCAATAAAAAGGAAAGGAAAGTCAAATGGAATGGAATGGGAAAGGGAAGGAAAGAAAACGGGAATAGAATGGGAGAGGGAAGGGGAGAGATAGAGATTGGGAGAGGGAAAGGGGAAACTAATAAGAAGTGGAGAGGAAAGGAGGGGTAAGGGAGACCGATAGGGAAAGGAAAAGGAAAAGGGTACTAGGGGTCTTAATTGTGATGCCGAGGTCGGTTCCCCAGATATGGGTTAAAACGTAGACCCGAATGACCCCGGAATATTTCTAAGCGATATTGGTATCAAATGAAGGGTGTTGAGCAGGGATTTTAACAGAGATGAACTCATTGTGATTCCTAGGTCGGGTAGGTTTGTGTCAGATCGGGGACCCGGATGGCACGGGGATATTTCTTACTAATATTGGTATCAAATGAAAGGTGTTGATCAGGACGATATAAAAGATACGTACCCATTATGATTCCTGGTCAAGTCCCCAGATATGGTTCAAAATGTAGACCCCGATGACCACGAAATATTTCAAACGAAGGGTGTTGAGCTGGGATTTTACATAGGTATGAACTCATTATTCCTAGGTCGGGTGCCCAGATGTGGGGCAATACGTGGGCCCGGATGACCCCGGGATGCTGATAAGCAATACTGATATAAAATGAAAGGTGTTGAGCAGGGTTGCTAAATAGAGCTTTTTCATAGTGATTCTTAGGCCCGTTACTCATTATGGGTAAAAGAGTGGACCCGGATACCACGGAATGATTTTAAGCAGCTATGATATCAAATGAGAAGTGGAATACAGGGCTATATTATGCTAAACCCGGTTCCCTAGGGAAAAGGAAAGTGGAAGGGTAATGGGAATGGGAATGAGAATGGCAAAGGGACGGAAAGGGAGAGAAAGAATATAATGTAAATGGAACGAAGAGGAAGGGGAGAGAGACAGTAAGACAGCGAATGAGAGAAGGAATAAGAGAGGGACGAAAGGGGGAAAGACAGAAAAGTATATTTAAGGGAGAGCGGTACAGGAAGGGAAAGGGAAGCGGAAATGTGACGGGAAAGGGCAAAGAAAACGGCAGCGGAAATTATTGGAAAGGGAAAGAGAAGGGGAGTAGTAGAGGGAAAGGGAGTGGGAGATTAATACGAAGCAAAAAAGGGATAAGGACATGAAGGGGGCAAACTTTTGAAAATATCAATTTTTTCCTTCACCTTTTTTTAAAGTTATCTGACTTTTGATGAGGGGTGCAGCCTGAGGAAAGCTCAGTTTCTAGACATTCCCAACTTATTTTAAAGTGTGTCAGTTTTCGCTTCTAATGCCTATAATAGGAAGTGGGCCAAAGCAAAGCTTGGCCGGGTACAGCTAGTTGTTACATAAAATTTGGCTAAAATAGGTATTTGTTGTTATTTTTTTTAAATGGATTTTGTGGCCAAAATAATATGCATGCTTGACATGAATGAACATGCTTGAAATTATTAAACATGATTGAAATTATTAAACATAATTGAACATGATTTTTATGATTGTTTTGACTCGCTTGACATGATTGAAATGTGATTGATGGGGTGATTTTTTTTTTATTTTTTTAAATGCTATTGAATCGAAATAGCAAACATAATTTATTTGTAATTCACTTCTTAATTTTATAGTTATAAACTAAAATTGAATGACATTTAGCTGATTTACTTACTGATCTTTCAAAAAAAAAAAAAAAAAAAAAATAAGTCGAACTAATTTTTTTTTACTAGCTTGATTGATATGACTGAAATACTAAACTTGGCTCTACTTTATCTAATTTCTTTGTTCAAACCAGTAAGCATCTTGTAAACCATACCAAAGTCCAATACCTACTCATATTATTGACATGATTGAAACAAAAAAATTGGCGGCTTGATGTGACATATTTCATGCTAAGCAGACCGGTACAATTGCCAAATATGACGACTGTTTTCGCAAAGCAAATATGACTTTAAATGTCTGCTATTTTTTATATAATTTTATGCGGACGTCTATGTAAGATATTTATACAGAAGTGTATAGGCATCATACATATTTTTTGTTTGTGGAAATTTTTGCCATCGAATGTCTGACTGATTACGGTGCTTTCGAGGCTAATTTATGCCTATAAATAACGCATAATCGAAATATACTCAAAGCATCCGTAGGTAAAATTGGATTGTGGTAAGCCAAAGGGGAGTTAAGTTAGCAGCCTTTTTATGCTCCCCATTTCAACATCTCCATCTGTCTCTATATCCCCCTATCTCTCTCTTTCTCCCTCTCTCTCTCTCTCTCTCTCTCACTCTGACCTCTGAGTCTTACATTTCATAGATTATTACTCAGAACGTGATGTATTCACGACCACGTAGTTGACCTCAGGCCCGTAGCTGGGGGGGGGGGCATTGTGGGGCAATGCCCTACCTTAAAATTAGAATCCCCTACCTTAAAAAGACCAACAAGTGAGATGAATTATTATAATTAAATTTTTTGTCATAGTTTGAGATAAAAAATTATTGCGGTTGCAATGTATGATATGGAGAATCCACCCTGCATCACATATATAATTAAATAAGACCATCGAATTTTTGTAGTTTGGTTAAAAGAATGGTTCATTTCGGCACTTTTCTGACAGAAACTAATATCACTGTGAGCGAACAACACCAAAAGTGCGGAATTGATTACTAAAGCTGTGTGCTAATCTAAAACATTTTACTCGAGAGTTTTTTTCTCACCTTGACTTGCGTGCATACCTACAGGCGACCCACATACTAAATTTAAAGATGTCCACATCTAAATCTGGAAGCTGTACCATCTTCTTGGCTTATTCTCAATGAGTATTGCTTATGTACTGTCACAATAATTATGTGTCAACAAATAGGTATTAAATGTACGGGGAAAATTTTCCAACAGTCTACCACGCGTTGAAAAAAAGTCATTGGGGGTTGTAGAGGAGGTCCTCCTGATTCTAAAGCCAAAAGTTCCGTCGACCGGAGATGTTTGTAAGTTGTAAAATTTACCAAACAAACCCCCGAAACTGCGTACGATTACCGAAGAAAGGCACTTATAAAAACATGCACATATGTACACCCCAGTGCAAAAATGCGTTATATTATTTTCTAGCGCAAAAACGAACTTTCGTACAAATAAAAGACGCGAAAACTCGAAGCGCAAAAACATGCCGACAAAACATTTTAGTTCGTTTTTCCCCTAAGATAAAAGGCCAAAAACGAACTAAAAAGCTTTGTCGGCATGTTTTTGCGCTTCAAGTTTTCGCGTCTTTTGTTTGTACGAAAGTTCGTTTTTGCGCTAGAAAATAATATATCGCATTTTTGCACTGGGGTGTACATATGTATATATGTGTGTAGAACACCTTTTTTCCTCGAAAGTCATTTTTCTCGGACCGTGGTTCCTTAATTTAAAGCCGTTCCTTTCGGTAGACAGATGGAAATCTGAGCCAATGTACGTCACTGACCTGGAGAAAAGTGATATATATGCTGATTGATTTTGAAAGCCATGCCTCGATGTAAGATTAATTGTGATAAATAATGTACTTCCGCCCTACCTTAAACCAACGCTGCCCTACCTTAAATTTAAGTCTAGCTACGGCCCTGGTTGACCTTCTTTATATTTTTTCCCATTTCTTTCTTTCTTCTTTCTCCTTGCTCCTTCGTCATAGAAATATATGTAGCAGCACATCTCAAGTTAAAATTGCCCAAAATTCATTTACACATATAAATATAAAAGATATGATAAGAAAATACACACATCAAGTAATAGCAGAGCTCACATTTCCTCTGAGTTATAAGTAAAATAAATAAAATTAGTAAACCCGGCCACGCGATGCTGTGGCTTTCAATTACACTGTGTGACAATTTGAGGGTGGAGGACCACTTATTGCTACATTTAACAATTTTTTTTATTGCCATTTTAAATTTGACTTCTCCTTCAAAATGGCAGAATATATATCGGCTTTAAGCCCATAGATTCTTAATAATCAAATATAAAATTAAACATATACATAATTACTGCACGGAGAAAACTATATTGATGTCACATCCATATTTATGGATAATCCTGTCTAATCCATAAGCTATGGATGTCATGTCCATATATTACAAATAGTTTTTGGATATAACACCCATTATACGGATATGACATCCATAGTTTATAGACCAGATAGAACTATCCATAAATATGGATGTGACATCAATATAGTTTTTTCCGTGTGGTTACCTTTATTTTCCGTCGACCTAGATTTTGTATACAAAGATTTTGTCCGAGGAGTCCCATATTAAAGTTTTAATGCGAATAATTTTCTACAATATTTTATCCATATAGCTACCTCCAAAAGGTCATTTGTCGTACTTCTCTTTCTCTTCCCCTTTCCCTTTTATTTGCGCTTACTCTTCCCTTTATCCTCTTCCCTTCCTTTGCCATTTCCGTTCCTTTCATTTTCCCCTTCCCTTTCTTTTTATTACAGGGCAAGACCTTTCATCACACTTAACATTTGAAAACCGGACAAACTGTAGAGTAAAAATAAATTTTTGAACAGGTGGCAGATCGTTTGGTAAAAATCGTAATAAATTACTCATTTTCAGGCCAAGCATTTTCATATGCCCGGAAAAGCCATTTCATATGACACTTTAAATTTAAAAAGCAAAATAAATTTTTGAAGAAGGTTGTAACCCTCTTTGAAAAAATTATGATAAAAATTAAATTGTGAACAGGTAGCATCCCTCTTTATAAAAAGTATAATAAATTACTTATTTTCACGCAGGTTCCTTTCATATGACACATCAAATTTAAAAATCACACAAACTATAGCGTAAAACTGAATTCTTGAACAGGTGGCAACCCTTGTTGTAAAAATTGTAATAAATTACTAATTTCCAGCCCTTTCATATGGTACCTGAAATTTATAAATCAAGCAAACTATACAGAACAATTCAATTTTTGAACAGGTGGCAACCCTTTTCAATAAAATTAAACCTTCCTGCACATCTACAGGCCAAGCCCTTTCATATGACACCTCATTTTCGAAAATCGGTATAACGGTGTAAATGTTATGGTGCGTACAAAAAATCGCTTAGCGTAATATATATAAAGATGAGAAGATGAGATAAACAGTAGCGTAAAAATGGATTTTTGAACAGGTGGTACCCTTTTGTAAAAATTTTAATAAATTACTCATTTCCATGCCAAGCCCTCGCATATGACACATCAAATTTAAAAATCAAACCAATTATAACGTAAAACTGAATTTTTGAACAGGTGGCAACCCTTTTTGTAAAAATTTTATTAAATTACTCACTATCAGGTCAAGCCCTTTCATATGACACTTCAAATTTAAAAATCAAACAAACTATAGCGTAAAACTGAATTCTTGAACAGGTGGCAACCCTTTTTATAATTTTTTTTATTAAATTACCCAATATCAGGTCAAGCCTTTTCATATGGTACCAAAAATTTTAAAATCAAACAAACTATACAGGAAAATTAAATTTTCGAACAGCTGGCAACCCTTTTCAAAAAAGTTAAACCTTCCTGCACATCTACAGGTCAAGCCCTTTCATTTGACACCACATTCTCGAAAATCGGTATAACGGTGTAAGAGTTATGGTGTTTACAAAAAATCGCTTAGGGTAATATATATAAAGATATATATAAAGATAATATACATACCCTGCAGCGAAAGTCCAAACTAGTCAGCCAACCTACCAGTTAACTGATTAGATAAATTATGGGAGTTGCCCAACTAGATTCATAGGGGACAAATTGAGATTAGTTATGAAGCAAGAAGTTTTGGCAAAAAAAAGGGGAGCTTGCAATGAACACTTATGCAGTAAAAGTAAGGCAACTTCTTTATTGTTGTTGTAGTATTCGAACCCTGCGTAGTAGGCCCCTTGTAGATTTAGTTGGTTGCAAATTGTTAGATCATTAAATCAGGTGAATACCACAAATATAACATAGTTTGAGATGTTAATATAGCCCAGTATATTAGATACTACTTCAGCCATAGAAAAAAGTACATGATATGTTTGTATAAAGTCAGAAAATCATCAATATAAATGTCAAGCTTAGAATGGTCAACGTGTTACTTATTCACAATGTTAATGTTAATTTTCTTAAATATTTAATATGCAAGATCACAATCTAATGTGCCTGAATTCTTTAATTTAAATATCATATTCTAATAACTAAATAAATGTATTAGAAACTTTATTTTGCAATTTTTATTTTCATTGGAGTAGCATGGAAAACTAGTCAGTCAACTGGTATAGTTCTGATATCTACACTGACTAGTCAGCAAAATTGGTATGATGCTGGTGTGTATACTGACTAGTCAGTCAAGTGGTACACTCTTAGAAATTTTCGTGTAATTTTGCATACAAAAAGGTAGGTTACTTTTTTCCTACCTTATTATGCGCAAAATCGCACACTGAAAAATTCAACAGATAAGCTGTTTAAATTTAAACAATAAAAGTGTAAAGCCTACACAAACAAACTTTAAATCTAAACACCAATCGAGTAATAAATTGTAATTTCGCATATAAGTTAAACAAAATTACAAATTCACTATGTAATTTTACTCCACTCAATTGTAATTTCGCGCACGAGATTTGAAATTACAATTTCTGTATGCAATTTTAATCCAAAATGCGTGTAAAATCGCATGATATGCTCACTTTTGCTGAAAAGTGCGTAAAATTTCGTTTAGAACTGTAAATTACACAGTTGTAGTGTAAATCTACGAAAGAAATGTAATTTTCAACTAAAAATTACATATATTTTGGTAGCATATTTACACGCAGTTTTTAGAGTGTATGATGCTGGTGTGGATACTGACAATTGCCATTTCCTAGGTCATCACCGTGTTAAAAATACCAGTTGCTAATATGGAAAAAAGATAGATGGCTGACTAGTTGAGCTGTATGGCCAACTAGTTGTCAATTAGTTTACAACTAGTTGATTTCGCTGCAGGGTACATACAAACATACATACATTGCATGAAATTACAGAGGCCAAAGTGAAGAATAAAAGTATCTATGACACTGAAGGTTCCATGGCTTTGTGCCCTTTTTAACACGCTTTTATTACATATATGTAACTATAGTTTCACCTGTTTGTATGTATGTATGAATGTATGTATACATATTACGTATACGCAGTGTAGTTCACTGTATGTTTACTTGTACGCATTTATGTATGTAGCCGACTACTTTTGCATGGCATAAGTTAATGTAAAAGCGTGTGTATTCATACACTGAATTGGAGTTTTTCAGTGTGAGATGTGCTTATTTCATTTGGACACACATGGCGCATAAAGTGTTAAGTGTGTAAAACTTTTGTTATTACTTTGGTGGCTGCATTAATAGACACAGACACAAGGCCATCCACGTGCTGACTTTGGTAGAGGTGAAAACGTTGGCAACGAGATTGTCCAAGAATAATAGATAAAGCGGCATGTGTACATATTTACATATATTTAAGAGAGAGTGTAAAGGATGATTTTAAACATGTGTGTTTGGCGGTTGAGAGAGGCTTGAAGGTGTTTTTTTTTGCTTTTTGAACTTCTTTTGCCGCAAACTGGCTAACAGTAGAAAAACACAGCCCTCTTGAAGTAATCAATCATGGCTAGCTTGAAGTCTATATTGCAATTCGAAGCTCTACTGATACGATTTTTTCAGTGATTGACAATCATGCGGCAGACAGAATGAAAAACATTTATGATTGCTCATAACAGTGGCCTATTATTGCAAAGTAGGTATGGGACTATTCGAATAAAAATTATTTGAATAAAAAATCCTTTTATTCGAAAGGTATTCGTAATTCGAATAATATTTATTCGAATAATTTATTCGTATATTCGAATAAATACTATTCGAATAGTACTATCACTATTCGAATACCACTATTCGCGAATAGCTATTGAATGTATGTATGTATGCCTTTGCTCTTGTAAATACATACATATATATGTACATATATATATACGTTCTCTGGCTTGCGCGGAGGCAATTTGAATTCCCAAATTATGCATGTACATTAGAGTGCGTTTAAAATTTAAATTAACGATATTTTACTGTATCGCCCCCTCAATCTGTAGTAACATGGTCAAAGATATCATACATAAATTTTGGTCCCGATTGGTGGCGGTTAAGGCGTGGCGCATTGAGGTCAAAGTTCAGAAAACTCTATGAAGGGCCAAAAAATCAAAATATTTTTTTAATTATCTAATACCCAAAAGGAGGATGGCTTCGTGTGTAAAAGTCCACGTAAGTGGGGAAAGCTTCTGACTGCCATCCACCTGGGGGTGGCCAGAGCGATTATTTTGCATGCGGAGCAAGCAGCTCACGACTTCCGCGCAGTGTCCTCTGGATAGCCACCGAACACCCGTTTGGTGGTGAACTAAAGTGAGAAGGCGACAACTCGACAAGGCCACTCCGACATATTCGGTTTAAGGGCTTGTTGAGGGGAATAACTGCAGCGTCTGTTCACCAGAAGGTGCGGCTGCGAGCGGGCGTCTGTCTTGGAGCAAGCGGCTCGCTATATAAACGTGTAACAATATACAACTCCCGCAGGGCGGGTTGTGCGTCGGGCTTGGGACCCACCACGTAAAAATCCTATCCAATGAAAACAACAACAAAGCCTCGGATGAGACCACCCCTTTCTGATGACAACCACGGCAAACGTTTAAAGGACTATGATTTGAGGGTAAGCACCTGGAACGTCCGGACCCTTAATTGGGAAGGTGCATCTGCCCAGCTGGTTGATGTCCTCGAAAGAGTGAAAGCTGACATCACCGCCATACAAGAGATGCGGTGGAAGGGGCAAGGCAAGAAGAAATGTGGGCCTTGCGATATATATTACAGTGGCCATGCAGAGGAGCGTATATTTGGTGTTGGTTTTGTGGTGGGAAAGAGACTCAGCCGCCGAGTACTGTCGTTCACGCCAGTGAACGAGCGTCTAGCCACCATCCGCATCAAAGCGAGATTTTTCAACATATCTCTCATCTGCGCCCACGCCCCGACGGAAGAGAAGGACGATGCGATCAAAGACACTTTCTATGAGCAGCTAGAGCATGCCTACGACCGCTGCCCCCGTCACGACATTAAGATTGTGCTTGGCGATTTTAATGCCAGGGTGGGTAAGGAAGGTATCTTTGGCAGCACAGTCGGAAAATTCAGTCTCCACGACGTAACCAGTCCCAATGGGACGAGGCTGATCGACTTCGCCGGGTCACGAAACATGGTCATTAGCAGTACCAGATTCCAGCACAAAAAAATACACCAAGCCACATGGCTGTCTCCTGATCGAAAAACGCGAAATCAAATTGATCACGTCATGATCGACGGCAGACACAGCTCCAGCATCCTAGATGTGCGCACAATCCGTGGTCCCAATGTCGACTCCGACCACTATCTTGTAGCAGCCAAGGTACGCACCCGCCTCTGTGCAGCAAAGAATGTGCCAGCAGGACAGCAAGGAAAGTTTGAAGTCGAAAGGCTGCACATGACGCAGACAGCCAATCAATACACCACTCGGCTCTCACTCCTGCTCTCTGAGAGCAACCCTTCACCAAACGATGTATCTGAGGAATGGGAACACATCGCTCGTTCACTTCGTATCGCCGCTGAGGAATCTATAGGATACAAGCGAGCCCACAAAAACACCTGGTACGACAAGGAATGTCGCGATGCCTCGGAAAGAAAGAACGCCGCCTACAGGACTACATTGTGTGCGGGCGCAACGCGAAGCGTATGGGAGCGTTATCGAACGGCGAAGAAGGAAGAGAGGCGCCTTTTTCGAAAGAAGAAAAGGGAGGCTGAAGGTGTGAAGAGCTTGAGATGCTGGCGGGTAGGAACGATGCTCGAAAATTCTATCAAAAAATTAGGCGGATGACTGAAGGTTTCAAGACCGGGGCAAATTCCTGCCGGAATGATAACGGTGATCTGGTAACTGATGTCCAGAGCATACTTAAGTTGTGGAGGGATCACTTCTCCTCCTTGCTAGATAATGGCAACAGTGAAAGTGCGGAAGGAGAAGATGTACGACCCGAATCCCCAATAGCAGATGATGGTAGGCATGTTCCACCACCTGATCATGACGAAGTGCGAATAGCAGTATGTAGGCTTAAGAATAACAAGGCCCCGGGCGCTGACGGCTTGCCAGCCGAGCTATTCAAACATGGTGGCGAAGAGTTGATAAGGAGCATGCATCAACTCCTATGCAGAATATGGTCGGACGAGCGCATGCCCGACGATTGGAACTTAAGTGTGCTCTGCCCAATTCACAAAAAAGGAGACTCCACAGTACGCGCCAATTATCGTGGGATAAGCCTCCTGAATATCGCATATAAGGTCTTAGCAAGTGTATTGTGCGAAAGACTGAAGCATATCGTCAACAATCTGATTGGACCTTATCAGTGTGGCTTCAGACCTGGTAAATCTACCATCGACCAGATCTTCACAATACGACAAATACTGGAAAAAACCCATGAAAAAGGATCCGACACACACCATCTCTTTGTCGATTTTAAAGCCGCTTTTGATAGCACGAATAGGAATTGCCTGTATGCCGCAATGTCTGAATTTGGTTTCCCTGCTAAACTTATACGGCTATGCCAAATGACGTTGACTAACACCACCAGCTCCGTCAGAATTGGGAAGGACCTCTCCGAGCCGTTCGAGACCAAACGAGGTTTCAGACAAGGTGACTCTCTTTCGTGCGACTTCTTCAATTTGATGCTGGAAAAGATAATACGAGCTGCAGAACTTAACCATACAGGAAGCATCTTATATCACAAGAGTGTGCAACTGCTGGCGTACGCCATCAATCGGGACCAAAATTTATATTTGTTATCATTGGGTATAGAAGTATTAATTTTGGGTATTAGATAATTAAAATAAATATTTTGATTTTTTGACTAGCCATGGGTAATGGCGCAATCTTTTTGGCGCTGATACAATAACACCAGCGCCAACCGTGGCGCCGCGCACGGTTCTGGCGCAATAACACCTTTAGCGCAATTGCCATGGAATAATCGATAAATAACACTTGTTCGCTTCTTACTGTCTACTATACCCGTTTTATTTCTTTTGGCGCAATTCTGCTTACATACACGCTGGCAGAATAATTGTGCCACAATTAAATTTAACTAGTAAACCCTGCCACGCAATGCTGTGGCTTTCTATTACACTGTGCTAATTTGAGGGTGGAAGACCACTTATTGCCACATTTGAAAATTTTTTGATATACCTTCATAGTTACTGGTTATTTTTATTTTCTGTGCACCTAGATTTTTTATACACAGATTTTGTCCGAGGAGCCCCATAGTGAAGTTTTGTACCGAATATTTTTCTAGACTATAGTACATAACCTTAAAGCGACCTCCAAGAGGCCATTTGGCGTGCTCCTATTTTTCTTTCTAGTTCTCTTTCTCTTCCCAATCCCCTTATTTTATTTTCCGTGTTCTTTCCTCTTTAGCTTCCTTTCCTTCGACATATCCGTCCCTTTCATTTTCCTCTTCCCTTTACTTTTATTACCCATCTTCAGTGTACTCTTTTTGTAAAAATCACTCTCCAAATTAAAAAGTGAGATAAACTGTAGCGTAAAAATCGATTTTTGAACAGGTGGCACCCTTTTTGTACAAATTTTAATGAATTACTCATTTCCATGCCAAGCCCTTTCATATGACACCTCAAATTTAAAAATCAAACAAACTATAGCGTAAAACTGCATTTTTGAACAGGTGGCAACCCTTTTTGTAAAAATTTTATTAAATTACTCATCAGATGAAGCCCTTTCATATGACACCTCAAATTTAAAAATTAAACAAACTATAGCGTAAAACTGAATTTTTGAACAGTTGGCAACCCTTTATGTAAAATCTTTATTAAATTACTCAATATCAGGTCAAGCCCTTTCATATGACACCTCAAATTTAAAAATCAAGCAAACTATAGCGTAAAACTAAATTTTTGAACAGGAGGCAACCGTTTTTGTAAATTTTTTATAAAATTACTCAGTATCAGATCAAGCCCTTTCAAAAGACACCTCAAATTTAAAAATCAAACTAACTATAGCGTAAAACTGAATTTTGAACAGGTGGCAACCCCTCTTGTAAAAATTTTTATTAAATTACTCAATATCAGGTCAAGCCATTCATATGACAACTCAAATTTAAAAATCTAACAAACTATAGCGTAAAACTGAATTTTTGCACAGGTGGCAACCCTTTTTGTGAAATTTTTATTAAATTACTCAATATCAGGTCAAGCTCCTTCATATGGTGCCAAAAATTTTAAAATCAAACAAACTATACAGGAAGATTAAATTTTCAAACAGCTGACAACCCTTTTCAAAGAAATTAAACCTTCCTGCACATCTACAGGTCAAGCCTTTTCATTTGACACCACATTTTCGAAAATCGGTATAACGGTGTAAAAGTTATGGTGCGTACAAAAAATCGCTTAGCGTAATATATACTTATATAAAGATTTTAAAAATAATTTGCGTATATTTGTGAAAATATGCTGGCATCTCGTTTTTCGGCATCTTCATTATGAAATACGAGGGTCGGCTCCACCCTATTAAAAAGAAAGATTCCGGTTCCGGGCGCATTATATTGAAATTTCCCCTTACCATTTACCATGCGTAACAAAAATATACTATATGCTAATAAATATTTTATTTAATTTATTTTGTATTATATTTTTCTCTCCTATTCACAGATAATGTCAATTTTGTCTTCTTTATTTGTGAAAGTAAAATATCAATACCCTTTCGTATTAGCCATGGTTCGGTATTGGCGTTAGCATACATAATTGTGACGGTGTCATATACGCTGTGCTGTTATTGGCTTTGTGGTGGTGCCATTTTACACTAGCGCTATATTGGTGCTGGTGTTAGCGCACGAAATTGAGTCAGTGTTATATTGCAATAGCGCATCATTGAGTTGGCGCTACATTGAGTTGGCGCTATATTGAGTTGGCGCATTTTCCAAATCGGAGTTAGCGCAATAACACCAGGGTTGGCGCCAGCGCAATTGCGCGGCGCAGCGCAGTGTTACCCATGCCTATTTTTGACCCTTCATAGAGTTTTCTGAACTTTGACTTCAATGCGCCACGCCTTAACCGCCACCAATCGGGACCAAAATTTATGTGTGATATCTATGACCATGTTACTACAGATTGAGGGGGCGATACAGTCTTTTTATGAACTTTTAAATTTTTCATACAAATTAAAAGCACCCTAATCTACATACATACTGCTATTCGAATAGTATTATTCGAATAGTGTTATTCGAATATTATTATTCGATAGTACTATTCGAATTTTTCCCCTCGAATACTATTATTCGTTTATTCCAATAATATTCGAATATTATTCGAAAAAAGTCCCACTACTATTGCAAAGATATAGATTTTTTGGGAGGTTTAGCTGCAGAAGCTGAAGGGGTATATGATTTAGAATAAGATTGAAGCATTTAGTGTAGTGCTTGATGACATGCTTGTCGTCTTTCAATCAAATGCAACTAGCTTTCGCTTAGTAAGATCTTAAAAAATACTATTAAAATATAGATTCTTCGCTCTTCTGAATCAAACTGTGTACTATAAAAAGTGTATTGTGTGATTGATGTGTATTGCTTGAATTCAGTATTTACTTTCAATCACCAGAAGACCTATGCACTTGCTGAGTGTGCCGATTAAAAACCGAAGCTTTAGTGTAGTTTTGGAAACACTAATATTGTGCTTAAAAAGAAATTTGCTTGACAACATGATTGATGACTTACAATCAAAGCAAACTACTTTTCACTTATTCTGGCCTAAAAAAAAATGTTCTGCTGAATCAAACTGTGCACTGCACTTTGTATGATTGATATAAACTTTGCTTGATTGCAGTATTTACTTTCAATCATAGGAAGATCTATGCATTTGCTGAGTTTACTGATTAAAAATCGAAGCTTTAGTGTAGTTTTAGAAACACTAATACTAACCTTCTCCACTTTTTCAAAAACATAGAATAATTGCAGTATAATTTTAGGCGCTGAATTAGAGTTAAAAGCATGTACATACATACCAAAAGATCAAAGTACTAAAGGACGAATACCTGAAATTAAGAGAAAGATATCAATTAGTTAACAAAAAAGGGGCCTTTTGCTTCAAAATTTGTACAAGGTTGCTAGATTATAAAATTAAATATTTAATATATGCCTGAAAGTATACTTTCATGAATTTGAAAATATAATAAATAGAAAGATTAGGAGCAAACTTTAAAAGGATGCGATTAAAAGTAATAAAATAAAGTTTTTAAAATAACAAATATAAATTAAAAACAATAAAGTTTTATTAGAAAACTGAGCTATAGCTAATGATTTTGACCTAAAAGTATGCCTTCAGTATTTTTAAGGTATGAACAATTTTTAGTTAGAGACGTACATACCTAAGTGTTAGCTAGCAAGCGAGATAAAAATTTTGAAAAATATGAAATATTAAAAGTTTTCTAATATTTCAAACAGACAACTTCATTCATTCATTTTTTTTCCTATGTGCCTAAAAGTTGCTTTAAAAAGTACTCAAAGCACAAACAAATGCTAAAATAAAAAGCATGCTGGTGCGATCAAGCAGATAAAATGTTGAAAAATATTAAATATAAAAAGTTTTCTAATACATAAAAAAAATAGCGGTGAATGTATGCTAGAGAATGAAAGATAAAATAAACCGCACTTGAGCAGGTGTGCGCTAAGTGCTATTCAATAACTTTACTCTTCCATCAATGCCAACAAAGAATAAGCTACAAAGTGGCGCATAATGACATTTGCTTGAGTGAAATACAATGAGGGATAAGTGAAAAAAGAAGACAATGCAGAAGGAAAGAAAATATCAAAAATCATGGAGTAGGATAAAAGAAAACTTAAAAGAAATGAAAAGAAAGGCAAAGAAAAAAGGAAAAAAACAAAGGGAAAATAAAAAAAAAATAAAAAAAAAGTAAAAATAACAAGTAAGAAAGCCTAAGTTCGAGTGGAATCGAACATTAGATACTCAGCTGTATGCTTTCATTATTTGTTTGCGTTTGATGGAAACACGGCGTATTTTATATAAAGCGAGTGCCGCATAAAGTGGGCGTAGCCACGCCCATTTTCAACATTTTTATCAGTCATCCAACTAAGCATATGAATATTATTCTTTGTGCAAAATTTCATTCCTTTTTGACTTCTAGTTACAAAGATGTCGAGTTACAAATTCCAAAAGGGTGTTCCAGAAATATCTTTGTTAAAAAGTAGGCGTGGTCATAAACCGATTTCAATAAATTTTTGCGTGTCTATTAACACAAGTTATAAAAGTGTATAAACCAAGTTTCGTCATAATATCTCAATTATTTGTCGAGTTATGGGCTAAGAAATCTCGTATATTCCTTTGTCTAAAAAGAAGCGGGGCCACGCCCATTTTCCAAAATTTTTATATTCTTTGTTTCCGGTCTATTGTGGAACTCATGCCACAAAATTTCTATGAATTATCTCTATATTTGACAAAGATATCGCTTAAAATGTTTTTATTAGGCCACTTTATAATACCCATGTATAAAAGTGGGCGTGGTCATCAAAGCGATTTCGCTAAAATTTTGAACATGTATTACTACAAGTAATAAAAGTGTACACACCAAGTTTCGTCATTATATATAAATTATTTGTCGAGTTATGGGCTCAGAAATCTCGTATATTCCTGTTTATAAAAAGAGGCGGTTCCACGCCCATTTGCCAAAATTTCTGTGTTTTTCGTTTTATGTCCGCAGTTGGACTAATCCCATAAAATTTCAATGATATATCTTTATATTTGACAGAGATATCGCTTAAAATGTTTTTATTAGGTCACTTTATAATACACATATATAAAAGTGGGCGTGGCCGTCACCCGATTTTAACTATTTTCCGTCCAAACGTTTGCCTAAGTAAGTAAATCACGCGTACCAAATTTTGTCGATATATCTTCAATGGTTTCTGAGTTATGACATATAAAACTTTCAAGGTTTGACCCTTAATAAGTGGGCGTGGCACCGCCCATTTTCCAAAATTTCATCAAATTTCTTCCTAGGAGCCTGAGCTCAATACGTGTGTGAAATTTCATCGCTCCAGCTATATTAGTGACTGAGATACCAAATCTCCGACTTTTTCTATATAGGAAAAGTGGGCGTGGTCATGGTCCGATTTCACCCATTTTCAATGCCAACCGTCCCAGTCTCGATACCAACTTGCATTTCAAATTTCATCAAAATATCTCAATTTTTGCGCGAGTTAGAGTGTTTACAGACGGACGGACGGACGGGCATGGCTCAATCGATTTCTCTTTTCACCCTGATCATTTTGATATATATAAGTCTATATCTATCTCGATTATTTCATTCTGTTACAATCCACCGTTATGTGATTAAAACTATAATACTCTGTGTACTAGTACAGCTGAGTATAAAAATTGAAAAGGAGTAACGGAGCACAGAAAGTATAAATTAAATAAGCAAAAGGAGTCAATAACGCCGCACGACACAGCATCGCGTATGAGACCGCGACTGCGACCAGTGATGTCATTTCCACTTCGATCGAAGTATTTCACTTCTCTTTTATGACCGTCACTTCGACACTTCCTCTTTCCCCAAATCACTTCGATTTTGACCAATCAGAATTAACTTACTTTTATAATTTATTCTTACAAATTCTTATAAAAGGTGCATATGCAAGTATGCAAGAGTTAAATGTTTATACAATCATAAGATATGGCATCCCTCATTGAGATGAATAATCGATTTTTTAAAAGCTTCTCTTATCTCTAGGGGTTTATCGCTTTTTTTAAGAGTTTGACACAGGGTCCCGGAGCGGAGTTCAAAGCAAAAAAATTGGCAAATAATAGCCCGTGCACAATTCACTTTAAAGCAAAGCGAAATTCTAGATGCTTGCTACAATTAACACATTGACAATTTCCACTTTACTTTTTTGCTTTGATTTATAACACTGATTTTGTGCAAAATATTTGGGGAATCGACTTTTTTCTGCTTATTTCAAATGTTATTTTTTACTCTTTATTGTTCATTTTACGTAGTTGCGCGAAATCGCTAAAATAAATGTAGATAAACAAAGAATGCACACACACATATGAATTAATGTATATCATTTTTTTTCTTTTGAATTTTCAAAATAGAAATAATGAATATGAAATGTTTTGTCTTTTTTTAGAAAAAAAAAAAATAATAACCATTAACAGCCAAAAATAGTATCCAAATAATTATTTGCTAATTTTTACCATTTTTCCGTTTCTTGATTTCCTGTTCGTTTTGCGTAATTCATTTTTTTTTTTCATTTCCTTTCACTTGAAACAATCCTAAAATGTTGAACCTAAATGTTGTACTGAACAAGTTTTGAAAGTTTATTCCTTTAACATTAACTTTGTCAACCTCAAGCTATCCGAAAAGGTCTACCGATCGAAAAAATTCGAACTGTAGCGGATATTAGATTCCGCCAAAACATGAAATATATAAAAGCGCGGTTTTCTCAAAAAGTTACCGTTGGGCGATTTTCGTTTTGACAGATACTTGTTAGTGAAGCATTGAACTTTGATATTATGCAATGGTCTGCCCTTCGTATTAAAATTTGTTCTACTCTACCGTGTGGTATTTTAAGTATAAGTTTATTTTTTTTTACATTAAATGAATTATAACCAGTACCTGTTATACTTAAATAGAATATAATTTTACAAGTACATACTTAAGTATACAAAAGAATACTTAGTACATTCTCGTTATCCAATGCCCTTACTATGTAGTTCGATTCGAAAGAATATTTCATATTCCACATCGTCGGTCTCCTGCCAGAAACACGAATGTGAAAATTTTTTTAAGAGCGATGTCTGCTCTTTATCGGCTTTATATTGAAGTAATAATAATTAATATTTGTATAAATGCTTGTGTAAACATACATACATAATATGTGCGTGTATGTACATAAGTATATATACAAATATTAATGGTTATTATATCAATATATACCCGATAAAGAGCAGACATCACACTTAAAAAAATTTTCACTTTCGTGTTTCTGGCAGGAGGCCGACGATATAAACTATTTTCTACAGTTTACGAATGTGCTTTCGAATCTAATTTCACTTTCGAAAACTACAGAGTGAGGGCCCAGGAATAAAAAAGATCTCGTATTTATATAAATAAACCTATTTAAACAATTGAATATGCTGGATTCATATATATGTACATATGTACATAATGTATGTACATATGTACGTGAATTTGAATTTGATGGATTTTTTTTTTGCATTGTTAGAAATAATAAAAACTAACATATCGTTAAAAAATTTAAGCATTTTATTTTATACATATATGTAGTTTGAATAGTTTTTCTTTGAGATGATACTTAAAAACAAAATGCATATAACTATTATTCCGTTTTTACGATCCAAATTTTCTTGACCTCGCGGGAAACGTATGAAAAACCATTTAGCAGCGCTTCACTTCGATTTACTTCGAATCACTTCGATTTTTCAGCCGCTTCACTTCACTTTAAAATTTGGCGATGACAACACTGACTGCGACCTGGTCTTTGTTGAAACAAAGTAAAATGAAGTTAAAATGTTTATGCAATAACAACAAGGAAAGCAAGGAGCAAAGGATACGCATTACATACAAGTTTCTGCTTTGTTTTTTTGTTTTTTTTCGTCGTGTCCTTCTTTGCTCTCTCGCACTAAATGTTCATCCATTAACTATGCAGTAAAATAGCAGCACTTGACTTGGTGGCTGAATGCCAAATGCATTTGCGGAAAGCAATACTTTAGCCAAGATATAAAAAAGCATGAAGGCAGCAAGATAAAGGATACTAAGGGCTAGAAAAAGAAAAAAGGCAGTGTAATTTGGCAAAACAATGCGCGCTACTAAAGATTGGCAATAAACACGTTTTGTTGGGAAAAATTTAATGTAATTTCAAGGTCAATAACTTCTTCTCTGCGCAGACTGTGAAGCAGAGAAATCGTCATGCTCTGCAGCAGATAAAGAAATACATATGTATATTAAATAAAATGCAGGCGTAAGATCTGGTAAATGAATTTGCGCAAATTTTTTCAGTTATGCTTCTGCATTGAATGACGCTTTCAATCCGTAATATGTAATCCCTTACGAAGAGAATGTATTAATTTTTATATACATATGTGTGTATGTGGCAAATACCCGTCCCGCTTCGAAGCGACGAAAAAATGTTTTTATGTTATAAGAGAAATGGCGTAAAATAATATTTAACCATTATCATGAGAAACATTTTTTTTTTGGTCCTAAATAACCATTATAAAAACCAAAAACCCGTTTTGGGCGTGAATAACCGTTATGGCAACCAAAAAACTGTTTTGGGCTTGAATAACCGTTATGGCAACCAAAAAACCGTTTTGGGCGTGAATAACCGTTATTCAGATTCAGGGATTGTAGCTCTGATTACCTCTTTTCATTTGATAACAATATTGCTTAAAACATTCCAGGGCATCCGGGTCCACTTTTTTCACCCATAACTGGCAACCCGACCTACGAATCTTAACAAATACACCTCTATGTAAAGGCCCTGCTCGACACCTTTCATTTGATATCGTCCAGAAATATTGACAAATAAATAGGATTGATTTTTATAGCTGACCAAAAAAAAAAAATAAAAATCTGAATAACGGTTATTCAGTTCCAAAACAGTTTTTTGGCTGCCATAACGGTTATTCAACGGTTTCTGGTTGTTATAATGTTTATTAATGACCAAAAAAAATGTTTCTCATGGTAACGGTTAAAAATTCCCAAAAGAAGATAAAGGTTATTTTTGCGTATTTTCACCACACTAGAAAATATAACTGTTATTTTCGGTCCCTGGTTATAATGAGTGTGTCCCTCTACCTTTTCCTTCCCTTCCCTTCCGTTCCGTTCCGTTCCCTTCCTTCTCTTCCCTTCCCTTCCCTTCCCTTCCCTTCCCTTCCCTCCCTTCCCTTCTTTTCCCTTCTTTTCCCTTCCAATCCCTTCCTTTCCTTTCCTTTCCTTTCCTTTCCGTTCCTTTCCTTTTCTTTTCTTTTCTTTCCTTTCCTTTCCTTTGCTTTCCTTTCCTTTCCTTTCATTCCCTTCCCTTCCCATCCCTTCCCTCCCTTCCTTTCCTTTCCCTTCCCTTGCCTTCCCTTCCCTTCACTTCCAATCCTTTCCTTCCTACCCTTCCCATCACTTTCGTTCGCTTCCCTCCCCTTCGCTTCCCTTCCCTTCCCCCCGTCCCTTCCCTCGAAGCAGAACACTCCATGACCGTGCCAATGCCACTTAGTGAAATTAAGTATAGGTACTATACATATATATATGATGGACCAGGCCGTTAAGGCGTAGAAACAAGCGCAAAGCTGTAGGGTGTCTAAAATTATGTGTAAATCATAAATCCAAGCTAACTAAATGAGTGCTATCGCTGAAAAGGGGATGAATGTAGACTTATCAACGGGGTTCTCACAGGACACTGTCCGTTTGCATCAAATGCATTCCAAATGGGACTAGTTGGTTAAAGTTAAAGAATGGAGATAATGCGGATTGCATGAAGAGACGGTAGAGCATGTTCTCTGCTTCTGTCCCGATTTCACCAAGCTGAGGCTTCGGTTACTAGGGTAAGTCGTATTTAGTGATATCGAATCGGTATCCAAAATAGGGGCAATTAAAATCTTGGTAGGTATTTGCTAAAGGGACGACATTATTCTTCAGTCTGAGTTCAGGCTTTTAATCTAGAGGTTTTCATGTACAAAAACTCTTCTGGTAACACTATGGGCTCATGCAGTCTATGTGAGGCCATTAATGGCCAGCCAGTTTTACCTAACCTAACTTCCATAAAATATTGATCTCGTGTATCTCACGTACCTAGTGCCCATCTTGTGTTGGGGGAAATGTAGTTTTAAATCTGACCCCAGGATATGTCCGACTGTGTCTCTGAAGGCTTATACATATGATTTAACAAAGAATTCTTCCATTTTTTTTCTTATTTCCTCTACTATCTTTTGCCCTGGGAATTCATAATAAAATAATCATTTGACATAACTAATTTAATTTTGCCTAAAATGTAATTTCCTTTATATTCTCTAGTATTGTCCGCCTCCTGCTACGCTCTCTTTCTACCCTCGTACCGCTACGCTTTTTCTGCTACTCCTCATAAGCCCCTATACTCCTGCTTTTCCTTTTTTCAGCCACCATATTTCTTATTATCTTAAAAAGCTGTCACGCAAAATTTTAATTTAATTGGTTAATGCACATACATAAAAAGTAATAAGAGCGCATAATAAATTTTTGTTTGTTTCTTTCCTACTCCATCCACATCCTCATTTTTTTACCGCATTGCTTTTTATTTTATTATCTTCGTTTTTTGTTTATTTCTGTTGCTATTTCCCTCTTTTTTATTGAAGAAACTTGTGCGGAATTTCGTTTGGAAAACAAGGATTTACCGATACAAGCCTCACTCTGTTATTAATGAAATTAAAATACAGGGTGTTATTGTAAATTTTGTGTATAGAACAAATGTTTATAGAATGGGAAAGGAAAGAAAAACGTACAGTTGGTGGCTGGTTGTCTTTAACTGTTTTTAAATAATATTTTTAATAACATTTTCAACCATAGAGAGAAAATGTGAAGCTTCATAACCTTTACCAGCTGTCACTTCTGAAAAGAAGAAAAATAATATTCAGTAGAGAATTGATCTTTGATTAACTCTTACCCTTCTTTGTCCTATCCGTCCTATCCCAAAAAGAACTTTATCTACTCAGGTTTGTTCTTGTTAAAGCGCGGCCAAAGGTCGCCAACGCCATCTCTTTTCCTTACATTTATCTATTATACTCCCCTTCTTTCCTTATTCTGCCTTACTTTCCTTTCCCCTTTCATCTATATTTCTTCCTTTCTTCTTTCAATCCATTTTCCTTATACAATTTCCGCTCATTTCCTCCTTCCTTTATTTTCTTTTCATCAGTTATTCCCTTTTTAACTTAACTTTATCAAAATTTCGGAGGAAATAATTAGAAGTGAAGTGAGGTTGCCACATTTTGTTTTAAATTGATTTTTTCCCTTTCTTAGTTTTAACAGTTTCTTGTGAAGAATATTTCGAAATATTGTTACAAAAAAAATGTTTAGGAAGGTTGCCACTCTTTTTTAAAACTTTATCATTCATTATTGAAAGTTTAATAAGTAGTTGTGAGATAAAAAAAAAAATTATTTTAAAAGTTAATCAGTACAATTCTTTTAAAAAGCGTTGCCACCTTTTTTATAAAAAAACAGATTTAGCGAAGAATTCGAAATATTTTTACAAAAAATGTTTAGGAAGGTTGCCACTCCTTTTTAAAACTTTATCATTCATTATTGAAAGTTAATAAGTAGTTGGGAGATAAAAAAAAATTTTTTTAAAAGTTAATCAGTACAATTCTTCTAAAAAGCGTTGCCACTTTTTTTCTAAAAAAAAAAAAACAGCTTTAAGCGAAGACATATTGTTTAAAAAAATGCTTTAGAGAGGTTGCCACTCTTATTTAAAACTTTATCGTTCATTATTCAAAGGTTAATAATTGTGAGCGAAAACATTTACAGTGCAGCAAGTACAAACTTATCAAATGTAAAAAATTATTAAAATTGAAATAAATTTTTTTATATAAAACGTTTAAAAAATTAATTTATCACTTTTTGTTAATTTTACCGCTAATTAGTAAGGCATGTAATTGAAACTTTGCTGCAAAATAAAACAAGTACACATGGAATCTTTTTATGGTGTTGCCACCTTTTAACTTAGTAGAACTATTTATTTATTTATTTATTTATTGATTTTAAAGCTAATCAGTTAAGGTTATTTTGAAATATTGCAGGAAAAAAATAGAAGTTTTACATACCATTTTTTTTTAAGAAAGCGTTGCCACTTTTTTTTCTTAAAAAAAGACAAATTTTTAAAGAGAGGTAAAATTTAATATTTTATATTGAATTATGTAATGAGACACATACAGACAATTTTTAATTTAAAAAAAAATTTTTTTAATTTTTTTAAAATTATTTTTTAATTAATTTTAATTAATTTTTAATAAATTTTTAATTTTCAATTAATTATTGGCGAAAAGCGATGCTAAGGTTAATATTGATAGAAATGTTTATTTATTTCCCCCTTAAATTTTAAAGTTTAAAACATTTCTACAAATCCATGCAAATCTATAACGCAGATACAGATACATATGTACACTATTTTACTCGCTAATTTATGCTTCGCTAATTTTTCTATTGTCCCCCCTCCCCCTATGTTTTCGTCTTATTTATTACTTAGCATACAAATGAGCGTAAGTAGGAGCAATACATAGCTTAAACGCCTGAAAGTAGATTTAAATAAATAATAAGGACAACAAAAAAAATGAAAACAAAACAAATAAGGCATTCAAGTGTCACACAATGCTCATTTTTATATTTGCAAACACATTAAATTACAATAATTTGTATACAAATAAAAACCTTTTTTTTTTACAGAAAATGTTCAACAGCAACGAGGAAGAAGAAAAGAAATAAATGTAAAGCACGTAAGTTTTTAATAAGTCTAAATAATATATAATAACACAAGAAATATCATTTGAAAAATTAATTAAAATAAAATACGTAAAAAAACAAAATCACCAACGCTTGTAAAATACATACGTAATATAAAAAGCCAAAGCATAGAAGCAAAAGAGGATATTAGCTTTGCTCAACTAAAAAGATGATGATTGAAGCGACTTTAAAAGTTGACAGTTTTATGGAGTCAGTAGTTTCCGGTTAAATTATGAAGACGAAGCAGAATAATGACAGCTAAGATAAATAAGAGTTAATTGCATTTGCAATGCATACTTTTGGGGTGTGCAAGCTTTTGTATACCTTTCATATACATATCATTCCTGGGGAAACGTAAATTGTATACACAAGCTCTCAACGCGCTCCTGTCTTGCTCTTCTCTCCCCTTTCGACACATTTCGCTGCCCTTTAGTAACTTCTTTCTCTTTCTATCACCGCATTCTCTATCGCATTTTGCCAAGTTCTTACTCAATTAAACTGAAAATGTTAATTATGGCAATTAGTTACTTATACGGAAAGATGAAAGAATGAAATGAAATGTGAGAGATTGCAGAACAATAAATACTTGTACATATGTATATACGTGTAAATGCTTAACAAGCACAAAAATGTACCTACATATAAGAAAATAATTGTTAGCTAAAACTTGCTTAAGTGTTTATCAGCCTGAAAGTATGCATTAAAATGTGTCGGTCTGTAAGTATGCAAGGCTTGTGAATGCAGGAGTAAATTAAAGTGAGCTTTATATCGCATCCAAGGAAGACAGCTCTTTGCTCTGCAAGCCTCAAGGAGCTTATTTCCGATCTAGGGCCCTGCAAGCCCCAAGGAGCCAGTTTTATATTCGATCTAGGGCTCTGCAGGCCCCAAGGAGCCAGCTTTATATTCGATCTAGGGCTTTTAAATGTTCAGCGTAGGTCCACTCTTCCAAGAGTTCTGTACTCGTACCAGCTGATAGGTATAGATCAAATAGTGTTTTCTCGAATATGAAAAAATTCCTTTCTAGACAAAGATGGAGCCAGTTGGATGGACCCTACACAATCGTAACAGAATGTCCAGAAACGGAAGTTCTATCTACACTACAGTAGAGTCTCATGCTAAATGAACTGCAGGAGGAATTCGTAGACTGAAGATTGCGACATAATGCAAATGGAGGACCATTGCACTCAAGGCCTTTATAAAGGTACAGGATGTAGGGAAAAGATGCGATCGTGAAATCAGAGTTCCTCTGCAAACCTAACAAATTCTTCAATAAATCTGAGAAGTTTGTCGACTGATAAAGAATGTGCATCCGTCATTCTCAGTACATCTGACACGAAAATGCGTAATATTAGTATAGAGAAAGCCGAACAGGTACAGAGAAGATGCTCCTTGCCGTCGTCGTCCTACTGCAGACAAGATAGGCATAATGAGCTCTCGATGATGCCTATGGGGTGGCCATGTGCTGTCCCCATGGTATGTGTCCCGTAATTAACGCCACAAGGGCCCGAAGCTGACTCTTTCTCTGTTTGAGGAGAAAGTTTGTTATCTCCCTGTTAGGTTTTTTTTTTTGAGAAAGCAGTTAATTTTACAGAAAACTGTAGAGTTGCAGCGTCTGCCGTGAGTTTTCCTCATGAAGTCCTGACGTGCTTCCGAGTGCCCGCTATACTTGGTCCTATGATTGGCTGCGTTCCAGTTGGTTATTCCGCTGATTCGCAATTTACCAATTCATCGGCTAGTTCGTTACCTTGAACACCGCAGTGTTCGGGTTATTCACACAACTTGAAGTTTATTCCATTTTGCAACGGAACCAAGCTTCAACATATATTCGTCAGCAATTTTTGAAGAGGTTCGCGCAGTTTGCAGTACCTTCAGTGCAGCCTGTCTCTCACTGCAGATACGAATTTGGTGTCCATGTCATCTCTCATCAATCATCCATTCTGCTGCTTTTAGTATGGCATAAATCTCCGATTGAAAAACCGTCGCCATTGTAGCTAAAGCATAATGACACCTGAAGTCGGCCTATAAGTGCCAGCCGGATCCAGTGCCTTATTCTGTTTTAGATCCGTCTCTGTAGATAACTTTTCTTCGTATTTTCAGTAGGGTTTCTGCATCTTTCCATTGCTTTCTTGTGGGAACATCTAGTATACTCAGGATACCAGCTTGTCATACCTTCTCTGGAACCGACAGAAGTTTGAAGGAGTGCTGATGCCTTTGATTTGAATGAAGACAATAACTGAATGACCAAATTGTTGTTTGGAAATAATTGTTCCTAGCTTCATATTTCCTACGATACAGACTCATTTATTTATTCTTATCATCATCATCTTTCAACGTCTCAATGGTAGCAATTGTCATGGGATGCAGCGTTGCCGTTGAAAAATTTTCGTGGTGGCTAGATTTGATTTAATTTGTGGCTAAAAATGGCTAAAAAATTTGGTTCATGGCTAAAAATGGTGGCTAAAAAATTTTGTTTCAAATTAACATGTTTTAAATTTATTTTTAAAATTCAGGCACAAAACTATTGCAAATAATATAAGGAAAAAATCATAAATTTGTGTAAAAATAACATATTCATACATACATAGTATGTACTTAACTATATCCAAAACAATTAGATATCACATTCAATATCTATCATTATGTCGGCATCACTAATTGACTCTTTCTCAGAAAATATTTGAAATATAATTTGTTTTCACAAATTATTCTTTGCCGAAAATGTTTGTTTTGAATTTTATCTATCTTATCATTTGAAAAATGTTATACATTTTCGAATTATTTGAACACCTGGAATACAATTTTTGGGAAAGATTTTATTTTCAAATATTTGAAATTCATTTGTTTTTCGTTTCATTCGCAATACGAGTATATTCAAAAACAAAAGTTCTTTTTCATTCCAAGAATATTTTTTTGAATCTAGATAGTACATATTGTGCTTATAACATTTCTTTGTTTTTGTGAATTTGCGAAAATTAGTGTTCAAAATGGGTAGGGTCTCAAGTATCGACAAAACAAAATATGTATGTTGAATATAATAAAGAACTAAATTTGTCGAAGTGTCTTCATTGCCAAAAACCTTTAAAGGGGAATTCGCTAGGAAACATAAAACGGTATTACGCTGCAGTTCATAAGGTGAATTTTGGCATTGAGTTGAAAGAATTTGCCTAAAGTTCCTTTAAAACTAAGCAAGCACATTCATTTGAGATAGCCGTCGTTGTTGGTGGGCAGATTATGCTAACTTTAGGCGAATTTTTTGGAGCTTATCTCCTACCCCATTTTTCTTCTCTAACCAAAAGCTGATCAAAAGTAGGTTATCGCATTTTAAAAATGAGTTTTCTCGTGGCACGAATTAAGAAAAAAATATAGGATTGTAACCGCTTAAGTGCATTTGTATAAACACAGGTCAACAATAACACTGCTCTACAGCCAAAAAATACTGTAAACGCGACCATCCTATCTATATGTAAAATCGGTCGCCGATTCCGAAATCGGGTTCATTTTTAACTCTATCGGAAGGTTTTTGAGATATTGGCAATTTACCGTTATTTGGCCAATGGCTCCACTTAATCCTTTATATCTCTTTAAAGCAGTGAGCTATCTTCCTCTCTAACTCTTATAGTTTCTGAAATATTGATGATTCAATTTTCGATTTTTTGCGAATTTTTGAAGAAAAAAATGACATTGAATTGTCAGGCAATATCTTTAAAACCAATGTTTTCACCTTCGGTTTTACTCTGCGTGAAGCTCCATTCCATTACCAAAAAAATAAGCTATCAACGAAGAAAATCCATGGTAAAATGGAAAAGTTACAGGCGATCAAGTAAATACAGCCAAGTCGCGCAAAGCCTCAATATTTCAGAAACTATAAGAGTTAGAGAAAAATGTTATAGGAGCCATGAAAAGGAAATTTAATTTTCTTTTGTTTGGTGTCACCCCGATTGGAGCGATTGGCCAAATAACGGTAAATTGCCGATATCTCAAAAACCTTCCCATAGAATTAAAAATGAACCCGATTTTCGGAATCAGCGACCGATTTTACATATAGATAGGATAGTCACGTTCAAGGTGCAGACAACAAATTTCATTTTGCGATCCAGTGTAATTGATTGCGAATGTTTGATTTGGAAAACGATTCAAAAAATGTATCCTTCTATACTCAACTAAAGAAAGAAAAATATTTAAAAACTTAAAATTTGTTTCCCGAATGTTTACAAATTTCAATTATTTGTAGCCATGAAAAGAATTTTTCGGTTTAAATTCTTTTCAAAGTGAAAAGAATTATTTGTTTTCAAATTTTTTCGCAGCCAGTATAAACAAATGAAATTCATGAATTTTAAATATTTGAAAACGAATTTTTCTGAAGCCTGTTGATTTAATGAGATCTTCTGTTCTTTCAAATTCATTGCAACATTGTTTTACATTCTTTAAGCCATTTGTTATAGTTAAAATTCAACATGGTAAGATTCATTTTGTTTCGATTTTTTGGTTTTGACAATATTAATTACGGAAAAGGTTCTTTCAACTTCGGCGTTGCTAAGTGGTAGAAGTAGCAAACAATATACAAAGTCAGTTAGATCCTTATACGGACTTTCATCGACAGCCTACTAACTATTCCACTAGCGATTATCAAGAGGCATTTATCGATAGTTGCGTTACTTGTTTTGTTTTATAACATTTAAGGCCTTTGGCAACTTACAATCTGTATTGAGAGGAAGTGTATATGTGTGAGTGTCGGGTGATTGACGCAAATATCAAAAATTTTTGATTTTCGTCGCCGCGAGCCGACAGCGAGCCGACAACAAGTACGTGTAGCACGTCGGCTGCCGATTGCACTAACACACACAAAAAACAATCAAATTTGACTAACTCACTCAAAAAAACACCCAAATTGGACAATCCAGATTGTAAGTTGCCAAGGGCCTTTAAATCGATTTGTGATAATCGCTGAATTGAATTAGCGTTACCACATCCTTCCTATGTGCAAAATTATGGTTCATTACAAGCGGTGGCTAAAAACGTGGCTAGTGGCAAAACCCAAATTTTGGTGGCTAAAATAACACGGCGGTGACTAAATCTAGCCACCAAATGGCTAAAACGGCAACGCTGATGGAGCATAGGAATAACAGCAACGAACTGCAAGCGCAAATAATACACAATTTGATGACACTTATGGCTTTATTGAGATGCAAAAAAAAAAAGAAAAAAAAAAACAAAATAATAATTGAAATGCTTTCCAACCGCACAATTTTCGCAGAAGCAAAGGCAAAAGCAAATGCCAAAGGAAAGCAATTCAAGAGCGCTAAATGCCATTAGAATTTGTAAAGTTGAGCTGGCAAAATATTGCTTGACAGGAGAGAGTAAGTGAGCGATGGTGTTGGCGTAGAGCTCACACCTTTGCTTTAATTTACATATTATGTTCATATATATGTAATTTAGCACGCACCCACCCACATTTTTGTCATTTAGCATACACGGCAGCAGCTTGCCATTAATTTTGCGCAACATTCACGCCAACATGGTAATTTCAGGCACTTTTTTCTTATGCAAAAATATTTGGTTTTAATGGATATTTACCTTTTATGTATGCTCACACCTTTAATATACATAAATACATACATACATACATGCATACATACATACATGCATACATACATACATGCATACATACATACCCTGCAATAATTCCGAGTACTCCAATCGCTAATCCATGGAGTGCTCGCTATGGACCAACCGATTACTCCATAACTTGCCACATTTCATACAAAAAATATGGTCCATTTAACATTGCATGTCATTGCAATGGAGTATATACTCCAGTCCCGCATAACAATCAAATTAATCCATGGAGTAGCTACATTGGATTAATTGATGGAGTACCTAACAGTTAGCCGAACATAACAACAAAACCAAATGTTTATCGCGACGACGACGAATGACGTGTATGCATTCAAACATATGTATGTAGTTATGTATGTATGTATACACACATCGTCGTCGTCGCCATAAATATTTGGTTTTTGTTATTTTCGGCTAACTACGAACCATTGCAGATACAAGAATCGGTCGTTTGGGCTATGTTAGTGGTCACTTTGAAATTACTCCAACCTACCACAAATGGAGCATATAATCCAATGATTTTTACAGGGTACATACATGCATACATGCATACATACATATATACATGCATACTAGGTATGCAAATAAAATCAGCATAATATTGGTCTTAAACACATATATGAAGCATACTTTTAGGCGCTAAAATGTTCGATATAGCAGACTTTAAGGCTTAGAAAAAATTTTAAAACCACAATTTTAAAAGTTTCTTCACATTAACGCAGTTAAGAACAATATAACTGCATAAAATGTATGAAAATTCGCATATGTGTAGCATATTTTTAGGCTGATATGCTGTATAAAGCATAATTTTAGGCGTAGGCAAACGTATGCAACAGTATTTTACAACATTTGTTTCCCAAAAGCACAATATATAACAATCTAACCGTGTATAACGTATGAGAACTCATATATACATAGCATACTTTTAGGCTCAAGCAAGCTTTTCTCACTATTCAATGCTGTTCTGCAAATTAATTGTTAAAAGATCGTGTTAATGTGTTGTACAATCAAGTAACTGCCAACAGTTATACAGGCAAGTGTACGAAAAGTAAATTTTTGCTCAACAGCATACTTTTAGGCGCTACATTTGCAAAATTATATTTGATTATATTATATAACATTATTAGAGCTCGGATAATAGGTGAAAATCAGACGCCTAAAATTATGCTACGTAATGTTTGTGAGCACATCCAGTGGCAAGTTTAAGAATGGGGTGCCTTCGGGTCTAAGCCCCCCGTGAATGCAATTGGATTTTTTGCTTACCAGGATGCCAGAAAAATAAATTATTAAGGTTTTTTATGGGTTCACGTGGAAAATTGCAAAGAAAGCTACAATAAATAAATGTAATAATAAAGAATAATAATAAATAAAGTATAATAAATAAATAATAAATAAATATATAATTATAAAGAATAAAGAAAAAAATTAAAAATTTGTAGTGACTCGCTTAAATTTTTGAAAAAATCTTCACACGTGAAGGAAAAACAATTACAGTTTCAACCCAAATATATTTTGAATGAAAATGAGGCAGTGTATACGAGTATTAGTAAATGATTTTTACTATAAGAAATACTAATACCTGTTATTTAAGAATTTTTTTCTAGCTGTCCTCTGCATCTTTTTTCATGCGAATTTACAAGCCGAAAAAATTGCGTACTAAAAAAGTTGCAAATTTTGCTGAAAAATTGGCGAATTTTCCAGAATTTTGCACAAACTTTTTAACTTTAATATATTTGGTTTCTGTTATAGATTTTTTTATATAACAAATTAGAATTATTAAAAACAAATAAATAAATATATTTTACGGATAAAATCACTTTCTATTCTGGCTTTATTCCATCACACACCACTGTATGTTTATTTAAACTTCAAATTTGTGTAACACGATTAAGAACTTTTATAATAAAATGTTCACCCACCATACCAATATAACACCCCTTTATATTTAAATTGTAATCCCGCCACTGAAAACGAACAAAATTTACCACATGTAGCATATTTTGAGGCGCTTGATTTCACCTATTTTTCCGAGCTCCAAACATTATATTGCCACTTTCTATACCACTTTCATAAACAAGTCCGTAAATTTGATAATTGTCATTACGTTACAAAAAAATCTTACGTCTAAAACTATACACCAAGTTATTCTACACTTCATTTAGCTTATGAACTTGATGCCAAAAAAATTAAGGCAAACTTCTTTGTTATTTCATACATCCATTTTCATTAAAATGCCACTTAATCCAAACACGCAAGCTCCCTCAAAAATTTTGTAGAAGCTTAAATTTGAATACACATTTTGTTTTAGGCTCGTCTAACAGTAACATTAAACAGTCATTGACTCCTAAAAATATGCCATAAGCGGCAAATAAAGAAAAACAAAATAAACTTGTAAATATCCGCCACAACGAAGTACGCTTGCTGCGAAAAGGGACGGCAAATATTTGAACGAAGCTTGCTTGAGCAGCAGAATAAAAATAACAAGAAGTCTAGTATAAATTGCGGCGCAAATTTTTGGAAATTTAATTCTACGAAATGTGCTCTAAATGCTTAACTTTGTTTTATCAATTACTTTACTTTTCCTAGATAAACAATTGAAGAAGTTTAAAATATTTATATAAATCTTTTTTTTTGCGGAATACAAATTTATATTCCGTTGCATACTTTTAGGCTGCCAAACTTGGTTTGTGATAAAACGATGTAAAGTACAACATTTTTTTGAGGAATAATAATTTTTCCATACCAAAAAAAAAGATGCATTTCGATAGGGTTATCCATCGAAGCACTATCAAAACTACATACGTTTATACATTGCCTACTTAAAGGCGCTGCTAAAGCAAATTTAAAGCTTTGCAGCAAAAAAAAACCTTATTAATCTCAATATTGCTATCGCTAGCAATTTAATTTAGCCAAAGGAAAATTATATGAAAAATCAAAATTTTCAAATTTCCAATTGCCTAAAAGTATGCTAAGCCAAAAAGAGCTTATGATTGACAGTGTCGAGAATTTGATTTGATGAATATAAAAGTTTATTGAGCGCATACAGGCATAAAAGCCTTTGCCAGCGTAGTTATTGAGTTATAGTTTTTTTTACCAAAACACGCATGAAAATATTCAATGCAATTGGCGCTTTTGATATCACAAGGGCAAACGTGGCAGGATTAGTGAGTGACATTTTGGCGATTTTTGATGAGCAGCAACCGTATATCAGGAAAGCAAAGGGAAAAAGAAAATATATATATATAAACATGCAATGCTTTTAGTTGAGGTATTAGTAGAGTGGATTATACATATAGAGTGGAGAACAACGGGGAAACAAAGTTCCTAACTATGTTGTGCTAGAATAATAATCTAATACAGAAAATATTCCATGCTTGATGCTATATTGAGTTGCATTAAAACGAGCAGATAATTGAATAGAATTAGTTATTTATTGACGCTCTTTAGAGCAAAAATAGTTTAGACACATATAACTTTGTAGTGAGATATGAAAAAAATGCGCGAAAATACTCCAATAGCTTGTGAAATGGAAAGGCCTGCAGAGTGAGGATGTTGTTTAGAAATTTAAAATATGCATAGGTGGAATATAATAAAAAAAATCATTATCAATCACGTCGGAAACAGTATTACTTACTATAAAAACATTGACTCTTCAATCATGCCATCAAGCGTGCCTTCAATCATGCCATTAATTATGATTTGTGAAATCAATCGTGAAATCTCAATCGTCACATCAATCGTGACATAAATCCCGTTAGAAATTTTCGTTGCATACTTTAACCTTCTAACAGAAGAGGTCGTTTTTCTTTTTGAAGGTCGCTAGAGGACTAAAATGTTCTAGAAAATCATTCGCCTTTCGTCATTGATCATATCAATCATGGCAGCAATCATGTCATCAACGATGTCATCAAACATTCTATCAACCATATCATTAACCAAGCCATCAAACATGCCACCATCATGGCTTCAATAATGCCATCAATCATATCATCAATCAATATTTATCAGTTTTAGAAATTATTGAAAACTTATAAAGTTTGAGAAAAAGAGTATTTTGAAGGGCGATAGAGGGTTAAAATGTTCTAGAAAATTATTCGAAATTCGTCATAAATCATGTCATCAATCATACCATCAATAATGTCATAAATCATGGCATCAATCATACCATCAATAATGTCATAAATCATGGCATCAATCATACCATCAATAATGTCATAAATCATGGCATCAATAATATCATCAATCATGCCATCAACCATGTCAACGACCAGTCATCAATCATGCCATCTATCATAGTGTCCATAATGTCATACATCATATCATATCAATCAATATTCAACAGTTTTAAAAATTATTAAATTGCTGTATGAATGAGAGAAAAGCCTCAAAACCGTTTTGTCTCATTTGGTCAAAGTTTTGGAAGTGCGAGAAAAATAGTATTTTGAACGTCGCTGGAGGGTTAGAATGTTTCAGAAAACTTTTTACCATCTCTGTACAAAGCACATAAAATAACAAATCACATTTTAAATCATATTAACGCGCATCAAGCTACGAAAAAGTTGTCAGAAGTAAGTTAAAAAAATAGTTTTTGACCTCTTAAAAACCACTTCATTCAGTTTTACTTTAAGGCCCTTGGCAACTTAGAATCTGGATTGTCCAGTTTGAGTTTTTTTTTTTTGAGTGAGTTTGCCAAATTTGAGTGTTTTTTGTGCGTGTTAGTGCAATCAGCAGCCGTCGTGCTGCACGTACTTCTTGTCGGCTCGCGGCGACGAAAATCAAAAATTTTTGATATTTACGTCAATCACCCGACACTGACACATATGCACTTCCTCGCAATCCAAATTGTATGTAAGTTACCAAGGGCCTTTAGCCTTTTTTGAAGAGTTCAATATTTTTAGCTCTTCAATCATGCATTTGCTGTGCAAAAGAAATTTTCTAATATGAAAAATCATACATACATATATCAAAAGCGTTCCACAAAGCAACAATCAGTCGTTCATAAAAGAAAATTATTTTCTGCATTTAGTTTTTCTAACAAACTGATTTGTTATGCTGTCTACTTAAATGCGAGAACTCGATCATCAATCACACTCATACACATCTAATCAATCTGTGGCGTAAATCGCTCAAGCATGTAAGGAGTAAGTGATAAGCACATTAAAGGTCCCCACAAACAGAAGCGATACGATACAGCCCACACAGCAAAATCGTGCATGACGCGATACAATTTTGCTGTGTGGGCTGTATCGTATCGCTTCTGTTTGTGGGGACCTTAAAGCAGCAGACTTGACATGCATATGTATGTATGTATGACGCTCAACTTTTGTAACAATAGCGCACAGATTTTTAAGATTAAAGTCTTACTTAAAAATGTTATTAGCTGTTTGTGAAAATAAAATTTTTTTTTTGAAATGCTTGAACAAGTTGCTACAGACAAACGCAAAAGTCGTTCAGTTTAAATTGCACAACTGCAGATACATACATAATTTTTTTTTTCTTTTCAGTATTTTTTCTTCTTAGTATTTTTCCTTTTATCTACATATTTCGCTTATTTTTCTCTTTTTTTGTGTACAAAGCAATAACCTTCACGCTAACGTGCACGACAGTAATGAGTACGATATCTTCGGCATTTTTACGCTAACTATTTTATATTTTTTTTTTTTTGTACTTTTTATACTCAGCTGTACTAGTACACAGAGTATTATAGTTTTAATCACATAACGGTGGATTGTAACAGAATGAAATAATCGAGATAGATATAGACTTATATATATCAAAATGGTCAGGGTGAAAAGAGAAATCGATTGAGCCACGTCCGACCGTCTGTCCCTCTGTCCGTCCGCCCGTCTGTCCGTCTGTAAACACTCTAACTCGCGCAAAAATTGAGATATTTTGATGAAATTTGAAATGCAAGTTGGTATCGACACTGGGGCGGTTGGTATTGAAAATGGGCGAAATTGGACCATGACCACGCCCACTTTTCCTATATAGAAAAAATCGGAAATTTGGTATCTCAGCCACTATTAAAGCTAGAGTGATGAAATTTTACCCACGTGTTGAGCTCAGGCCCCTAAGAAGAAATTTGACGAAATTTTGGAAAATGGGCGGTGCCACGCCCACTTATTAAGGGTCAAACCTTGAAAGTTTTATATGTCATAACTCAGAAACCATTGAAGATATATCGACAAAATTTGGTACGCGTGATTTACTTACTTAGGCAAACGTTTGGACGAGAAATTTTCAAAATCGGTTGACGGGTATTATAAAGTGACCTAATAAAAACATTTAAGCGATATCTCTGTCACCTGCGGACATACAACGAAAAACACAAAAATTTTGGAAAATGGGCGTGGCACCGCCTCTTTTTAGAAGCTGGAATATACGAGATTTCTGAGCCCATAATATTAATTGATATATAATGACGAAACTTGGTGTGTACACTTTTATTACTTGTGGTAATACATGTCGAAAATTTTAGCGAAATCGGTTGACGGCCACGCCCACTTTTATATATGGGTATTATAAAGTGACCTAATAAAAACATTTTAAGCGATATCTTTGTCAAATATAAAGATAATTCATTGAAATTTTGTGGCAAGAGTTCAACAATAGACCGGAAACAAAAAATAGACAAATTTTGGAAAATGGGCGTGGCACCGCCTCTTTTTAGACAAAGGAATATACGAGATTTCTTAGCCTATAACTCGACAAATAATTGAGATATTATGACGAAACTTGGTTTATACACTTTTATAACTTGTGTTGATAGACACGCAAAAATTTATTGAAATCGGTTTATGACCACGCCTACTTTTTAACAAAGATATTTCTGGAACACCCTTTGGGAATTTGTAACGTGACATCTTTGTAACTAGAAGTCATAAAGGAATGAAATTTTGCACAAAGAATAATATTCATATGCTTAGTTGGATGACTGATAAAAACTTTGAAAATGGGCGCGGCTACGCCCACTTTATGCAGCACTTGCTTTATATAAAGTACCTACACCGTGTTTCCATCAAACGCAAACAAACAATGAAAGCATACAGCTGAGTATCTAATGTTCGATTCCACTCGAACTTAAGCTTCCTTACTTGTTTTTACTTTTTTTATTTTTTACTTTTCTCTTTTTAATTTTCCGTATTCCTTATACATACTAATTTTCATGCTCTCTACATTCATTTGTTCACACATTTTAGGCTTTTAGCTTGCTTGCTTCAACATTTGCTGCGCTCATTTTCTAACCAAACTTTACTTACTATATAAACATTTTCTTTTTTATAATTTTTTACTTTTGCTTTTTTATTATTATTTTCATTACTATGTAGCTGCTCCCTATCCCTAGTTAACGACAACAAAAACAAAAGCTACACACAAACTTTTTTCAGCATCCATCCTTTTATGTAATTCATTGACAATTTGTTGCTAACTTTTCTTTTTTGGGCTAAAGGTATGTATGCACCTAATAGCATGCTACTAAACTCATTTGGAAATTGCACAAGCTTAAGTGAGAGTGAATGAGGTGTGCGTCGTCGTCGTGATAGCTGTCGGTACATGCGTGTGTGCGTGAGTTTGTGTGCATGTAATATTAAACTCTTCTCTTATTTTTTCAGGTCACTTCCCTTCAAAAATTTGAGAACCAGGTAGTCCAATGGGACGGGGCTTTAAAGTAGGTCTGAAGGGACGTGGTTACGGACTTGGTTACATGTTATGCTGCATCGGACCACATCGAATGTAAATTGTCGTTCGCCGCCAACTAATTCGTGGTTGGTAAGCAATTTGGCTCGGTCTAGGGTATTGGGATGTAGTTTAAAACGTGGCCCACTGTAAGCAGTCTAGTATATGGCCCAAATGGGCAGAGGTGAAGCAGGGGTGGTCATGTCCAATGACATCGCATTGTTAATGTAACCATATTTTTTTTTCATATATTTGGACCATCTCTGTAACTAGTAATTGTCACAACGTAACCTGGTCCTGTACTAGCATATTACGTGGTCCCACTTTTTGCAGGGTTGTGCAAGTCGGCTTTGTTTGCAAAATGTTACTTTTACTGTCACAGTATGTTTGCTGAGATGAAAGCTTACACTATGCAACAAAGTTGTAATCATTAACTTGGCATGCAGAAGCAACAGAACAAAGCTTGTGAGACCGATCGTAAAGTAAATAATAATACATATTCACTCTTTTGCTTTTTTTAACTTTTTCCAAGTCATATTAAAAGTCCTACTATGTATTACAGCTCCAGATTTTTTTTGAACATTTTCGAGTAGCCCGAACAAATATTGTTCAAATGCTCGAACAGTCGTTTGTTTGTTTATTACCCGTACGTTTGTACGGGCATTTGAACAATTCGGGCATTTTGAAGTTTGTTTTTTCTTTTGTTTATTATTTTTTTTCTTCTTCATATGTAGTTGTTTTTATTTGTTTTTTCGATACACATTTTTTTTCGAATGCTCGAATGTTTGTACGAGCATTTGAACAACAAACGGGCTTCAAACAAAAACGATCAATTCGATTTGATCGATACCCGGGTATCTAGAGCTCTACTATGTATGTAACTACGAAAAGTGCTACATATATTTTTAATATGGCGGCAATTTTCACTATTCAACAATTGCATTGAAATAATTTCTGGAACATCTACATATGTAAATCTTATAACACTACTTGAAAATTGTCGATTTGACCATCGATTCAGTAAAAGTCTGAAAAAAAGCTAGTTTGTTTGGTCGTTAATGGGTTAAACTATGCTAGCGTATTAATCGTCATCAAATTTCACTAACGGTCTTACACAAAAACAAAAGCTTCACGTGGCAAACTTAACAGCTTATAGATGGAGAAATATTCGGCATGCGCCTTGAAGTATGCAACACCTTTACAACTTTTTTGTTTGTTTAATTAGCGCTTTAATTTAAAATGATTTGCATAAGTATCTTTCCTTGTGAAATTCTGAATTCTCTAGAACATTTGAACTCTCTAGCGTCCACCAAAAAAAAAAAAAAATAAAATAAAATGTTGCAAAAGTGTGTTGGCGCGTTTGTCCAACGAAAAAGCCGCTTGAAATGTTCAATACAATTATTCCTCATGAAATTTTATCATACACAGAGCCAAAAAAAAAATTTAAGCCGTTTTGCTACTTGTGCCCAAAACAGTCGAAAGAAAAAAGAAAAAGAAAAATAAAAAGGAAAAAGAAAAAGTAAAATAAAAAGAAAAAGAAAAAGGACAATAAAAATTAAAAACAAAAGAAAAGAAAAAGGAAAAAGAAAAATAAAAAGAAAAATGAAATTTCATGCTTAACCTCAGTTAAAATTTTTTACAGTCAAAAATAGCTATAACACCCCACCAAAAATTCTACGCCTTATTTAAGGTTTATTCCAGTAGATTTAAAGGCTTCGAAATAATGCCTGAAAATTCAAAGCAACTAATGTTGTATGGACAAAAGCTTAAAATAAGGCTGATTTTCCGGTGTTGATGTCATCAGGCTTTAAGGTCTACCCTTAATTTCTTATAATAAGGCTTTATGCTGTGTTTATATACCTTAAAACAAGTCTTATACTCCATAGGAAATAAGGACTGAAATTTTTAGTATAATATGGGATTATATGGAGTTTTAATACCTTATTATAAGGGATGATAAAAAGATATATTTTGTTTACCTGCATAATACACATTTTTTGCGCAACTTGCACATTGAGATATGAACGCATGTCAGCGTATTCCACTTTTAACAGCTTAGGCTTCAGCTTAGACTTATGAATCTTTTTGAAGTGCACAAACTTTTCAGCATATTCACTGGTGCGTTGACCAGTTGACATTGCTTGAGCACACCAAGGCTTATGCCTTTTATTTGAATAAATTTTTTCTTTGTTGCAAAATCATAAATAAGCAAGGAAATGCGTGCGTGTGTGTATGAACAAGTGATAGTAGAAACATGTGCTTATGCAAACGTGTATTATACTTATGCAAATGCCTACCAAAATATATACATACATACTTAAGTACATATGTATGTACTCAAAAATATATGTTTTTACGTGCGTATGTGAAGGTAATGAATAAAAAAAGCATCGCAAATACATAAGCTCACATACATACATACATACATATGTATTTACCTCAGATATACAGTTATGACGACATTCAAGTTCATAAGATAAAAACATTTTTTTGTAAGTACATATTTGCTTAAGAGTCAGTGTACTGATGAAGTAGGTATGTGTAGTTTTGCTCTGTTTGCTCTGCAAAAATGATAAGCTAATTATGACAAGAGATAAGGACAATGACAACGACGAATACGATGACGCAAGTAACGTGTGTTACAGCGCTTTATGGCGTATGAGTAATGAATTAATATGCCGAAGAAAATTATGAGCGCCTAAAAATGTGCTTTTAATATAACTGTGTATAGCAAACTGACATTGCTTGCAGCAAATTCACGCCTGAGCGTTGTAAGCATACGTTTATTAGAGAAGAATAAACTCGAGAATAGAAGAAAGTAGCTGCTACGACAGATTTTCACTCAAAAAGCCAAAAAGTATGCAATAATTAATAAAAAAAAATACTCAAATTGTAGCGTATCCTTCTTCACATTTAAACATGTTTCAGCTCTTATTATACACGAAAAACGCTGGTAAATAATTTTAAGAAAAAAATTTTTATTAAAAAATATGTTACGTTGGCACCTGAAAGTATGCAATAATAATTGCATTTCAGCATAATTTAAACGCCGTTTTACAAGCTAATTTTTTTTCAACTCATCCGAAATTAAAAAAACACAATAACTATACTTCACAAAGATACAAGCTCCTAAAAGTATGCAATATATTTATTTTTTATTTTTTCTATACAAAAAATTAACAAGTTCGTAACATGTAGCCACAGCGCAAGTCATTTTTCACACACTCCCAAACAATTGTGAGTGATTACGAACAGTTAAGCTGACGCAAAAACCTGAAAGTATGCAACAGAAATTGCATTACGTAATATTACTTGCACAGTAAAATGCGTAATTTTTTCCGCATACATTTGTGTTTTAAAAAAATAATTTTTCCGCATACATTTGTGTTTACCAAAAATAACAATGACTAACACATTACTTATTTAAATGCCGCCTCAGCTGTTTAAACGCACAAAAGTATGCAATTATTTCGTTTATGTAAAATACCGAATCACATGCCTATTGTGAGTTTTACGCAATGTCATGTCACCTTTTGTAGCTTTAAACAATTGCAAGCGATTACGTGCAAGTAAACTAGCCAAGCAACTAAAAGTATGCAATGTTAAATGCATGTGAAATATTTTATTTATAGCGATTTTGCGCTGAAATTGAAATAAAACTATGTGAACAAATGCACACATTGCAACAAGAAATAATGTACAGCAATTATACATAACAAACTTAAAAAAAAAAACTGTTTTTAAACGTCTGAAAGTATGCAACTGTATGCACACAATTTCCCACGCAATTCAATTAAAGCACAGCAACAACGATTTCAAGTATTTTATGGCGCATTTTCAATGTACGAACCTATATCAATTTCCATTGCAATTTTACGCCTATGCCTAAAAGTATGCAATAGCATAACAAAATCAAGCAAATGGCCAATATTGAGTACTACACACGCGTGTATGGGCATTAGTTGATAAGTTGAGTTATGGCAATTATGTGAAACGCAATTAAAGTCTATTAAAATGACGACGCATGTCATGGCATGCATGCAAAATTGAAAATGTGAAAATGTGTACATGCCAAAACTGAAAGAACTTAATAAATAAATTGAGCGCATTAAAAATAGCAACGGCGGCAACTATTGCACGATAAACTGGCATACACATTAAATGTGAAATCAATAAGAGCTATAAGTAAAGTTGTTGTTTCTGTGTGCGATGCACGTATGTATGTAAGTAAATATTGAAAATACACCCACTCTTTGGTGTGGCTCTGCAGCTGCCACGGCTAAAAATAGATTTGCAATGGAACGTGGATAGTGGAACAAACGAATAGTCAAACAAATCGACATGCGATTATCAAAAAAAAAAAAAAAAAATGTTGCCCAGCGTGTGTAGCATTATTTAAATTTTTGCTTCGCTGCTGATACATTTTGGCGTGGGCACGCCAACGCCATAAAATTGTCTGTGTAGTATGTATGTATATATGTATGTAGTTGTACGGCGCATGCCACACATACACACACAGTCTGTCAGTCAGCGATTTGCGGATACGTAGGAAAGACAGGATGCGATTTTATTTTTGAGTCTTGCGTTCATAGATTTTCATAGATTTTGTGTTCTTTTTAAGATATGTACATTGTACTTATGTAGTTTTTTTTTTTGTATAAATAGATAGATCATTGATTTATTTATTTTGCGAAATTTTCTTCGCCACGTGTTCCTTTAACTTGTCAGTGTTCGCGGCAATTTAAATTTAAATTTAAAGCAAAAAAAATTTTTAATTAATTTTTATTTGGCGAAAAGCGAACAAGTTCGAAGCTACGTATTACCAGCGATGGTAGAAAATTTTTTTTTATTTTGTTATTAAAAATTTTCTATTTGGAACTTAACTTTTAAAAAATTGCTGTCGGAAAAACAAAATTTTTTTAATATATTTTCTTTTATTTTTTATTCGGAACTCAACTTTTAAACAATTGCTATCGGAGAACCAAAATTTGTTTAATAAAATTTTTTATAAAAAATTTTTCCATTTGGAAAACTAAAAAAAAAATTTTAATTTAAAGCAATCACAATTTTTTTAAAAAATTGCTATCGGAAAAACATAAAATTTTTTTAATTGAAAAAATTTTTTTTTTATATTTTTTATGTGGTGCAGTGGGTAGTGCTCGTCTGCTATGCCAGAGGTCTCGGGTTGAAACCCCAGTCTGAGAAAAACACCAAAATAATTTTTCTAATTAGTAAAAATCCAATTATTGCGTTTTTTAAGAGCAGCGGTCACCTCTCGGCAGTGGGCGGCATACCCTGCGAGTGTATTTCTGCCATGAAAAAGCTTCTCACAAAAAATGCATTCGCCGTTCGGAGCCGGCATAAAACTGTAGGTCCACCCAATTAGTAGGGAAAACGAAAGGAGCACACCTCGAATTGGGAGAGAAGCTCGGTAATAAAACTCGTCAGAGTTATAATAGCGCCATTGTATTATTATTACATATACAAGTTATTCTAACCCTACCTATCGGCGCACCCTTTATTCACGTCGCCCAACACGTGACTCCACTGGTATAGTTAACGTTAACAGCGAAACTTTCGCTGACACGGCACACGCGCAAGCGATAGGTGACACCAATCAATAAATGCGTGCGAATCGCAGCATAAGCATAATTAGCTTTTAGTAATAATTGCGAAATGCTAAATGTGGGAACTGCAAAGTTAGCAGTATAACTCTAGGCTAAGAAGTTAGTTGGTAAGAAAATATTATTGTAAAAGTCAGTCTAAATTGGGAGCGCAACGATAGCGCTAATAAACAGCGAGTTGTAATATTAAAAATTGTGTTTGTTTAATGAATTGGTGAACGGTTGGTTCACCGCAACTTTAATTTTTTTGTGGTTTCCCCTAAGGAAACCTTAAGTTACATATTTAATTTTATTCCCAAACCAATTTTTTTACATTTTTCCTAAATCTGCCAATAAATTAAACACAATTTAAAAAAGAATTACAAATTAAAAAAATTGTCATCGAAAAAATATTTATTTTATTTTTATTAAAAAATTTTTTTTATTTAAAACTTTTTCACTTTTTTCTTAATATCTGCCATCTGTTAAATGCACAGTGTTGCAAATCAATCAATTCTGGCTGAAGGAAGTTTTGATTTTTTTAATTCAATGTTTTTTTTTTTTGAAATTTTTTTTTTCAATTTAACATTTTTTTCTTAACATCTGCCAATAAATTAATCACAGTTTTGCAAATTAAAGCCGGGTATCCACATCACAAGAAATGCTAAAACCCCATATAAAAAAACGCTTAAGAAATGGTCAAGAAATTTTCTTGTGTCAAATTTTCTTTAAGCCGGGTATCCACATCACAAGAAATGCTAAAACTCCATATAAAAAAACGCTTAAGAAATGGTCAAGAAATTTTCTTGTGTCAAATTTTCTTTAGGCAGTATCCACTTCACAAGAATATCTATTACAATTTTTGACGAAAAATGAGGTTGGCAACGCTGGTTTTGCCAAGAAATATATACGATTGTATATATTTCTTGAAGAAAAAATCAAACGTCAAAATTACTTAAGAAATAAATGCCAATTTTTTCTTGAGCAATTTCTTATGATGTGGATACCCAGCTTTAGGCAGTATCCACTTCACAAGAAAATCTATTACAATTTTTGACGAAAAATGAGGTTGGCAACGCTGGTTTTGCCAACAAATATATACGATTGTATATATTTCTTCAAGAAAAAATGAAATGTCAAAATTACTTAAGAAATAAATACCAATTTTTTCTTGAGCAATTTCTTATGATGTGGATACCCAGCTTAAAAGGGAATATCAATCGAAGTTTTCATCGAAAAAATATAAAATTTTTTTAATTACATTTTTTTATTTCTAAATTTATTTAAATATTTGTTTTAATTTAAAATTTTTTAACATTTTTTTCTTAATATCTGCCAACAAATTAATCACAATTTAAAAAAGAATTACAAATTTAAAAAATTGTCATCGAAAAAATATCATTTATTTTATTTTTATTTAAAATTTTGTTTTATTAAATTTTTTGATATTTGAAACTTTTTCACTTTTTTCTTAAGATGGCAGATACTTTTAAATGCGCACTGTTGTAAATCAATCAAATCTGACTGGAGGAAATTTAGCTTTTTTTTAATTCAAAAATTTTTTTTTTGAAAATTGTTTTCTTTAATTTAACACTTTTTTCTTGGCAGATTACCAATAAATTAATCACAGTTTTGCAAAATTAAAAGAGAATCACAATCGAAGTTTTCATCGAAAAATATAAAATTTTTTTTAATATTTATTAATATCTGCCAATAAATTTATCACCATTTTGGAAAAGTAAAAATAATCACAAACTTAAAAAATTATCATCGACAAAATATCATTTATTTTCTTTTCTAGCTGAAAGAAATATTGTTTTTTTTTTTGAAATTTTTTTTCAATTTAACATTTTTTTCTTAACATCTGCATTTTTTATATGCCGCCAATCAATTTTAGTTGAAAGATCTACATTGTTGAAGTTTCTGCAAACTACAATTGTTTTTGAAAATGTTGCAGAAAACGAATTGCCTACTTTTAGGCACACACGTTTTTTTAATGCTCAAGGTTCTACTTTAAACCTTTTCGTTCTATGAGCTTAAAACCTTGCCTTTGATATCGCGAAAAGAGAACATTTTCTTTCTTTGATAAGTAGCTGTAAACCATAAATGTATGTTCCAGCTCAGCGCCTTGAAGTATGCCTTTTGCGTTTATTTTCAAATTATATTTAATAGTAGGTTACCAATGTACATACATATGTAGGTGCGTTTGTTATTGTTGTATAACGGTTCGTGTTTTTTTTGTGTGCATAATTGCTTTAAATAATGCTAATAATGTGCATTAGCTATACTCACTTGACGCACATTATTTCCATTTGATTGGCGTATACGCCAATGTATATTACTACCATTTCCATCAAGCGTTTGCGAGTTGTGTAAGCAATAGATAATATATATTGTTGCCTACTTTTAGGTGCTTTTGTTGACATATGTATGTTAAATATTTCGCTTTTTGTGAGTTAATACGTTCTCTTTTTATAGTTGTTGTTTGGCACTTAAGCTCCCTTATTAATACAAATTTCAGCATGAATTGTTGTGTTAGAGATAAAAAATATCTATTACATACTTTTAGGTGCTATTTTGATAGATTGTGTGTCATTGCTGTTAACATATGTATGCACGCGCGCACTGATTTTGATAAATGCGGAATAATAATAGAATTTATCAAATGGTCGTTTTGTTTTGCTTTTTGTTTGCTTTTTTCACCATTAGGCAGCTTATTGCGATACTGTAGCATATTTTTAGGATTTGCAGCGTGATAACAGCATTTGTGAATATATATCAAGCGATATGGAGTACAGTTATTAAAGTTTTTTATGATTAATAATGTAAATATTTGTAATAAAAAGTTTTTGTCTAAAAAGCATTGTTTTATCAGAGCTTTTTCAAGCACTGGAAAGCTTAGATATTGGGAGCTTTTTTTAACACGCTTTTATTAGCTTCACCTGTATGTATGTATGTATGTATGTATGTATGTAACTTCATCCCATCCTAAAAGTTGCAAACGTTTAACTCAATTATTATTTTTTTGAAACATTCACTTTACTTTTATTGTGTTCTCTCCTCTATTATTTCTATTCACCTCCGGATTCGAAACGTGACATCAACATGGGATTCAACCCAACGACATCATATAATGAGATTCAACATTAAACTCTATGCTTCATTGTGGCTTTTATGTTACCTCTCTTCAAAATAGCCTCTATGAATTTCATTCAATTCACTCCCGTATGCAAGCCAATAACAGAGAACGTAGATGAACAGAGAAGTTGCAACTACGAATAATCGTGGAAGCCAGAGACCCAACAAAATTCTGTTAGTGCATCTGGTGAATAAAAAATTGTAATTCAACACAGCTGGCTGTTAAAATAACAGAAGTAGAGCGAGTTCGTCTGTAGAAAGGAATGTTATATTAAATTTCTGCACATCTGCTGATATGGCTCATTATTCCTCCCATACACCAATTCCATCGATGCACTAATTTCCCAAAACCGCTGGTGTTTTAACTATTTTCTTATCGAATTTGAATTATAAATAAATTAAAAATTAAAAAAAATCAATTAAAATTAATTTCAATTTGACTTTACTGGGACTCGAACCTGCGCATCAATGCACTTTCTGTATTAAAAACCATACAACAATGCATCAGTTTGCTACAACCGGTGAGTATTTTTACAATTTCCACATCGAATTTTTAATTATTTTAAAATTTTCGAAATTTTGAAAATGTAAAAACATTTTGTTGTCCATTTCATCTTGTTGATGGCCAACCCATCAACCTCGTTGATGAGCAACGATCAACCATCTCTATACCTATGCCAATGAAATTTAATTGTCACCCTCTCTGAACAAATAGATGATGCATCAATACATATGTACATACATATGTACATTTATTGAGCAATAATAAATTGGTGGCTGCATCAAAACCCTCACCATTCATCTTGGTGTATCGGGGCACAGCAGCTGCTAGACTCTGGTGACTGATCAACGAAAATCCTATTGTCCCCCAAACATATCAAAAAATTGTTGTGTACACAAAAGCATCTATTGAATTATAATTTTTTAATACAGAAAGATATGCACATAGAGGCGCAGGTTCGAGTCCCAGAAAAGTCAAATTGAAACTAATTTAAATTGATTTTTTTTAATTCTTAAATTTATTTATAATTGAAATTCGATAAGAAAATTTTAAAATTACTTTGCTGTTTTAGGAATTTGGTGCATTGGTGAAATCGGTGTATGTGAATAAAACTAAGAATATCAGCAGATGTGCACAAATGTAAAGTAACATTCCATTCTACAGCGCGCTGCTAATTTTTTCAACTTTTCTCTCAAATCTGTAATTCACCATCACTCAACTCTGGTAATGTTAACAAGATGCAATAAGCAAAAGCAGAAAAAATGCAAAGACAACTAATTGCTGGAAGTAAAATGAAATCCTCCAAATCGCGTTGCTTTGCTTTTGCTTAACTATACAAGCAAACACGGCTCAGCTGAAAACTGAAGCGAATGAATCGTGTTCTCGTTTTTTACTCGGCTGGCCGAGTTTGCTAATTTACTTTTCATTAGCAAAAGCAAAGCAAAAGCAAATGCAGCAAAAGTAGCTAAGCAATTTCAAACCCTGGTTCAAATTCTATTTATAGCACGGTTGCCGAACTTGGTAATTACCAAAATAGGTTATTTTTTGCTGTTGGTTTCTTGGTAACTTTCACATCTGGCAATTTTTGTTTTCAAGAAGTTGTTTACTATTTTTGGTATACAAGAAAAATATGGAAGTGATTATAGGACAATTAGAATATTTTGGAGCGCTGACTGTTCATTGTGAATATGCACAGGCAAATAAAGAAGAGCATATCTCCGATTAAAAACTGAAATAGTTTTGCTTCGATACACATAGTACATATTAGTTGATATTTTTTCGTTTAGGCTTCATTTTTGAGCTCTTATGACCAATTTTTTTTTTTATAAGGAAAAAATGTATGTGAAAAATTAATATTTTTGGTAGAAGTTATAAATACATACATATGTATGTAGATCTATTTCGGAGATCACCACATCCCTTCATCAGACTTCTTTTTACTTTTATTCTTGCGTCCGCATAAAAAATCCTTTAATGAAAATTTTCACTAAAAAGTTAAAAATAAATAATAGCTTAAAAAAACTAAAAAACACGCTTTAATCTTAAAAATCGTACTAAAAATTGAGAAATAATTTAATTAGAAACAAAATGATGAACGAAAATATAAGTATTTAAGGAAAAGCGTGGGGGTGCTCAATAATATTTGAATATGAAAATATTCGATTCGTACAACTAGTACAAAAATATACATACCTAGTTGCGAAATTAAAGAGTACGTTATATGAAATCTCAAAAAAGTCAAAATAAAAATATTAGTTAAAAACAGCGATCTTAAATATTTTTTGACATACTGAGCACCACCCGACGCTTTTCCTTAAATACTTATATTTTCGTTCATCATTTTGTTTCTAATTAAATTATTTCTCAATTTTTAGTACGATTTTTAAGATTAAAGCGTGTTTTTTAGTTTTTTAAGCTATTATTTATTTTATAAAGTAGTAAAGCCCATCGTATGTGATATTTCAAATGGACTTTAGGCAAGAAAAGTTATTTTGATCGTTTTTTTAAAGCGCATTTGAAAGTGTGTGCAAGCTCATCTCCCGCGAACCTTGTTCAAACAGCGCGAAGCACTTTAGCTGAGATAATAATAATAACCCACGCCCTCCAATCCCGCCCGACCGCACGAGAGGCGCACCCGCATGACGTACGGATATTTTTTATTTACATAAAATGCCGAGGTGTTGAGTGGCAGGAGTTTGTTAAGCGTCGAGATCTTAAACTGCTCAGCTACAGAGAAATAAAATCATCAGCTGAGTATAGTACAATTGAAGTTAGTCTTGAGAATTATAAAAGAATAATCGCTACTATGTGTTAAGATAAGACAGTATTTTTTCCCTTATAATGAAAAGTGAGTCCGAAATATCTAAAAATCTGGAATAGGAATTAAAGCTCTTACATAAACCCCGGAAAGGTTCATTTAATTCAAAGTTTGATTTACACTGCTTTAAATAGATAGGGTTGAAGTGTCTTGTTGAACGAGAAGGAATGTTAAAGTTTATTTCAGCTAGCAAGAAAGGAGAAAGAATTAAGCCATTCAAGAGCTTAACGATAAATATTACCCCCAACATTTCTCGTCGACTTGCAAGAGTCGGAAGATAGTATACGGTGGAAGATTGTAACCAGAATCCCAAGGCAAATTTCTTACAGCAAAAAGCAAAAACTGTTTTTGGACTGACTCTAAGCGATCAGAGTGAATCTGATAGTATGGATTCCAAACTATGGAACCATATTCCAATATAGGTCTTACTAAAGTTGTAAAGAGTGTTTTAGTTATGTATGGGTCGCTGAATTCCTTTAACCAACGTTTTACAAACCTTAAGACACCTCTTGCCTTATTTGCTGTAGCATTAATATGAATGTTAAAACTAAGTTTGCAGTCCATTATTACACCTAAATCCACAAACTCATTTACTTGTTCGAGACCTAAGCCATTTATTGCATAAGAAGCTGGCTGTACGGTTTTCCGGGAAAAGTGCATGAATTTACATTTATTGAGGTTAAGTGGCATTAAAAAGTCTCAAATCTTTAAGTTACAAAGAAAATGTCGACTAATCTAAAATGTATATGTACATAAACTTTTTAATAAAACAACTAGTGCAAACGAAGCTTTCAAATAATTACTTTAAAACATCAACAAAAAAAGAAAAAAAAGAGGAAAAAGAAGAAAAGTGAGCATTTGCAAGAAAATATATTGCTTTTTTCAATAAATCTTGCTTTGGAAGAGCTTTTGCACTCATGGGAAAGCTTGGCTATGGGTGCTTTTTTGACAAAGTGATGAAGCCCATCGTATGAGACACTTAAAACGGGTGTTTGGCAAGAAAAGCTATTTTGATAATTTTTTTTTTTACTTTGAAAATGCCTTTGAAAGTGTGCGAAAGCTCATCTCCCGCGAACTTTGTTCAAACAGCCCGAAGCACTTTAGCTGAAATGTTTTGAAAAAAGTCTCAAATCTTTAAGTTACAAAGAAAATATCGGCTCAACTAAATATATATGTATACATAAACTTTTTAACAAAACAACTAGTACAAACGAAGCTTTGAAATAATTACTTTAAAACAACAACATAAATTAAACAATTACCCACAGCATGCTGGTGACTTCTAATGACCTTGATATGCAACTAATTAAATGTCCTTTTCTGAAGCTATTAAAAGCTTTCCTTCTGACGCTGAAAAATGATGCCTTCCCCGATATGAAGCCCACATGATGAAATTGAGCAGCCATTCACATGTCAGTCAATCACACGCTGCGTGGCTTGGTATGCCTTTAAGTAAAAAAGTTAACGCCCTGTGAATTTTTGAGTTGTGGCGAAAATCTCATTAAAATCACAGCAAAGCAAATTTCACGCGGAGTCGACGAGGAGTCGCGGCTTCTTGTGAACAAACAACCGAAAAAATGAAAAGAAATTGACGGACATGCGTTAAGGATGCAAAAGTGTGTGTATATCAGTGAGAAAGGAAGCGCTGACGAAAAAATAAAATGAAAGGCTGAGCTATCAGTGCCAAGAAAGAAGAATTTAATTACGTAAAAGAGGAATACATAAAAAAACACAAAAAAAAAAAACAAAATAAATATAAAATAAAATAATTTAACTCAAAAACCAACATAAGTACATATGTACGTGAGCAAAATATAAAAAAGTACTGAAATTTAAAAGCAACGTAGCGGCTTTTTTGTTTTTGATTTGCTATGGATCTTGATAAGCGCGCTACAAGAAAACAAAGTAATAAAACTTTAAAGAAAAAAAAAAATGTTTGAAGAATTTAAATTTACAGAGATTCTTGTTGAAGAAATAATAGCGCATAAATTAGGCGCGCTGGCAAAAGTTAAGCAGGTAATAACTACAACAAAATTGCGCAAACAAATCAATGTTGATAGTAATTTCTTTTGTTTTTTATGCTCAAATTAGCTGTTTGTGTATTTCAACTTATACACATAATCCACATAGGATCCACATGCGTTCCACATACAATTTGAGCTAATTTTACACTTTTACTCATATTTAGCGCATAAACTTGGCGTTTTAAGTAGTCGCAGTACGCAGTAATTAAAGTGAATAAATTAAAAACTATTATTGGGCAATAAAAAATATGTACATACTCGTTCATACATATTTACATATGTGTTTTATTAAAAAGCTCTTAAAAGCACCTTAATAAAAATAAATTTTCAACAAGCAATTTGTGAAATTATCAACTCAGTTTTACAAAAATCCTGCGTGGAATGTATGTGGAACGTAGTGCAAAATGTTAGTATAAGTATAATATTTGATCCAAACTTCTTTAAATGCAAAATATTACAAAATAAATGTGGAACGTAAGTGGATTTTATGTGGATGTTATGTGAAAAAGCGTTTAAAGTTAAATTAATAAAAACAAATTTTCATCATAAGCAATTTATGAAATTCTCAACTCAATTTTACAAAAACAACGTTCCATGTGTATGTGGATCGTATTGGAAAACATTACTTTAGCATAAAATTTGATTTAAACAACTTTAACTGCAAAACTAATACAAAATAGACGTGGAGCGTAATTGGATTTTATGTGTATGTTAGACGAACATATTAAAAAAACTCTTAAAAGCAGATTAATAAAAATATGTAAATTTTCAACATAAGCAAATTATCGAATTCTTAGCACAATTTCAGAAAATTCTTATGTGGATCATACTGCAAAACGTTATTATAAGCCTAAAATTTGACTTAAACAGCTGCAAATGCAAAAATAAAACAAAATTTATGTGGAACGTAAGTGGATTTTATGTGGATGCTAAGTGGAACGTATTAGAAATTGTAAAAAAATTAATTACCAACAAAAAGTACTATAAACAAAACCAATTTGATAGTAATTTCTTTTGTTTTTTATGCTCAAATTAGCTGTTTGTGTATTTCAACTTATACACATAATCCACATAGGATCCACATGCGTTCCACATACAATTTGAGCTAATTTTACACTTTTACTCATATTTAGCGCATAAACTTGGCGTTTTAAGTAGTCGCAGTACGCAGTAATTAAAGTGAATAAATTAAAAACTATTATTGGGCAATAAAAAATATGTACATACTCGTTCATACATATTTACATATGTGTTTTATTAAAAAGCTCTTAAAAGCACCTTAATAAAAATAAATTTTCAACAAGCAATTTGTGAAATTATCAACTCAGTTTTACAAAAATCCTGCGTGGAATGTATGTGGAACGTAGTGCAAAATGTTAGTATAAGTATAATATTTGATCCAAACTTCTTTAAATGCAAAATATTACAAAATAAATGTGGAACGTAAGTGGATTTTATGTGGATGTTATGTGAAAAAGCGTTTAAAGTGAAATTAATAAAAACAAATTTTCATCATAAGCAATTTATGAAATTCTCAACTCAATTTTACAAAAACAACGTTCCATGTGTATGTGGATCGTATTGGAAAACATTACTTTAGCATAAAATTTGATTTAAACAACTTTAACTGCAAAACTAATACAAAATAGACGTGGAGCGTAATTGGATTTTATGTGTATGTTAGACGAACATATTAAAAAAACTCTTAAAAGCAGATTAATAAAAATATGTAAATTTTCAACATAAGCAAATTATCGAATTCTTAGCACAATTTCAGAAAATTCTTATGTGGATCATACTGCAAAACGTTATTATAAGCCTAAAATTTGACTTAAACAGCTGCAAATGCAAAAATAAAACAAAATTTATGTGGAACGTAAGTGGATTTTATGTGGATGCTAAGTGGAACGTATTAGAAATTGTAAAAAAATTAATTACCAACAAAAAGTACTATAAACAAAACCAATTTTTTTTTAACAAATTTGAGCATTTCGCCTTGATTAACACATCGAATTGAAAAATAAAACATCAGCACATTTCTTTTATTTTTTTGTATGTATACATAAAATAATTGAATAAGAATATATTACAAATGTATACAAAAAGTACATATAGATAAAAATACCTACATACGTACATATGTACATTTCTGTGTCTGATTGACTTAATTTGTTTATGCTTATAATTGATTTTAAGGTTGCCGAAAGTCTTTCGAAATGCTTAAGCGTGAGCGTACAAATGTAAACATATAGTATGTACATATGTACTTACGTACATATATATGTATGTATGTATGTAAATTGCATAGTAAATTGTTTATATAATTTTTTTCGCAAGCACAAGCTTATCGGCGCGAATATATTACTATAAACTAGATATACATAATTATGTACTGTATATACATATGTACATATCGCACCCTAAGTCATAAATTGGCACAACTCATAATTCAAACATTTTCAGGAGAGCCAAAAAACTTTACAAGCAACTCAACATTTTTTGAAATTGAGTTTTTGAAGTTAACTTCTTAGGCGGCGATATAGAGTTTTTATGGAGAGTGAAATTTTAAAAAGGAAATAGCAGGTACACTTCCGTTGCACGGAAATAGCAAACAGGAAACAGGAAACAGCAAAAGATAAAAACGTTTCCTCGGCTTTCCCCTGAATGCTTTGGACGATATTGGTATCAAATAAAAGGTATTGAACATGGCTTTTACATGGAGATTTACTAGTTATGATTCCCAGTTCGGGTCCCCAGATATGGGTCAAAACGTGGACCCGGATGACCCCGTAATATTTCTGAGCAATATTGGTATCAAATGAAAGGTGCTGAGCACAGCTTTCATATAGAGATGTACTGATTATGAGTACTAGGTCGGGCCCCCAGCAGAGATCAGCATGCGATACATTTTTTGTGATTTAGAGTATACTCATAAAAAATGCGGTGGGAGTATGACCGCAACCGCAAAATATGCGATCATAATAAACACCGTACCGCATTTTTTTGATCAATTCCGGTATGCGGTACCCAACAAACACTGAGGTTAGTTATCGATTTGAGAATGACTCGAGAACTAGCCTCATTCTCAAACCTCTAACGTTAGAGGACGACTCGAAAATCTATCGAGAATCATAGCGTTCTCAAACAAAAGGGTACCTAATTCTCAAATCGAGAAAATTATAATTCTCGAATCGAATTCTAATGTAGTTCTCTAATGAGATTCTAATCAGAATTTGCAAATACTTCCAATTGAAATGAAAAACAAAGCTTTGTCTCCTTTTACATGATTTTTTCATTGTTTAGATTTTATTAAGGCAATATGTGCCGTGTTTTGAACCCGAGACCTCTGGCATAGCAGGCGAGCACTCTACCCACTGCACCACAGCGGCCACAATAAATGTGTAAACAAAACTTATGTATGTGATTCAAGGATTTTAGGAAAAAACTCTATTTCATGTAAATAGGACATATTTTTACCTTGAAATTCATTAGTCAAATTATTTTGAATGTAAACAAACTTTAAATTTTAAGTGAATGAAAATATTAAAAAAAAAAACCAATCCTGAGAGTTTTCCTGTATAGATATTCTTTGGTTAAAATCAAATTGTAATCAGTAGTATTTTTCATCAGAAATCCATAAGACGGTAAAAATTACAAACAAAAAATCGCACTGGCAACATTGTAAATGTCTCTATTTGGGAAATGCGGTGTTTGCGGTATGCGGTGTTTGCGGTGTTTGCGATATACGGTGTTTGCGGTATGCGGTGTAAACAACACTAAATACCGCAATATCATTTAGGTTTTCAATCAATGCGGTGACGGTGAATTTTTTTTCTGGGTACTTATTTTTTGAGCCACTTAAAAAATAAGTATTTTTGCGGTGCTTTAGAAAATGCGGTGCACGGCTGCTGATCTCTGGTCCCCAGATATGGGTCATTATATGGACCCGGATAACCCCGTAATGTGATGTCATGATGTGATGCCATGATATGATGTCATGACGTGATGCTATGATGTGATGTCATGATGTGATGTCATGATGTGATGTCATGATGTGATGTCATGATGTGATGTCATGATGTGATGTCATGATGTGATGTCATGATGTGATGTCATGATGTGATGTCATGATGTGATGTCATGATGTGATGTCATGATGTGATGTCATGATGTGATGTCATGATGTGATATCATGAAGTGATGTCACGATGTGATGTCATGATGCGATGTCATGATGTGATGCCATGATATGATGTCATGACGTGATGCCATGATATGTTGTCATGATGTGATGTCATGATGTGATATCATGATGTGATGTCATGATGTGATATCATGATATGATGTGATGATGTGATGTCATGATGTGATGCCATGATGTGATGTCATGATGTGATGTCATGTCATGTAATGATATAAATAAATAAAGGAAGTACACACTTTTAGGCGCGTCTGATATAAATTTAGAGATTTTTGGCGATCTCATTTGGCGATAGCGATTTTTAGAATCCGGGTCCTGTATGTATTTATGTATTTAATTTCATCATAGCCTAAAATTATGCAACATATTAACTAATATTGATATTTACAGGAGTGGGAATTAAGTCTAATTGTGTTTTTATATTTCTAATATATCCACTTATTACTAAGGTATACCCTTTTATGCAATTTTTTTGAAACCATAAGCTTTATATTTGTATAGCATACGCCACTTCAACTTGAATTAATTAAACATGATTTAAACAATTTCATAAAAATAGCACAAAGTAACAAGCTTATGCATCATTTCAGATGTTTTCTTTATAATTATGCTTAATGTAAGAAGTTAACTTCTATCACGTGTACTGTGCTACACGCGGCTTTTTTTCATAAACTGGTACACCGAACATATCCCTAGCAATTGCCAAAAAAACTTTTTTTTCAATAATTGTCTCTTGACCGAAAAATTACCTTTATACGTGGCCGTTTACCATACGAATGCTTGTAAAGAAGAAAAGTTTTGTGGCTCTCCTGAAAATTTTGGAATTTTGAGTTGTGCCACTTTATGATTTAAGGCCTCCTCAAACAGAAGCGATACGATACAGCCCACAAACCAAAACGCGATCAATTGTGCATGACGCGATACCAACGCGATACGATTTTGGTTTGTGGGCTGTATCGTATCGCTTCTGTTTGAGCATGGCTTTAGGGTGCCATGTGGCTAAAGGCTACGTATAATGGCTATGTTTCAGTCAAAAGAGACAACGATGAAACATTTTTTATGGCAATCGCTAGAGATATGTTCTATGTACCGGTTTATGATAACGACCCGATTCCGAAAAATTTGGAGTTGTGTCATTTTATTATTTAGGGTGCGATATGTAGACTACATACATACATATGTATATACATGTGTACTTATCGCTTTGCTTTGTAAATTTTGCCTTCGAATTCGATAATTAACACTTATAAATCACCTTAATTGCCATTTAAGTTAATCAAAGCAATTAAAGCGTGCCAGGCATATGTATGTATAAACAAATTTTCATACGACTGCCGAATATTCATACTTACGTACATATGTATGTACATATGTATGGCTGTGGACGTTTGCCAGTCAGGCAAAACACCCAGCAGTATTTCAGGTAAGGAGGTGCGTATTCAGTAGAATATTCAGTATGAAAAATACCCTGAAACTGAGTTCAAAATTCATTGCTGAAAAAATAACTGAACACGCAGTGAAGACATCGGGTGTATTGAAATATATGCTATGGAAGTTTTCCCTGCGTATTCAGGCCTTTTTTCATACATCCTTCTCGTTCGGCAGTTTTTAGGTAGTTGATTTTCGACGCCACCTCTATATAAAAAGGAAAGGGAAAGTTCAGATTTTAGAATTACATATCTACTGAATATTCAGTAGGAAATATGTGCTGTTTTCCAGCTGATAAATACTGCTGGGAAACGAAACATAAACAAATACATGTGTATAGATGTACATATGTATGTGTGTATAAATTTATTTATATTTGTAAATATTCATATGAGCACTCACTGATCAGGTGAGTAAACATTGACTCAGTAAGAAAAATGTTAGCAATAAATGAAACATATTAATTAAGCGCACATATGTACATTCAAATACTTTTTGCATTCTTGCTAGAGTAAACTTATCAAATAAAAATATACTTTCGCAATAATTTTATAACAAGCGATACAATTTATTTTGGTTTTTTTTAATTTCACGAAAAAAAACTTACGATCCACACATGTTCTATATGGAGTTCGTTTACTAGAGCAAACTTATCAAATAAAAATATACTTTCAGAATAATTTTATAACAAGCAATACAATTTATTTTCGAATTTTTTTAGTTTCAAAAAAAAAAAAACTTACGATCCACACATGTTCTACATGGAGTTCGCTTACGATCCACACATTCTTCACTCTATTCTTATACCTTAACTGCTATTACTCAGTTTTAAGTTTCTGCAGTCAGTTTTTCTTACATTCCACATATGATCCTCTTACTATCCACACGTTTCTCAACACATTTTCTAACCATAATAAATTGTAGAAAGTTTTAAGCTGCTTGAGCCAAATTTTCTAAGTTTCTGCAGTCAGTTTTTCTTACATTCCACATATGATCCTCTTACTATCCACATGTTTCGCAATACATTTTCTAACCATAATAAATTATAGAAAGTTTTAAGCTACTTGAGCCAAATTTTCTTAAATTAAACTGAAGCACAGCTGACAAAAATTGTTTTATGCTGGTTTTTTTTTGTGTCCAAAGTCACATTCCACATATTATTCACTTAAAATCTACACATGTATTGCTTTATTTTTCAACCGTAATAACCAGTACAAAGTTTTAAGCTGCTTGAGCCAAATTCTCTTACGTTCCACATAATTAAATTGAAGCGCGGTTGACAAAAATGCTTATAACTAAATTAGTTCTATGTTAGTTTTCTTTGTTTCTGGTGTTAGTTTTCCTTACATTCTACATATAATACCATCACGATCCACATGTTTCTCGTTCTACTTTCTAACCATACTAATTGGCAAAAATAATTATAACTAACCCCAGCTTATAAACTTTATTTTCCTTAGTTGTATGCTAGTTTCCTTTGTTTCTGGTGTTAGTTTTTCTTACATTCCATATACGACCCACTTACGAACCATACGTTTCTCGCTCCATATTGTTAAATATAATACTTGTACGAAGTTTTAATCTGCTTGAGCCAAATTTTCTTATGTTCCACATGATGCTCCTCGGATGACAAAAATGGTTATAGTTTTATGCTAGTTTTCTTTGTTTTTTTGTGTCAGTTTTTCTTACATTCCCATATGATCCACATGTTTCTCGTTCTACTTTCTAACCATAGTAATTTGTACGAAGTTTTAATCTGCTTAAGCGAATTTTTTATGTTCCACATGCTTAAATTGAAGCGCGGTTGAAAAAAATAACTAAACTTTGCGCATAACTATTTTCCTTGGTTCTATGTTAGTTTTCTTAATTTTGGTATCAGCTCTTCTTACGTTCCACACATGATCCACTTACTATCCACAGGTTTCTCGATCTATTTTCTAACCATAATAACTTTTAATAAGTTTTAAGCTGCTTCAGCTAAGTTTTCTTAGGTTCCACATGACTAAATTGAAGCGCCTTGTAAGAAATCGAAAAAGTTGAACTTGCCGTGCAGCCATTTTACTTAATGCCCATTTTTAGTCTTATTTGTAGAAATTAAGCATTATGCCTTTGCTCCCATTTAAGTTGAATCAAATGAGTAGTTGAATAGATACATATGAACATACATGTTTTTCTCTTTACGATTTACTTCGTTGGCATTGAAAATTGGTGCACAAATGAACGCTCACATAATAGAAAATCAAGCAATTGCAACTGCACATTATCCACATTTTCAGTGCATGTAAGTATGTATGCTATGCACTCTCATTTGTAGCACACGCCTGCCTCGTTGTGATTCGATGCGGGCCTTTTCTACTTCTATGCAAGTTCGTCCTTCACCACGTACAGCCGCTTACAATCAACAAAATCACTTGTGTTTACTTACTTAGATACTAGTATGTAGGTACATATTTACAGAGCTGCGATTGCAATGGCAACTGATTTTTGCGAATTTTTCTTTTTGATGTGTAAACTTTGCTGTAGCTACGAGTAATTTCGAAAAACAGGTAAAGTTTACGCGTAAAGTTACGCGTAAACGTAAACCGTAAATGACCTTTGTGTTAGTGCGCCGTGTGAATCGCTTGGCATTGTCAGTGGTAGGTAGGTAGATATACATGTACTTACAAATGCTTGCATGCATAGCCGTGCAAATGCAAATATCAACGAAGCGAAGTGAAGTTGTTGCTGTTTTCTGCAACAATGCGACAAATAGGCAAAATAAAAAGGACCAACCTGTTTGAACATGTATGCAAATGTATGGATATGCATACCTACATCTACCTATCTAATTTCTGAGCAATATTGGTATCAAATGAAAGGTTTTGAGCAGGACTTCGATATGAAGCTCTTTTAATTGTGACCTCTAGGTCGGGTCCGGAGATGTGGGTCAATACGAGGACCCGGATGATCTTGCATGTTTCTGAGCAATATTGTTATCAAATGAAAGGTTCTGAGCATGGATTTTACACGGATCTCTACTCTTTATGATTACTATGTCGGTTCCCGAGATATGGGGCAATACGAGGACCTGGATGATCCTTGAATGTTTCTGAGCAATGTTGGTATCAAATGAAAGGTGTTGAGCAGGACTTCTAGACGGAGCTCTACTCTTTATGACTCCTAGGACGGGTCTTCAGATATGGGATAAACGTGGACTCGGATGATCTTGCATGTTTCTGAGCAATACAAAACAAAACAAAATAACAAATTTAAAGTCAAAAACCAAAAACCAAAACAAACAAAAACAACAAAATAGTAGCAGTCACAATGACAACAAAAAATTACAAAAACGATAGTCGCCTTTTAATCCATAGAAAACCAGGAAAAGAGGAATAAGGAAAATGGAATAAATATCCGATTTCGAAACTGTTTACACATCAATGTTCATGAATACCCGTTATTCACGCTTTAATTTTTTTGTAAACTTTTTTTTTGCAAAATTTCGCCCACATGCCTTCATTTATTCGATACTTCTTTGTCGCTGCCTGCGTCAATAGCGTCGTGAAATTCTTTTTTTCTTCATCTTTTTTCATTTGTTATTTACTCTTCTGTACATTCACTGTCTCTGTGCACATTAATGCATTGCTAGTGCATTGTTTGAGTTTTTCTACTGCTGCGTTTTTTTTTTGTTTTTGTATTTGCGCATTTAATTTTGTATTTGGCCCCACATGGCGTATGATTAACATTTTATATTTATGCACTCATACGCCAATGACAAGTTGCGTATACGACATGGTGTCTGTCTTTTGTGTTGGCCTGACTGACTGTATGACTGCATGGCTTTGGTCGGATTTTCATAGCTTTAGCATGTTTTCATTTAGTAACAGACATAAATTTGATTGAAGCTGGATGTTTGTGTTAAATTAATTTGTGGGCAATATTCAATTATGAAGTTTGTATTATTTTTTGAGCGCGTAAAGGATGCGTTTCTTTCCAGTATTTATTTTTAAAACATGCATGTTCTTCATGTTTCATAACCAAAAATGGCGTTTTTCTTTTCGTTTACTAAATTTGCGGCGCACTTTTCACATACAATCCACATACCTTTTTTTATCACTTAGCAATTTTTCGTGCTTATTTTAGCTTTTGTTGCAAAAATAGATATTTTAGCATAAATTTAATTTAAGTTCCACATAACTTCCACATGCATTCCACATATGTTCTACACTTTTTTTCATTCGTGACATTAAGTTAACTTGTTTTGTACTTCATTAGCACTGTACTGATAATTGCGCAAGGATTTTTGTGTTATATAGATTTATTCATGCATTAAACAAGAAAGAATTTACACACTAATGCACAACATACACACACACACATACATATATGTATATGTAGGTACGAATGTAAGCTTAGAGGGGCAATAAGCAGTACTTTCTCGCTCACAACGCGAAATCACAAATTAAAAGGTTACCAGCGTTGATGAGAAAATGACTTGTGTTTTGATGAATTGAAGTGAAATCGAATGTCGGCAACGAAACGGCGACAGTTGTTAAGTATTGGTGTTGTTTTGTGTTGTTGTTTGTTTGTGGTCAGGAGTGTTGCTAAATTTGGCTGTTGGCTAGTTGGAAACGCTGTGCAATATAGGGATGGGCAAATTGGAAAAATATATCGATATATATTATATCGATATTTAAAAAAACATCGATTTATGCCGTGTAAAAACATCGATATATCAATATATCGAAAGGGTCGGCTTTACATTATGGAACCACGTCCCGCAAAAAACCACTTCTTCACGGGGTTAGAGGTGCTCTCACAGATCTCAAAACAGAAATCCAAACTTGCCGGAGACTTATAGTTTACTAGATATTTGTTGTTAAAGTTCAATGAGTCTACAGATATTCTACGAATCCTGAAGTATAAACATAAAAATCATTAAGAATTGCTTGAAGAAGAAAGTAGTGTAAATTCAAGCACCCGAAAATTATGGTTATACCACTTCCTAAAAAATGTTCTGGTGTTAGATTCAAAGCGAATCAGAAATGTATGAAAAATATCGAATTTGGCTCGAAATGGCAAAAAATTATCGATTATCGATGCACGGTAATTCAAAATATCGTCGATATTATCGGCTGTACTATTTTAAAAATATCGATATATTGATATATCGATATATATCGCCCAACCCTAGTGCAATATGCATACATATGTATGTAAAAATGTGCATATGTATACATTTCCCTGAAGTGCACAAAATAAACTATGATTATAAGAGCATCGTTAGCAAAGCAACGATTGGGTGCGACAGGGCGTATGAGTTTTGCGAATTATTGAAATGCATATACAGTATGTTGCTCTTCCTACTGGTTAGTCATTATTTAGCAACTGCTATGCTTTACATAGTATATTTTTACATACATATATTTTGGTTATTGTAGTGCCGTGAGGGAAATGGACTTGTGGATTACCTTGTAGTATGTGGAACATAGATTTTATTATTATTTTTTTTCGATAATTCTAGTTAATAAATACACAATGTGCACATATTTACATGCAATCCACATATGTTCCACTTACCATCCACGTATGTTCCACACGCCAAAAACAATTATTTACACTTTTTATACGCTGTGGTGCAGTGGGTAGAGTGCTCGCCTGCTATACCAGAGGTCTCGGGTTCAAACCCCAGTCCGGACGAAAAAATTTTTCTAATTAGTAAAAATCCAATTATTGGGTTTTTTAAGAGCGGCGGTCACCTCTCGGCAGTGGGCGGCATACCCTCCGAGAGTATTTCTGCCATGAAAAGGCTTCTCACAAAAAATGCATTCGCCGTTCGGAGCCGGCATAAAACTGTAGGTCCACCCAATTAGTAGGAAAAACAAAAGGAGCACACCTCGAATTGGGAGAGAAGCTTGGCCATAAAACTCGTCAGAGTTATAATAGCGCCATTGTATTATTATTATAAAATGATGCTTAGGATTTTCATACAATTTTTGTAACAATTTCACTGTATGCGACCAGCTTCAGAATGAAAAATTTTGCACAGCTGACATGCCAGTTCAGTATTTTTTGTTTGTTTGAATTTTCGTTAATTTTAGTTAAAAAAAATAAGCAAATCCACCATTTTAACATGCAATCCACATATGTTCCACATGGAAGACACATACGTTCCACACTATAAAATCTATAATTTACACATTTAACATGCTTACAAAAATATTCAACAGTTTTACACAATTTTTTAATTAAATTTACTGCTTTACGAAGAATTTTAGAAATAAATTTATGCCTATTTGCTGACATGCCAGTTAATTATTTATTTGAACAGCATATTTATAGTTTGGCGATCTGTTTCAAATATATTTTGGCTCCATGTGAGTCCATTAATCGCAAACATGCCATACATATTTGTTTTAAAGCACGTTCGCCTTGGAAAGTGCTCTGTTTATTTCAAGTGTTGGTTTTTTTTTTTGATTGATGAAATTGTTTGCTTTGCTAAACGACCGTAAATGAGTGTTGCAGTAAATAAACATAAATCATTAAATAAAAAAATCCCAAAAACAAAAAAAAGACATTCTAAGCAGTCTTTCCAAACAGATGTTCCTTTGTTTTTCGCATGATCGCGTAATTTCTCCTTGGACGGAATTCAAATTAACTTTTTGCACACTTTTTTAATAAGCAAAAGAGAGAGAAAAGTAAGAAACAAAAACTAGCAATTTTTTGGGAATACATATACATATCTATTATATAAAAATGAATGTGTGTGTGTGTGTGTGTGTGTGTGTGTGTGTGTGTGTGTGTGTGTGTGTGTGTTATTTATAGACTCCCAAAGTAATCAACCGATCTTTATGAAATTTTCACAGTAGATTCATATGGTATATGGGCTGGTGATAGGGTATACAGACTTTCCGAAAAGTGGGAACTTCCCGGAATATAGGCCCAAATGTGGACCCAGAGTGACCCAGCAAGTCTTTGAGCAATATTGGTATCAAATGAAAGGTGCTGAGCAGGCCTTCAACATAGAGTTATTTTCATTGCGATGCCTAGGCCGGGCCCCGAGATATGGGTCAAAACGTGGACCCGGATGACCCCTGAATATTTCCGAGCAATATTGGTATCAAATGAAAGGTGCTGAGCAGGCCTTCAACATAGAGTTATTGTCATTGCGATGCCTAGGCCGGGTCCCGAGATATGGGTCAATACGTGGACCCGGATGACCCCTGAATATTTCCGAGCTATATTTTTTAGCAAATGAAATGTGTCGAGCAGGGCTTCAACATACAGATATTTTCATTGTTATTTTTTAAGTCGGTTTCTCAGAGATGGTTCAAGTAGTGGGCCCGGATGGTGATGAATGGTCCCGATAAAAGTAAAGGTAAAGGTAAAGGTAAAGGTAAAAGTAAAGGTAAAGGTAAAGGTAAAGGTAAAGGTAAAGGTAAAGTTAAAGGTAAAGGTAATGGTAAAGGTAAAGGTAATGGTAAAGGTAAAGGTAAAGGTAAAGGTAAAGGTAAAGGTAAAGGTAAAGGTAAAGGTAAAGGTAAAGGTAAAGGTAAAGGTAAAGGTAAATGTAAAGCTAAAGTTAAAGGTAAAGGTAAAGGTAAAGGTAAAGGTAAAGGTAAAGGTAAAGGTAAAGGTAAAGGTAATGGTAAAGGTAAAGGTAAAGGTAAAGGTAAAGGTAAAGGCAAAGGTAAAGGTAAAGGTAAGGGTAAAGGTAAAGGTAAAGGTAAAGGTAAAGGTAAAGGTAAAGGTAAAGGTAAAGGTAAAGGTAAAACTAAATGAAAAAGAAAGAGAAAGGGAAATATAGAGGGAAACCCTCATTATAACATACAAATTTTTTCGTCGCTGCGAAGCGGGACGGGTATCTGCTAGTATATGTATAATTATTTATAATTTTTTATATATTTCAGCGGTTTGCCACCCATAAATCAAGAGCCATTAATGCTGACCACATCATTAAAGTTAAGTGTCTGTGTTCGCATTTAAAATTTTTTTTATTACTAAAACATTTTAGTTCAACATTTAATATATATATATATATATATATATATATATGTACATACTTGCATACATACACACATATTTTAATTACGAGTATATTAGCTCACGCTTATGTCACATAAATAACCACATATTAAACGATGAGCGGTTGTGCATTGGAATTTTTTTTTTTTTTTTTTGTTTAATGATTAATTGCTATACATTATAATTTGAGATATTTCTTTGAAAAACAAAAGGTAATTTATATTAATGAAATTTTAATGCACAGGGATCAATGGCGCCGCCAAACATTGGCTGACGGTTAACTAATACCAAATTTTTTGCAATTTATTGTGTTCAATTTGGCTAAATGTGGCAGCATGAGAATTTAAAAGTAGGCAAAAATGCGTTAAAAGTAGTCAAAACTACAATATTAGGCTATAAAACATTTTCGAATTGTTTCACTTACGTTCCACATACGATCCACTTATGTTCCACATATGATCCACATAAAATTTCTACGTTTTCATACTCTCTTAAAAAATTTACAACATTTAAAGTAATTTTTATTAAAATCTTCTGCATTTCTTACGGTCCACTAACGCTATTTTCATTTGTTTCCTAATTTTTTTCTTTGTATTTTATTTCATAATTTTTCCAATCTACTTCAGCCACAAGCTTCTTTAGCTCGACTCCTTATCGTTTCATACTTAACTCCCATGGATCCCAAAGTGATTATGTAAATTAAAATGCCAAGTAATGGCGTCAATAATGCCAACAGCAACCTCAGCCACTGGCTTGCTGTTTGATTTTCCAATGAAAATGATTTTTTTTCTAAAAATTTATTGGACAAAAGGCTAATACTTATACATATACATTTATTATCCTCTTGTTCCCTTAATTTTCTGGCAATTTTTCTTCTTGCGCTTCAAATAAAAAAGACAAATAAACGAAAATAAGGTTAGCTTGTGTGGAGGCCATAGGGGATACTCTGTCGATTCAATAAAATTCTGTGGTGTGAGTTAAGTAGGCTTTTCATTTGACAATTGGGAAACTTATGATATAATAAAAACGGAGGAGGCATACTTTTGGGGATGTCAGTTCAATTTGTTTTTGTCTTTCGTTATCAAATGCACACATATGTACATTTATTTACAATGAGGAAAATTTATATTTTTTATTTTTGCTGTGCTTAAAAAAATAAAAAGTCAAGAAAGTAGAAAGTTATAGCGAAATATTTCATTCGCTGACATATCAAAACCTATGCGAAAAAGCTCAAACTCAGTTTAAGTGACACATTTCTACTTAATTTAACATACCATCCACATAGAAATTATCTATTTATGATATATTAATACCTTCTTCCATTGCATACAATTGAATTTCGACCAAAAACAAAAGTCCAGATACAATCCACATACGATCCACATAAAATCCACTTGAATTTTGTCGAGAATACTAACATTTCAATTTATATGCTATTTTCAAACATAAAATAGTTTTGTTATAGGATCCACAATTATTTTTAAGGCAAAATGAGATTTAAAATACATAAAAACCAACATTTTTCACAAAAAAATTTCAAGCTTGATATTGGTTCTTAGAAAAGAGCTGTAGTATTTGAAATACCAAAATTCTATAATTGAATGAAATTTCGGAAAACGTCTACTTAATTTGACATACAATCCACATAAAAATTATTTATTTATGAGATGTTAATACATTCTTCAATTATATACACTTGAATGTTGGTTAAAAATAAAAAGCTCACATACGATCCACATACAATCCACATACGATCCACTTTAATTTTGTTGAGAATACTAGTATTTTCATTTTGTATGCATATTCGAACAAAAAATATATCTTGTAGGACCTAAAATCTTATAGTCAATATACGATCCACAGTTATTTTTAAGCCAGAATGAGTTTTAAAACACATAAAATCCAACATTTTTCACAAAAAAGAACTTCAAGCTTGATATTTGTTATTAGAAAAGTGAGCAGCAAATTAAAAGACACCAAAATTGTGCAAGTCATTGCCTGAAATTTTGCATACCACTAGAATTTTTGTCTGCATTCAAATGCTCTGCAATAGTTTTGCAATAAAAACCGCTACTCAAATGCAAACAACTAGTTACATATGTACATATGTATGTGTGACACACCACGTAGATATAACGTTAATGGCGTTCAATGTACGCAGCGCCTAAAAACGTACACGAATTTCATTACGGTCTAATATTCGGCGACCATTCTTGTCTGTTTTATTTCTTATTTATGCAAGTGCCGTAAACCAACCAGCACCAACAAATTCAAAAAACACTAATGCAAGACAAGAAAAAATGGCTTACATGTGGGTGCGCCTAAAAGTATGTTAATGAAGGTTCACCAACAAATTGGCGTCACGGCTTAGCCGTATGCCGGTGGAAAATAATTATAATGCAAGACAAAGAGAGTCAAAGAAATGAAATAAGTAGACAAGTTAGCAAAAATCAAGCAGTGTTTGGAGCAAAAGATTTTTTATTTTTTCGGAAGTGGAGTGAATCAATTTTTATGTGTTTTGCGTGCTTTTGCCATTTTCCCTATTTTTATTGCGTTTTTCTTTTTGCTTGCTTTAGTTTGTTTTGTTTTATTTTTTGATAAGCATTATCAGCATTAGCATTAGGTATTGTTGTTATTGTCACTCGCACTGCATCATGTACAAATAAAATACACGCACAGCTTCTTATAGCATATTTTATGAGGCGCTTTGTAGCATGTGCGCGTGTTTAAATATTGCTCTATTTACAGACAAACTTATTTACTTTATAAAATACATATTTAATACGCAATGTAGCGCTTGAAGAACTTACCTTAATTAAATTATGAAAATTCTTCAAAACATTATTTTTTTACTTCTTCTTTCGGAGCTGTAAAGAGAAAAAATAAAACAAAAAGCTATTAAGATTTATAGCAAAACTTTAGTTAATATATAATAAATTTTTAGCATTGGCAGCAGTTTGCACTTAATTTAAATGCCTTTGAAGGTCAAAAAAGCAAAAAGATTTGCTGAGCAGTGAACCACTTGTAATTTTTGTTGCACACTTTTAGGCTCATATATAGTTGTATTACAAGAAATCGACTTAAAACAAAATTCATATGCTTAAATTTATTGCGAAATAGCTATGTTGTAGACATATACGCCGCTGATAATATCGGCCGCCGCCGCCATAATCCGTGAAATCGGCGTATCGGCGCAGTGGCGTGCGCTGGCGCGCCATACCCGTATGGAGCGAGATGTGTACATATTTTCCTAGTTTTGCTAACCGCTAAATTTCTTCAAAATTAAAATAAATAATAGCTTAAAAAAACTAAAAAACACGCTTTAATCTTAAAAATCGTACTAAAAATTGAGAAATAATTTAATTAGAAACAAAATGATGAACGAAAATATAAGTATTTAAGGAAAAGCGTCGGGTGGTGCTCAGTATGTCAAAAAATATTTAAGATCGCTGTTTTTAACTAATATTTTTATTTTGACTTTTTTGAGATTTCATATAACGTACTCTTTAATTTCGCAACTAGGTATGTATATTTTTGTACTAGTTGTACGAATCGAATATTTTCATATTCAAATATTATTGAGCACCCCCACGCTTTTAGTTAAATACTTATATTTTCGTTCATCATTTTGTTTCTAATTAAATTATTTCTCAATTTTTAGTACGATTTTTAAGATTAAAGCGTGTTTTTTAGTTTTTTTAAGCTATTATTTATTTTTAACTTTTTAGTGAAAATTTTCATTAAAGGATGTTTTATGCGGACGCAAGAATAAAAGTAAAAAGAAGTCTGATGAAGGGATGTGGTGATCTCCGAAATAGATCTACATACATATGTATTTATAACTTCTACCAAAAATATTAATTTTTCACATACATTTTTTCCTTATCAAAAAAAAAACATTGGTCATAAGAGCTCAAAAATGAAGCCTAAACGAAAAAATATCAACTAATATGTACTATGTGTATCGAAGCAAAACTATTTCAGTTTTTAATCGGAGATATGCTCTTCTTTATTTGCCTGTGCACATTCACAATGAACAGTCAGTGCTCCAAAATATTCTCATTGTCCTATTATCACTTCCATATTTTCTTGTATACCAAAAATAGTAAACAACTTCTTGAAAATAAAAATTGCCAAACAGATGTGAAAGTTACCAAGAAACCAACAGCGAAAAATAACCTATTTTGGTAATTACCAAGTTCGGCAACCGTGCTATAAATAGAATTTGAACCAGGGTTTGAAATTGCTTAGCTATTTTTGCTGCATTTGCTTTTGCTTTGCTTTTGCTAATGAAAAGTAAATTAGCAAACTCGGCAAGCCGAGTAAAAAACGAGAACACGATTCATTCGCTTCAGTTTTCAGCTGAGCCGTGTTTGCTTGTATAGTTAAGCAAAAGCAAAGCAACGCGATTTGGAGGATTTCATTTTACTTCCAGCAATTAGTTGTCTTTGCATTTTTTCTGCTTTTGCTTATTGCATCTTGTTAACATTACCAGAGTTGAGTGATGGTGAATTACAGATTTGAGAGAAAAGTTGAAAAAATTAGCAGCGCGCTGTAGAATGGAATGTTACTTTACATTTGTGCACATCTGCTGATATTCTTAGTTTTATTCACATACACCGATTTCACCAATGCACCAAATTCCTAAAACAGCAAAGTAATTTTAAAATTTTCTTATCGAATTTCAATTATAAATAAATTTAAGAATTAAAAAAAATCAATTTAAATTAGTTTCAATTTGACTTCTCTGGGACTCGAACCTGCGCCTCTATGTGCATATCTTTCTGTATTAAAAAATTATAATTCAATAGATGCTTTTGTGTACACAACAATATTATTATTGTTGTTTTTTGATATGTTTGGGGGACAGTAGGATTTCGTTGATCAGTCATCAGAGTCTAGCAGCTGCTGTGCCCCGATACACAAGATTAAGGGTTTTGATGCAGCCACCAATTTATTATTGCTCAATAGATGTATGTACATATGTATGTACATATGTATTGATGCATCATCTATTTCTTCAGAGAGGGTGACAATTAAATTTCATTGGCATAGGTATAGAGATGGTTGATCGTTGCTCATCAACGAGGTTGATGGGTTGGCCATCAACAAGATGAAATGGACAACAAAATGTTTTTACATTTTCAAAATTTCGAAAATTTTAAAATAATTAAAAAATCGATGTGGAAATTGTAAAAATACTCACCGGTTGTAGCAAACTGGTGCATTGTTGTATGGTTTTTAATACAGAAAACGCATTGATGCGCAGATTCGAGTCCCAGTAAAGTCAAATTGAATTTAATTTTAATTCATTTTTTTAATTTTTAATTTATTTATAATTCAAATTCGATAAGAAAATAGTTAAAACACCAGCGGTTTTGGGAAATTAGTGCATCGATGGAATTGGTGTATGGGAGGAATAATGAGCCATATCAGCAGATGTGCAGAAATTTAATATAACATTCCTTTCTACAGACGAACTCGCTCTACTTCTGTTATTTTAACAGCCAGCTGTGTTGAATTACAATTTTTTATTCACCAGATGCACTAACAGAATTTTGTTGGGTCTCTGGCTTCCACGATTATTCGTAGTTGCAACTTCTCTGTTCATCTACGTTCTCTGTTATTGGCTTGCATACGGGAGTGAATTGAATGAACTTCATGTTGATGTCACGTTTCGAATCCGGAGGTGAATAGAAATAATAGAGGAGAGAACACAATAAAAGTAAAGTGAATGTTTCAAAAAAATAATAATTGAGTTATAAATGTTTGCAACTTTTAGGATGGGATGAAGTTACATACATACATACATACATACATACATACATACATACATATATACATACAGGTAAAGCTAATAAAAGCGTGTTAAAAAAGGAACCAATCGACGTGTTTTGACCTCAGGAACACGAAGCTGAATGCGGAAATGTTTTATTTTTTGCCGGTTAAAAGTTATTAACAAAAACTTTGGCTGTTCCCTACTTTACTAGCCTCAGTCCTAAAGAATTTAAGCTGCTGGAAAATTTCAGTTCGTTGGCTTACATCATTTTTTCTCAGATACGGAACTTTTCTGGGATCTCTTCCATTTAGTCCTACTTATCGAGATCTGTTGCTAATTGTTCTACTCAAAACTGCACCATTTCAACCCTCCTTGATATCATTAGATGCCGAAAATGATCCCAAACATGCCTCCAGAATCGAAAACTCATAGTTTGAACGTAAGAAAGTTGCTGTTTTGAGTAGCCCTCACAGTCGTCGAACCTCAGCCCTATAGGGATTATTAAAGAAGACGATGGGGGATCAAAAATGGAAAAATAAGCAAGAGTTATGGAAAAAAAATTAATGAAGCTTGGTACTTAATACTAGTTGCAAATTGCGCTTATTTGGTCAACCCTATGCCACGAAGAAGTAAGGATGTTATAAAAAATAAAGGAGCTTCAACTTAACATTAGTTTAAATCTAGCTGCAGCAGTAATATTGTAGTTTATTTGGAAAAACAATCAAATTTAAAGTTTGCCCCTATTATTATTTCCAACTTAAATTATACATTTCATTATTTTTATTCATAAAAATGAAATTATTATACAAAAACAACCCCAGAGTCATTGAAGCATGTCCTCTCCGTGTAAGCATCAATATATGGTAATTATTATTTGGTCTTAAAATGAAATAAATGGAGAATTGCAAAATTTTGTCCCTATTATTTTTTCCAACACTGTATATACATATATTTATTTTAAAGTGCCTTATATATATATAAATATGTACATATGTAAATATATGTATGCATGTTTATTATCATACAAAATAAGCAAATGAATTTAAATTTACCCTTACATATGGATTTGTGTATATTCTTTAATATTTACTTTCTTTATTTTATATTTTAGTTTATGTAACAATTGTTTTTTGCTGTTAATAAAAAAGTTTCAACAATTTAAGGTGGAAATTAGTTTATTTATTCCATTCAGCCAGCGATATTAAGGTAACTAAATAAAATTAATATTTGAATAAGGATTGTGATTTGTAGATTTGGGGCAGGCGCGCCGGCGCGAAAAAGCACGCCGGCGTCGCCGCCGCCGCCGAAATGTATTTAGAATAGCGCCGCCGCCGCCGGAATCACTGTCGGCGTATATGTCTACTATGTTGCTGTGCAACTCATGCATTTCTAATAAATTCCGTTTAAACTTAGTAACATACTTTTAGATGCTGCAAACTTTCTTACAAATCCATTCAGCTGTACTAAAAAGTTAATTATCTAGAAATGCGTTAATTGGCTGCATTTTAACGTGCACTTTTTGTTGTTATAGCCATAAACCAGCGACAATTAAATTTAGTTACAAATTATCGCATGCTTTTAGTCAGTTTGTATACTTTTTTTAATTTTTTGCTTAAAAGTTTTAGTAGCAATTAACTTATTAATATACTTTGTTACAATTTCTTTCGCAAATAAAGCATATAAAATTGTGTCATATTTCTAGCAGTGCACATAACCAAATTAATTGCATACTTTTAGGCAAAACATGTTATAAAATATTAATAAATTGAACAAAATTACGAAAAATTTTGCCATAAACTTTTTATTAGCCCATTTTCATGCAAAAATATGTGTAAAATGTCAACATTAATTGCTGTTGCCTACTTTTAGGCTAACTGTTTGTGTGTGTGTGTGTGTAATTTGCGTGCCATGATCAACTGCTATTGCCTACTTTTAAGACTAGCTATGTGTGATTACCACAAGCAATCTCAATTATTTATTTAACAAAACTAAATCTTCAATATTAATGAAATTTTACGCAAAATAATAAATATTTGCCAAACAGTAAACAATTTAAATGTATGATTTTATTGCATACTTTTGGGCTTTTATTTACATTGTAAGCCACAAGTAACAATTGCATGCAACATTTTAGCTAAAACTCTACTAAAATGTAGTTTGCATCGTTAATGCTTATTATTAATGATTTTCAAACATACTACAGCTTGATTTATTGCATATTTTAAGGCTGCTACATGCAATTAGTTAATTTAGTGTAACAAGAAGCTTTTGTGTGCATTTTCTCGACGATTTCTTTTGCATATTTTAACGCATTTTTGTACATTCATCGATTAAACATTACGAAATATCGTTAACAAAAATAATTACGTATTGCATACGTATAGGCTTGCATTGTAAAATGTGAACTTAAAGCACTTACAAGCGAAATGAGCTTAGCAACATATTCTACAGTTTGTTTTTATTTCATATGCGCAGTAGATATATAATGTGATTTAAATCAGATTTAATTTGTTTTAATTAAATTAATTTTTTCATTATTTACTGCATACTATCAGGCGCTTTGCGTGCTTGTATTTGACCTCGCATATGACATTAGTTGGAAATTAAAAAAAGCTTAAAAACTTTGCATGTAATTACTCAATGCCACAGCGTTATTCAAAACAATGACACGTTTGTTTTTTAATTATTATGTAGCATAATTTTGGGATTATCTCTGCAGTGTGTGTTAAAAGCAAGTTGAAAGTAAATCAGAAGTTGAAAAAACGGCTAATAATGGTATCAGTAAGCAAATTATAGAATTACAATTATGTAAGTAACTTAAAGTTAATAGATTTCAATTACTTAAAAAAGTTGCATACTTTTAGGTGCATGCTAATAAGCTTTCGGCCAAAATTTAAACCAAATTTCGTGCACCTACGCCCTTTATTTATATAGTAGTACCTTTTAACACAGCTGCTATTATAATTTCTTATCAAAGCAACTAATTAATTAATATAGGACTTATTGCTTTTTAAAATGCTTTGTTTGCAGAAACTCAATGGCGAGAAACTAAGAGTTTAGTATGTATTTACCATTTGTTCGAAGCAAAAGGGCTTTAAAACGATATACTTATGTTTTAAAAGCTTTAAACTACTTTCCATTGCATACTTTTGTGGGTTTAGTCACCATACTCACGCCTTATTGCCAATATGTAGGTAACAAATTTCCAAATCAATTTAAGCCCAACAGTTTGTTTATTAATATTTAAATAGCCAAACAAAAAATAACCCACGCACACTGGGTGATAGCGGCCAAAAATAAAATCGAAATTAAAGTATTAGCAAATCAAATTTTTTTGAAAGTGATTGACAGATATAACAATTTGTAAAAAAAAAGCTTATATAAAATTTTTTGAGTCTCGTTTTGTTTAGCCGTACAGGGTGTTAAAAACTGAGCAAAAAATAGGTCCTTTTATTTCTCAACAATTACACCTTATACAAAATGCTGTAACTCATTCAATTATTAACGTATGTAATCGAGTGATACATCATTACATAGATATTGATTTGGCCTTTTAGAAACAATAAGCCTTTTGTAACCAGCGGTAACTCTTAGATTTATATGAACTTTCAAATATTGACAAAAAAAGTCGTAAAAAAAAAATTTTGTTCAACTTTAAACAAAAAAATAAAAAAAAATAAAAAATATGACCTCCCCAATTTTTTCATATGTTTTGAAATGATATATTTTTAATCAAACTGCATTTTAATTCTTGAAATCCACCTGCGCTTTTCGCTTAAATAATCTTTTTCCCATTTGACTAAAAGTGCCTTTTTCAAAACGCAATAATTAGGCTACTTTTGACATTATGAAAAATCTTATTCTTAGGCGACTAATCGAATAGTTTGTTCACCGTGTTGTAGGCAATGGTTCACACTTTCAAATTATGAAAGAATTTTTTTTATCAGCGTTATCATTACTTTTTTGCAGCCTTTTTCTTTTCGAACAGAAAAAAAAATTGTGTAAAAATTCGAAAATTTCAACATGAAATAAAAAAAAAAAAATACAAAATATGACCTCTCCAAATTTTTAATATTTGGTGCTAGTGAACGTGCTTTATAAACAGGTGAAGAAATCTTAAAAATTCGTTTGCGCTTTTTGTTTTATGAACTTTTTTATGGAGTGAGTTTTTCTAAGTTTTCATACATTTTTCCCATACAAAATCCCCAAAAGTATGCTTCAAAAAGTATTAATAATTTTGTATGGGGAAAATTTGCCAAGTTAATGAAACTTAAACAACAATTTCTCCAATTCTAATAAAGATATCTGAAAAATTTAAACGCCATATTCAGGGGGATGGTTTATGTATTTGATTTTGAATAAAAAAATATTACATACAAGATATTAAGCAGGGAATATAGTCAAAAACGTTTTTTTTTGCCTAATTGGACATGAATATCTCAAAAACTAGAACCAATTTGAAAATTCTGACTTCAGATTCAGATTCAGCACACTGAAATCCTTTAGAAAAGTATAGTTTCATTTGTGGTATAAAAATTTTTTTAAATGTGATTTTTTTTGAAGGAAAATTTTATGATGAATGCTTATAAAATGCTCAAAAGTGCATATATTTTTAATTTGAAAACCATGGAATACTTTGCGCTTTTTCCAAAATGATTACTGTATATTATTTATATTTAAAAAATGTGTGCTCTTATTAAAATTGAGCATTTTAGCTATAATAGTTAACAAAATATTGAAATTTCAAAAATACCGTTATATGGGAGGGGGTGTATTTGTGGGCCGATTTTGTTCAAATTTTCACAGTTTACTATCTTCAATCAAGAAAGCTTAAGTTCCGAGTTTAAAGTTTCTAGCTCAATTATTACTATTTTTGGCCGCGTTTGTATGGAGGTGCCCCCACTGTGCCACGACTCATTTATAAATTGAAAAATTTTAATTAACGCAGCCTAAAGGTAGGCAGCAATTTATTCTATACACCTCTTTACAATTGTAAACACAGCATCGATATTAATTTACATATATAAAATGAGAACAACGTTGGTCAGAGGGGAATAACTTAAAATATGCCGTAGATTGCTTATAATCCCTTGCCATTCAACTTCGGCTCCCCAACACTTTCGCCCTTACGCGCTGACCTCAAAAGGCCAAAACCTGCGACTTGTTCAGTTCACTTTATGTATGCAAAGCTTCACTTTGACCATTTTCAGCGTAAAGTAAATGTAAGCAGAAGTAACTGGCAAGGCGTAAGTAAATAAAGATGGGCACTTTCCTATGCGCCCAAAAGGCGACTTCAACACTTTGATCTTGTTAACTCTTTTACGTCTTCGTTTTCACTGCCACCCTCTCTCCCAAATTTCAATTTTAAAGACGCACTTTTTGCAAACCGCAAAACAACCGCACACAAACACATACAAAAAAAATGAATAAAGTCTATATTGTGTGTGTTTTGAAGTAATGAGTTAAGTTTGTAGACAAGCCCACACAGCCTGACGCCAAAAAGTATGCATGCATAAAATTCCTGAAAACAACTATTCATAGCAGCAGCTGCTTATCTATTACATTTTAAGCTAAAAATTGCGACTACTATACGCTCATTGTATTCTCAGTATATGTATGTATGTCTTTGCCGATTTTTCTTTTTAAGCGCATTTTGTCTCCTTTATTGCAGCATACTTTTTGCCGTAACGAGATATTGTAGATATTTTCGTTCACAATTTTTTTTTTGTCTTTTTTTTTTGAGGTCAATGTTGTGGTAAATTCAATTCACTTAAGTGCACACAAAGAGTGAGTTATGAATACTTGAAAACAATGCAAATAAAGATTTTCGTGTTGGAAGCTGGTGAAACTTTTGAACGCCTAAAAGCAGGCGGTAAAAGAAATAAGTATATTTATTTAAGCAATTTTTAAGGAAAGTTGTTTAAATGTACTCAAGTTCTAATGAAGTAGGAAATCGATAACAATATTTCCTAACAATATTCTTAGAATATGTTCACTTAGCGTTTGTATGCCTGAAAGTAGGCAATGTAAAATTACAAACTTGTAAAATAAATATTAAAATTATGCTTTGTAGCTTTTTGTGAAGCAAGTTAGTCGAAAAATTAAAAAATTCACAGCTTTATTACTTAAAAAGCAGTAACGCCCAAAAGTATGCAATGTAAATTTGCAATTTATTTATTTTTATTTTTTTTTTTTTCAAAATAAGGAATGCAAGTTAGAAAGTTAGTTTCAGCTAGAGAATTACATTGCTAGTTAATGTTTTTTTAGTTAAACGCGTTTCCGTTCGTTAAATAAAGAGGGTTTAGTAAAAACTAGTTTACGCCTAAAAGCATGCAAAAATACTTTTCTGAATTAGTAAAGTTTCAAAATGGGTATGCAGACACTTTTTAAATATAAAATTGCAAGAAAAAAGCTATATGCTTTTAGTACAGCAGCCTACCTTACAGCGCCTAAAAGTAGGCAGTGTTTCAAGTTTAAATCAATTGACTTGTTTAAAATGGTACAATTGTTGATCTTATGCGCCTACATATATACGCGCCTTCATATATAAAACCAAGTAAGGAAGCCTAAGTTCGAGTGGAATCGAACATTAGATACTCAGCTGTATGCTTTCATTGTTTGCTTGCGTTTGATGGAAACACGGTGTAGGTACTTTATATAAAGCGAGTGTTGCATAAAGTGGGTGTAGCCACGCCCATTTTAAAAATTTTTATCAGTCATCCAACTAACCATACGAATATTATTCTTTGTGCAAAATTTCATTCCTTTATGACTTCTAGTTACAAAGATGCCACGTCACAAATTCCCAAAGGGTATTCCAGAAATATCTTTGTTAAAAAAGTAGGCGTGGTCATAAACCGCCTTCAATAAATTTTTACGTGTCTATTAACACAAGTTATATAAGTGTATAAACCAAGTTTCGTCATAATATCTCAATTATTTGTCCAGTTATGGGCCCGAAATCTCGTAGATTCCTTTGTCTAAAAAGAGGCGGTGCCACGCCCATTTTCCAAAATTTTTATATTTTTTGTTTTCAGTCTATTGTGGAACTCATGCCACAAAATTTCAATGAATTATCTTTATATTTGACAAAGATATCGCTTAAAATGTTTTTATTAGGCCACTTTATAATGCCCATATATAAAAGTGGGCGTGGTCGTAAACCGATTTCGCTAAAATTTTTAACATGTATTACTACAAGTAATAAAAGGTATACACCAAGTTTCATCATAACATATCAATTATTTGTCGAGTTATAGGCTAAGAAATCTCGTATATTCCTGCTTCTAAAAGGAGGCGGTGCCACGCCCATTTTCCAAAATTTTTGTGGTTTTTGTTTTATGTCCATAGTTGGACTGCTGCCATAAAATTTCAATGATATATATTTTTATTTGACAAAGATATCGGTTAAAATGTTTTTGTTAGGCCACTTTATAATTCAAATATATAAAAGTGGGCGTGGTCGTCAACCGATTTTGGCAATTTTTCGTCCAAACATTTGTCTAAGTACCAAATTTCATCGATATATCGGTTTCTGAGTTATGACTCATAAATCTTTCAATGTTTGCCCCTTAATAAGTGGGCGTGGCACCGCCCATTTTCCAAAATGTCATCAAATTTCTTCATAAGGGCCTGAGCTCAATACGTGGATGAAATTTCATCGCACCAGCTATATTAGTGGCTGAGTTACCAAATTTCCGATTTTTTCTATATAGTAAAAGTGGGTGTGGTCAAGGTCCGATTTGGCCCATTTTCAATACCAAACGTCCCAGTCTCGATACCAACTTGCATTCCAAATTTCATCAAAATATCTCAATTTTTGCGCGAGTTAGAGTGTTTACAGACGGACGGACGGACGGACGGACATGGCTCATTCGATTTCTCTTCTCACCCTGATCATTTTGATATATATAAGTCTATATCTATCTCGATTATTTCATTCTGTTACAATCCACCGTTATGAAATCAAAATTATAATACTCTGTGTACTAGTACAGCTGAGTATAATTAATTGCAATCAGCACGAATTTGCTTTAAAAAACCATCTACAAAATTATTTTTCTACCCTTTTTTTTACTTTAAATTATTAAAAGGTAATTTATTTGCTTTCACGCCAGAAAGTATGTTCTTATGTCAAATAAATAACTAATTATGTATATGTGGTTAGTTAAATTGTTTACACATCATATAAAACCAAGTCTTATCGCCATTTTAACAGTAATAAAAGCGCGGGCGTATTCGGGCGATACCCGGATGTACTTATGACACATGCCACACGCTACATGTTGCTTAATTCGACATACATATGCATTATAGGTTACTAGTAGCACGCTATAAATTTATAACATATTTTTAGGTGCTTGAATGGAATGTAATGTGACCATATCTGGGTAATACTGAGTAGTAATTGAACTATTACGTACTTAAGTACTTTATATTTTGATCTTGAAGTAATGAGTCCGTACCAAGTACTTTCAGAATATTCAAGTACTAGTACAAGTACAAGTACAAAGAATTGAAAAAGAATTGAATTTTTAGCAAATACTTCAAAGTAATTGAAAAGAATTGAATGTACTTGAAAAGAATTGAAAAATCGGTTCAAGTACACTTTTCAATTCTTTTCAAGTACTTTCAATTCTTTTCAATTACCTTGAAGTATTTGCTAAAACTTCAATTCTTTTTCAATTCCTTGTACTTGTACTAGTACTTAAAAATTTGGGAATGCAAGTACCAGTACCAGTACAATTCTTTTAAAATGTACTTGTCACAAGTCGTACTGGTACTTAATATTACCCAGGTCTGAATGTGACAAATATAAGGATTTTCAATAGTTTTAAGCGTGTGATAACAACAACAACGACAATTATTAATAATTTTGTAACTTTTAATTTTAGAGCCAACATATTTACAGCTTTAAATATTTTGCAAGTATAAACTTAGGCGCTAACGCTTTGTTGTACACCGTCCATACTTCCAAAACTTTGCGTACAAGTAATTGCTTTTAGAAATATTTTGACACACATACCCAGAAAGTGTGGCAGGCATTTGAAAGGTTATTTATTCACAAGATTTATTAGCTCAACTTCATTCATATGAGAAACAAACGCCTAATTTCATATTACGGCTTTAAAGAAATTTCAAAAACATATCAATTCCCATGGCAACATGAATGTACTGCGCAAGTGTTTAACATTTTTGTAGCATACGTGTAGGCGCTGTGTGCCAATGCAATTATGTATTACCTGTCTGCGCTGCGCGTGCCCATACATACACTGTGTTTAGAAAAATTCTCTACTAAGTTTAAGGCTTTTGAAATTAGTGGAATATACGAAATATGCATAAAAGTAGACGTTGATTAATTCAGACTCTACTGTAATGTTTGTTTATATCTAAAGTAAATATTGTTTAACTTATTTAGCAAAAGTCTTTTAAATAATTTAGTTTAATGCTTTTTGAAAAAAAGGAAAACAAGAGTACGGTGAGCCTAAAAGTATGCAATTGCTAATGTGCTAAAATAAATTTGACTAAATTGAAATATCTTAATTTTAAGCACTTTGTTTGTTTATTAATAAAAGTATTTGTTCTAAAGAAACATTTAAATAGGGCGCCTAAAAGTATGCAACAAAAAATTGAAAAAATAAATTTTGTAATTACCTATTAGGTCATGTTAAGCTGATTTTGTTATTGGATTTTTTGTTGATGTACCTAGTATTTCAGGTATTTATTTTATTTTAGCGCCTAAAAGTACGCAACCAACCAAGAAGTTAAAAAAAATATGAAAAGTTTTCTAATGACAATAGAGAGACCCACACAGTTTAGAATCTCTATTGGCCCACTAAGCCAAGTTATGGTAATTTTTTAATTGAATTTCTTGATGGTTAGTAATTTATGTATTTATGTTATTTCAGCGCCTAAGAGTATGCAACAAAAAATTTAAAATTTTGTAATAACTGCGTATTAAGTCATGTTAGACTTTTAAGACTTTTAATTGAATTTCTTAACGGTTAGTATTTCATGTAGTTATTTTATTCTAGCGCCTAAAAGTATGCAACAAAAAATTTAAAAAATTTGTAATAACTGCCTGCTAAGTCATGTTAAGTGATTTTATAATTAAATTTTTTGTTGATATAGTATTTTATGTAGTTATTATATTTTAGCGCCTAAAATTATGCGCCCAATATTTATTTTAGAACCTTTGCTTTGTATACCATCTATTTTGCAAAGCTCTTGTAAGCTAAATAAACCGAAAATAATTGTTTATATAGGCTTCACACCATAAATTGGCGAAGTTAAGGCGTTATAAAGAATTTGCGCCTTAAGGTAGACTACGACTTATTTCTAATTTGTTTTAAAATGCAATTTGTGAGCATTTTTTTGTCGTTAAATTTGCAGCTTATTTGTTTACCGATCACTTTTTTGTACGTAATTCGCAATTGTCTCGTTAGCAGTTGATTTATATGTTTTTCATCTTATTTCCTAAAATTAATGAGAATAAAAAAAATAAAAAAAAAAAACTGCAAAACAGCGCGCTCATGTATTGGCGTCGTTTAAACAAACTTTCAAAATTAGTTTTTTGTAAAAAGTGCGCCTTTATAACCACTTAAATATACACACGCCTGCGGATATGCTAGAAATTTTATTTGTCATTTTTCCGAGCAGCAATTTATCAGCGTCATTTATAGTTTTTTTTTCAGCAGTATCATGAAGCAATTGCTTAATATTTTTAAAGCGAATAAACATTTATTCTATTTTATTTCATATCATTTTTGTTTGCAAATTGAAAAATTTTTTTAAGTTAGCTTGTGTTGTATGGGGAAGCGCAAACTCTCATTGCAAAACAAGCACGACTAGCGGAAATGGCTTTCTAGTAAACATACGTGCAGTATGTGACTGTAAATGATAATAATAATAATAGCATAGATAGCAGAGATTTCGCTTAGCATAGAACATACATAAGTGAAGATAAAAGGGAAAATAATAATTACCACCTGCCACTTGTTTCAGCGATACGCCAAGTTCATTGCACTCTTTGAATAGTGCGTTCATGTGGAAAATCGGCCTTTGATTATAAAAATGGACACTTGCATGTGCAATTGCAACAAGTGCTTAATCTATTGCCCTTTAGTTCATCGACTAGTTAGTTCTCTCTCTCTCTCTCTCTCCTCTTCACTCTTCATCCATTGAACTCATTACTCACTTTACACTCTTTTTCTCCTTTTTGATGTTTATTTTAGGCGAGAGCTTGCATAATTACATGCGCTTGATTGGTTGCAATGCTTAATATGCTAATGCGCCTAAAGGTATGCAATATTTTTCTTTGCATTAAGTTTTCACCACCAACATGCTTAAATTTTTTGTATACTCTTGCAACACATGTATACATAAAATTCTGAATTATTATTATCATGCTAATTTTTAGCACTCACCTCTTCTGCAGGTCTGCGAAAAGGGCTATGACTTCTGTGAGTAAAGCCTGCTGAGAGTAATCGATAATAGAGCTTATAACTTTCGTATTAAATGCTGGATAGATGCGCTTTAGGTGCTGTGCTGGTTGAGAACATTTTTTTCTTTGCATGCATGCATGCATATTAATAAGCAAGACATGTACATATGTATGTATGTATGTATGTATATTTGAGAATATGCAAATTCATGTGAGTTTAATGGGGTTTCATCACTTTCCCATAATTCAATTACTTGAAGGCAACTGTTGATGATGAGCATAGTACAGATATATACATGAAATAAATTAAGAAACGAAAATTAAAGAGAAAGCGTTTATTTTCAGAAAATATTGCATACTTTCAGGCGGTAAATATATCGCAAAATGATGAATCCTTGCAGGCGCTTCATAAGCGTAATGCAGTCTTATTAAGAGTGTGCATTAAATAAATTAAAAACGAAAATTAAAGAGAAAAACAATTACTTTCCAAAATATTGCATACTTTCGGGCGGTTAATATATAGATAATTATTGCATACTATCAGGCGCTTTATGAGCCTAATGGAGTCATATTAAGAATGTGCATGCAGTAAATTAAAAAATTAAAATTAAAGAGAAAAAGCTATTATTAAAAAAATATTGCATAAATTCTGGCGGTCGATATATAGAAATATGCTGAATACTTGCAGGCATAAACATATTAGATACCGTATTCCATGCTTAATATGCAAATACAAACTTTAAGGGATTTCACAGCAACAACAAAATTTTTGTGAGGTACACTTTTAGGCGCACATGACAAGTTAGTGATATATACATATGTGTACATAATGCACCGCAATTTAAACTTAAACAGAAAAAAAATATAATAAAATTGCTTTCAACATGCTCTAAGCTAAAGTTAATTGAACTTTGAAATTTATTGCATAATTTTAGGCATTAAAAATGGGATGTAAACTGCAAAGAAAGTTTGTAAAAACACATTTGTTATTGCATTAGCTGCCTACTTGCTTAAATTTTAAGTCTAAAAGCTTTTTAAATGCCATAACTAATTTCTAAACAACTTGTCTAAATAAATTGCAGCATGATTTTAGGCGCAAGCAAAGTTAATAGCAGTTATTTTAATAACTTTTGTGTATAAAAATAAAGAGCTTTTCTACTTTCGAATTTTTTGTTTATTTATGTTTGTTTAATATACGCATGAAAAGAACCAAGCAGCTTCTTGCGGTCTTAGATCCCTTTTTGTTGCATACACTTAGGCACAAAAATGCTGAATTATGTATCTACTACAAGTTTGAGCAGTGACATTTTTTTTTACCTTATACACACGTACATAAAAAATTCCAAAAAATTTGTTTTGCATTTGTTATTTAATTCATAGAATTTTTACTTTCGGTATACTTTTAGGCAAGCCAGAGAAAAGTTATTAGCCTTAAAAAACTAATTTTTATAATGGCGACCGCTTTACTGCTACTTATTTTTACTTTACAGTAGGCTCTACATACATATAAATTACACTCATTAATTTTGCAGCATAATTTTAGGCGCCTCGAAACCTTTTGTGTTTGTGTTTATCTTTTTTTTCATAATTTTAGGCTTTAAAGCCAACTTGATTAATTGTGCACAGTAAAAATTCTGTCAACTTTTAAGCCAAAATCAAAGGTGCCACTTTGTTTTCATAATTTTAAAGTGATTCTGTGGAAATTTAGTTATTCTCAGAAACGCGTTTAGCTTCTCTTATTTATTTATTGAAAAAAAAAAAAAGCAAAAAAAAAACACAGCAAATTACATTTTTCGAATAAATATTGAAAACAAAAAATAGTAGAATATGACTTACAAACATACCTGGGTAATACTGAGTAGTAATTGGACTATTACGTACTTAAATACTTTATATTTTGATCTTGAAGTAATGAGTCCGTACCAAGTACTTTCAGAATATTCAAGTACTAGTACAAGTACAAGTACAAGGAATTGAAAAAGAATTGAAGTTTTAGCAAATACTTCAAGGTAATTGAAAAGAATTGAAAGTACTTGAAAAGAATTGAAAAGTGTACTTGAACCGATTTTTCAATTCTTTTCAAGTACATTCAATTCTTTTCAATTACTTTGAAGTATTTGCTAAAAATTCAATTCTTTTTCAATTCTTTGTACTTGTACTAGTACTTGAAAATTTGGGAATGCAAGTACTAGTACTAGTACAATTCTTTTAAAATGTACTTGTCACAAGTCGTACTGGTACTTGGGTAATGGTCTGCTTTCAAATTTATGCACGCATGTTTGTAAGTAGGTGTAAATGTTGTTGGATTTGTACGAGCGACTAACAAAAGGCATAATTTTAGGCGCAAGTCAAGATTTAGGCTCATAAAATTACACAAAAGCTTTATATTTCAAAAATTTAACATAATTTAATTAAAAATTAATCAAGTGTAAGAAATGCTGAAAAAGTAAGCTCTTAAATTTATACAAAATTTAATAAAAAAAAAATCAATTGTAACGTCGAAAAATTTTATTTCAAACTTTTTTACATATAAAAAAATTTAAGCTTTTAAATTTATACAAAATTCGATAAAATTTTAAAAATATTAAATGTGACAAATGCTCACAAAATTTCTTTAACATTTTTTTAATTAAAAATTCTTTATTTAAGTTTCACAACAGCTGTTTTATTTAAAAAATTTTACATAGTTTAATTAGATTTAATTTTACAAAAGCTAAATGCTGAAAAAATTAATTCAAAAATATTTTTTATTTAGTTCTTTTATTAGAAAAAATTGAAGCTTTTAAAATTATACAAAATTTAATTTAAAAAAAATATTAAGTGTAACAAAGCTCAAAAAATTTATTTCAAAAATTTTTTTTATTTAAGCTATTGAATTTATAGAAAATTTTATTAAAAAAATTAGCTGTAACAAATGTTTAAAAAAATTATTTCAAACCCTTTTTTACTTAAAAGAAATTTAAGCTTTTAAATTTATACAAAATTTAATTTAAAAAAATATGGTTTAACAAATGCTCAAAAAATTTATCTCACATTTTTTATTAAATTTTTTGTTTAATTTCGCAAAAGCTATTTTATTTTAAAAAATTTACATAATTTAATTAATTAAATTTAAAAAAATTAAGTGTACCACATGTTGAAAAAATTTAATTCAACAATTTTAAAATTATAAAAAATTTAATAAAAAAAAAATTATACAAAATTTAGTTTAAAAAAAAATAAGTGTAACAAATGTTGAAAAAAATTAATTCAACAATTTTAAAATTATACAAAATTTAATTAAAAAAAAATTAAGTGTAGCAAATGTTGAAAAAAATTAATTCAACAATTTTGAAATTATACAAAATTTAATTAAAAAAAAAATTAAGTGTAACAAATGTTGAAAAAATTAATTCAACAATTTTAAAATTATACAAAATTTAATTAAAAAAAAATTAAGTATAACGTTGAAAAAAATTAATTCAACAATTTTAAAATTATACAAAATTTAATTAAAAAAACTTAAGTGCAGCAAATGTTGAAAAAATTTAATTCAACAATTTTAAAATTATGCAAAATTTAATAAAAAAAAATTATACAAAATTTAATTAAAAAAAAAAATAAGTGTAACAAATGTTGAAAAAAATTAATTCAACAATTTTAAAATTATACAAAATTTAATTTAAAAAAATTTAAGTGTAACAAATGTTGAAAAAAATTAATTCAACAATTTTGAAATTATACAAAATTTAATTAAAAAAAAATTAAGTGTAACAAATGTTGAAAATATTAATTCAACAATTTTAAAATTATACAAAATTTAATTTAAAAAAAAATAAATGTAACAAATGTTGGAAAAAATTAATTCAATAATTTTAAAATTATACAAAATTTAATTAAAAAAAAAATTCAGTGCAACATATGTTGAAAAAAATTAATTCAACAATTTTAAAATTATACAAAATTTAATTAAAAAAAAATTAAGCATAACGTTGAAAAAAATTAATTCAACAATTTTAAAATTATACAAAATATAATTAAAAAAAAAAAATTTATTTAAAAATTTTTAAAATTATACAAAATTTAATTCAAAAAAATAAGTGTAAAAATGCTTAAAATTTTTTTTTTTTAAATGCTCTAAAAGGCCCGAAGATGTGAAAAAGAATAAATAAATAAAAAATTCAACTATTTAATTGCCAAGCTCAACGCTCTACTTGATAACAACGCCTGCAAGGTGAATATGTTGCCTACGCTAACTATGCTTCAAATGCTCTTAAGTATTTGCTTACAATTTTTTATATTTGTTTCACATTTTTTTTTTTGTTTTTCGCATTTTCTATTCTATTTATAAACACTGTGAAATTCAAGCTTGCCATTATTTCACGAAATAAACACTCTCTTTCCCCGCAACTATTTAAATAAAATTCGATACTTTTTCTGCCAGCGGCAGCGAAGCGTTATAAGTTGAACAAATAGTAGACGCGAGCGTAAATAAAAAATAATAACAATAAACAAATAAATAAAAACATTAAAGCTGAAATATATACATACATACATATAATCAATGAACATAATGGAAAGCAGAAGGCAGAAAGCAAAAAGAAAAAAAAAAACAAAAACAAAAAAAAACAGCCACCTGTAATATTACACATGCTAAATGCGAGAGCTCAAAAGCTTTTTACATACATATATGTATGCGAGTGCATTGGTCAGAAAAGTGTAGAAGAGTGCAGAGAGGGAGTAATCATCAGTGTTGATATTGGAAAAAAAAATGATTGTATCTAAATGAGCACAAAAAAACGTACCTAAAATGTTAACAACGTACATACATAATAATAATAATACAATGGCGCTATTATAACTCTGACGAGTTTTATGGCCGAACTTCTCTCCCAATTCGAGGTGTGCTCCTTTTTTGTTTTTCCTACTAATTGGGTGGACCTACAGTTTTATGCCGGCTCCGAACGGCGAATGCATTTTTTGTGAGAAGCTTTTTCATGACAGAAATACTCTCGGAGGGTATGCCGCCCACTGCCGAGAGGTGACCGCTGCTCTTAAAAAACCCAATAATTGAATTTTTACTAATTAGAAAATTTTTTTGGTGTTTGCTCGGACTGGGGTTTGAACCCGAGGCCTCTGGCATAGCAGGCGAGCACTCTACCCACTGCACCACAGCGGCCACTAACGTACATACATATGTACCTAAAATAGAAAAACCTTTCCATAAAGAATTTATTTTATTTTATTTAAAGAAATTCATATTTATAATTAAAAAAAAATAGTTTGTACTTCAATTACTCCGTAGGTATTAAGATAAAAATTTGTAAGCGAAGAGTTCAGTTATCGGCTCTCATCTATACCTTCTAACTTATAGGAAATCGGATACATTATAGAATGCAATCCAATGTAAGCGAAGAGTTCAGTTATCGGCTCTCAGCTATAAGACTGAATCTAGCACCAAAAACAATTATGAGAATCAGGTTTTCAGGTTAGTTTTCCTTTTTATAATGACGACAACAATTCTCAGATTCTTTTTCGAACAAACGGACGTATAAAAGCATCATTAAATATCAATATAATGTTGAATGTCCCACTATATGAAGGCGTTGGGTGAAGCAGTGAAGGGGAAGATGGTGCGACAATGAGAGAAGCAGAGGAGAACAAGCTCAAGTGAAGTTACATATTTCTAGATGGAAATCGGATGGAGAGAGAATGAAGAGAAAAATGCAAAAAAAAGTATTTTTTATTTTTAAGTGAGAACATAAACCGACACTGAGATGACGGCAAGAGCGACTCTCATACAAACATTCCTTTTTGCCTTACCTTGGCAGGGAAGAGTGGATGCATGAATTTGCTAGGACATCGCAATGAAAAAAATCATGTATGTTGGAATATATAGATCCTATGGCCTTTATCTATTTATAGATGACCATACATTAGCTTTTCCAACTGGGAGCTTATGTCAAAAGGCAAATAAAAAAAATTGTCAATTCTCTAAATAAAAGCTATATATGTATGTACATTAGATGCGTTTTTTGTTCTAACATACCCCTCCGGCCACAAAATATGAAAAGAGGATGTTGTAGGATAACTAAGCTGATTTTTGTTTTTGTTTAGAAAAAAAACTGAGTGGGCTACTCCAAAGACAGCGATTTTTAGATAATAATCAAAACAATTTTGGCATGTTTCATTTAAACCAAGGTAGCTTGGATAAAAAAAGCTCGATTTGGATCAAATAAACTTTTCTGAAAACTGCATTATAATAATAATAATATAATACAATGGCGCTATTATAACTCTGACGAGTTTTATGGCCGAGCTTCTCTCCCAATTCGAGGTGTGCTCCTTTTTGTTTTTCCTACTAATTGGGTGGACCTACAGTTTTATGCCGGCTCCGAACGGCGAATGCATTTTTTTGTGAGAAGCTTTTTCATGGCAGAAATACTCTCGGAGGGTATGCCGCCCACTGCCGAGAGGTGACCGCTGCTCTTAAAAAACCCAATAATTGGATTTTTACTAATTAGAAAAATTTGTTTGGCTCGGACCGTGGTTTGAACCCGAGACCTCTGGCATAGCAGGCGAGCACTCTACCCACTGCACCACAGCGACCACTGCATTAATTTGCGCAAATTCCTGTATATTTTGATTAAAAAGAAATTTAAGGTATCTTGAAATCCCCGGGTCCAAACTAAAATAAAATTGCACTTTAGTACCCTTCCCTATGGCTTGCACTAAAAAACTGAGTACACCATCCGATTAAGCCGTTAATTTTACATGAGAGTATGTATCTTTCGTTTTTTATTTTTAATTCTGTGGTTTTTTTTCATATATGAATCTAAACATATCATGGAATTTAAAAAAAATCACTGTTTTTGGAGTAGCCAACACAGTTTTTTTTTTCTAAAAAAAAAAAAAAAAAAAAAAATCAGCTTAGTTATCCTACAACATCCTATTTTCATATTCTGTGGCCGGAGCACACTGGGTGATAGCGGCCAAAAATAAAATCGAAATTAAAGTATTAGCAAATCAAATTTTTTTGAAAGTGATTGACAGATATAACAATTTGTAAAAAAAAAGCTTATATAAAATTTTTTGAGTCTCGTTTTGTTTAGCCGTACAGGGTGTTAAAAACTGAGCAAAAAATAGGTCCTTTTATTTCTCAACAATTACACCTTATACAAAATGCTGTAACTCATTCAATTATTAACGTATGTAATCGAGTGATACATCATTACATAGATATTGATTTGGCCTTTTAGAAACAATAAGCCTTTTGTAACCAGCGGTAACTCTTAGATTTATATGAACTTTCAAATATTGACAAAAAAAGTCGTAAAAAAAAAATTTTTAAACAAAAAAATAAAAAAAATAAAAAATATGACCTCCCCAATTTTTTCATATGTTTTGAAATAATATATTTTTAATCAAACTGCATTTTAATTCTTGAAATCCACCTGCGCTTTTCGCTTAAATAATCTTTTTCCCATTTGACTAAAAGTGCCTTTTTCAAAACGCAATAATTAGGCTACTTTTGACATTATGAAAAATCTTATTCTTAGGCGACTAATCGAATAGTTTGTTCACCGTGTTGTAGGCAATGGTTCACACTTTCAAATTATGAAAGAATTTTTTTTATAAGCGTTATCATTATTTTTTTGCAGCCTTTTTCTTTTCGAACAGAAAAAAAAATTGTGTAGAAATTGGAAAATTTCAACATGAAATAAAAAAAAAAATACAAAATATGACCTCTCCAAATTTTTAATATTTGGTGCTAGTGAACGTGCTTTATAAACAGGTGAAGAAATCTTAAAAATTCGTTTGCGCTTTTTTGTTTTATGAACTTTTTTATGGAGTGAGTTTTTCTAAGTTTTCATACATTTTTCCCATACAAAATCCCCAAAAGTATGCTTCAAAAAGTATTAATAATTTTGTATGGGGAAAATTTGCCAAGTTAATGAAACTTAAACAACAATTTCTCCAATTCTAATAAAGATATCTGAAAAATTTAAACGCCATATTCAGGGGGATGGTTTATGCTTTCTAACGGTGTATTTGATTTTGAATAAAAAAAATATTACATACAAGATATTAAGCAGGGAATATAGTCAAAAACGTGTTTCTTTGCCTAATTGGACATGAATATCTCAAAAACTAGAACCAATTTGAAAATTCTGACTTCAGATTCAGATTCAGCACACTGAAATCCTTTAGAAAAGTATAGTTTCATTTGTGGTATAAAAATTTTTTTAAATGTGATTTTTTTGAAGGAAAATTTTATGATGAATGCTTATAAAATGCTCAAAAGTGCATATATTTTTAATTTGAAAACCATGGAATATTTTGCGCTTTTTCCAAAATGATTACTGTATATTATTTATATTTAAAAAATGTGTGCTCTTATTAAAATTGAGCATTTTAGCTATAATAGTTAACAAAATATTGAAATTTCAAAAATACCGTTATATGGGAGGGGGGTGTATTTGTGGGCCGATTTTGTTCAAATTTTCACAGTTTACTATCTTCAATCAAGAAAGCTTAAGTTCCGAGTTTAAAGTTTCTAGCTCAATTATTACTATTTTTGGCCGCGTTTGTATGGAGGTGCCCCCACTGTGCGGAGGGAAGATCTGAGAAACTTGGTAGTGTACTTACTAAGTGAAAAAGCGTCGAAAAAGGTACAAATGTACCCACAAAATCAACACTGGTAAGCATAATGGGGCGAGAAAAAATAAATAAAAAAGCGTTTGTTATCTATTTTTCTTATTATTAGTAAACTGTTAATAAAAAAATAAATGTAAGCTCACAAACTTCGTTTGCTCTTCCTTCACTGATCACACACAATTCCGCGCATCAGCCTGTGGAAACTAATGAACACAAAAAATAACGTTACTTAATATTCATTTGTTTATTTTTATTTTTTTTTTGTTCTTTTTTTATTCTTTTTTTTTGGTCTTTTTTATTTTTTTTCTTGCTTCTGTATTAAACAAGTTTTTTTGTAGTTGTTGTATTTACTAGCGCACTGCTGTTGCCTGCTTGTGGCGTAAACAACACACATAGCCGTTGGCTTATTGGCGTCATCATTAGCTTTGCAGGTAGTCCCTTTTTTCCGCTGCCTGTGCCACCCTCTGCCTACCTCTCTGACAATCCCTCTGATTATGTCTCATTCTGCTTCTTCTTCATTCAGCACTTACATACTTTGTTATTGCTATTTATTACTTTTGTGCATACCTGGGTAATACTGAGTAGTAATTGGACTATTACGTACTTAAATACTTTATATTTTGATCTTGAAGTAATAAGTCCGTACCAAGTACTTTCAGAATATTCAAGACTAGTACAAGTACAAGCACAAAGAATTGAAAAAGAATTGAAGTTTTAGCAAATACTTCAAAGTAATTGAAAAGAATTGAAAGTACTTGAAAATAATTGAAAAATGTACTTGAACCGATTTTCAATTCTTTTCAAGTACTTTCAAAGAATTGAAAATCGGTTCAAGTACATTTATCAATTCTTTTCAAGTACTTTCAATTCTTTTCAAGTACTTTCAATTCTTTTCAATTACTTTCAAGTATTTGCTAAAACTTCAATTCTTTTTCAATTCTTTGTACTTGTACTTGTAATAGTACTTGAAAATTTGGGAATGCAAGTACCAGTACTAGTACAATTCTTTTAAAATGTACTTGTCACAAGTCGTACTGGCACTTGATATTACCCAGGTCTGCTTTTGTGTAATTTTTAGTGACGCGTTCAAGTAAGTACATGTGTGTGAGGTGTGAGGCTATTATTGTGCGGAAAAAGGAATTGTATGTAAATAGTGGAATATACATTCATACATATGTTCGCAAGTATCACAGTGTGCGATTCGCCTTGGCCAGCGGCGGAAATCTCAAAATTTAGGTAATGTTGGATAAAGCGAAATTGTTTATTTCCTATCGATTATAGATATTTCAATTAGCTTATAATCGACTTTTAATAACCATTCCTAATTAAGTATACATATATGAGTACCCGCAAAGAATTATCTGGCTATGGGAAACTATGTACATATGTATGTAGGTACTTGGCACAATTCGAAATAATAATACTTAAAGTAAGCACAAGTAAGACGAATTTGGCAGAAAAAAACCAAATTTGTATAGAAATTGCAGAAGGATGGAATAGTTCCGAATAATTGTATTTTCTCATCCAATTTTTTTTTTTTTTTTTTCTTCGAAATATTTATATGTATAATGAAATTTGATTAATAAAACAAAAAAAAAAAAATAAATAAAAAATTTAACAAAAAAACTGTTTTCTCTTAAATTAATTTTTTTTAAATAAGATGAACATTTTTTTTTATTCCATAATGTTTTTCTAAATTAATCAAAAAAATAAAAACCGCTTGAAGATAACTTTTCTCCTTTGGAAGTTATTAGTTTTCCGCCGCTAGCGAAGGCGCATCGCCCACTGTGTGTTTGAACGCGGTTATGAGCGTAAATTTTGCATAACACAAAATAGTGCCGAATTTTAATTTTTTTTTTGTATTTTTTTTTTTTATTAATTTCTCTTAATCCTTGTTATGACAGCTCGAATTTTTTGTCCTTATTTTTTTCTTTATTAGTGGCTGTTCTTTCTTAATTAGAATTTTTTAAATTTATTTTTATTAATCTATTTCCCAATCTTTTTTATGACAATTTGAATTTTTTGTTTTTAAATTTTTTATTAGCGACTGATCTCTTTTTTTAATAGCTATATCTGAATATTTTTTATGCAAGTTTGAATTTCTTGTTTTTTATTTATTTTATTTTTTTTTTTTCATTAGGGAATGTTCGCTCCTAATCCTATCTTTTTCTATTTCTTATTAATTTATCTTAATCTTATTTATGACAGTTTGAAATTTTTATTTTTTTTATTAGTGGCTGTTTTTCTTAATCCGAGTTGTTTTTTTATTTATTTTTTTTTTTGCTAATTTCTCCCAATCATTGTTATGACAATTTGAAATTTTTGGTTTTTGTTTTTATATTTTTTTATTAGTGGCTGTTCTCTTAATTTGATCTTTTTATTTTTATTTTTTTTATTAATATCTCTAAATTTTTTACATTAAAATTTTTTTTTGTTTATTTTTTAAGCCTGATGATGCGCAACAAAAGACTTAGTTTTACGATCACAGCGTAAGAAATTAAATCAAATAAATAAATAAAGAAATAAATAAATAAATACTTTTCGATGTATTGTGGAACGATTTTCCGTCATCCCTTGTCATATTCCTACCCTGTCGGAAAAACAAGCAACCAAAAAGTCATAAATACTTTTCGCATTAGGGGATGTTCCCTCCTAATCCGTTTTTTTTTTTAAATTTTCTTTATTTCTATTTCTATTTTTATGTTTATGTTTATTTTTATTTTTTCTTTTTTATTATCTAATCAAAATCTTTTTTATGACATTTTGATTTTTTTGTTTTTAATTTTTTTTAAGGACGTCATCGTTCCTTCTTAATCTGCATTTTTTGTTTTTAACATTTTTAATTTTTTGTTTTTTTATTTGTTTTATTAGGGACTGTTCTCTCTAAAGCCGCTTTTTTTAATTTTTTATTATTTTTTTAATAATCTCTCACTGAAGATGTCACATATTAGCCGAAACGTGTTTGTCTCCAAACCAAATTTGACAAGGGCTGAAGGAAAATCGTTCCACAATACATCATATTCCCACCCTGTCGGAAAAGCAAGCAACCAAAAAGTACTAATCTCTCAATCTTTGTTATGGCAGTTTAACATTTTTGGTTTTTATTTATTTTTTTTTTTATTAGGGGCAGTTCTCTTTTAATTTTTGTTAAAACAGTTTGGACGCCTTTTCTGCTATGCAATTTTTTTTACTTTTCTATTATTTTTTCTGTTTAGTTTTTTTTTTCGTTTTTATTATATTTTTTTTTTTCTCTTTTATACTTACTTTTTTTATACTTAGATTTTATTAATTTTTCTTTTAATTTTTTTTTTCCTTCTCTCAATGTTTGTTATGGCAGTTTAAGCGCCTTTGTGATATTCAATTCTGTCTTTACTTTTTTTCTACAGTTTTTTTTATTATTTGCATTTTATTAATTTTTCTTTTAATTTTTTCTTTCCCTTTCCTACGTTTTTTTTTTTTTCATTATTGTTTTTTTATTACTATTTATATTCTTTTAATTTTAATTTTAATTTTTTTCTTACACTTAATCTCTCTTGTGACAGTTTGGGCAGTTTGTGGTATTACCTTATTTCTCTACGTCTTTTCTTTTTTTATTATCTTTTATTCTTACTACTTATTATTTACATACTTTTTTATTTTTGTTTTACATTTTTTGTTTTACATTTTTTTATTTTTGTTTTAATATTTTCTTTTCTTCCCCTTTTGTTCCATTTTCAGCCTTTAGTTACTCGTGTGCTCCACAGTTGTAGCCATAAATTTAAGTTTATGTTATGTTATCATTATTTGCAACAACGCCTTTTATGGCCACTAGAAACAGTTGCTACATATTTTCACCCGCACAAATACGGCCATCATTCAATTAACCAGTGATCACTGGCCTTTTGAAGCGTACTTTTTCCTGTTTTCTTTTTTACACTGTTTTTATTCCGTTTTTTGGGCTCTGGAAATATTGCCGATATATTTGTTTTTGTTTTATATTTTTTTCACTCTGCAGTTATTGTTTTTTGTTTTTTCTTTTTTATTGTGACTGAATTTATCACTTGCTGTAGTAGTGAAATCAGTTTAGAAAATATCCGCCCCACGTAGTAAAATTTGTGATATGCCAAAATAAAAATAGAAACTTCTTTATTTGTTCTGGTCTTTTTATTGATGGATATTGGGTATATATATGTATATTTATTTTTATTATCAATTTCAGTGTGCAACCTCGCATACAGCGGATTTACATACATACAAGCAATAAAAGCGTGCATATTGTTAGCGGATTATTTTTGAAAAGTAATAAATTGTATAGTTTTTATTGCAGTTTTGTTGTTGCATATCATGCATTGATGGGTTAAGGCTATAAATGAAAGTAAATGGCTGGTTTGTGAAAAATTTATACGCATTTTTGTTTAGCTAAAGTTATCTAAATTTGTCATAAAAATTTCTTTATTTTTTATACCTTTCATGAGAATGAAATGGTATTATAACTTAGTGCCAAAAAATTTTTGTCGAAAGTACCAGAAGGAAGCGTGGGGGACCCACCAAAATATATACCGATATGATCAGAATCACGAGCTGAGTCGATTAAGGGTGCCGACAGTCATCAACGAGTGGACCGAACGAATCGAGTACCCGTAAACATAACGAGTTGAACGAATTTCATGCCCGCATGACAACACAAAAATCAGCTGTTTTCTATTCTGAACAGCCGTGTGAGTGTTGCCGTATTTGAAATAATGGGAAGACACAAAAATTTCGCATGAAACACCCAAACTTATGCCGTTTTCTTTTCTTGAAAAAATGTTGCCCTGTTTGATTTTCTTAGCCATTTTGTAAGCTTGTGTGGTGATTTCAACGAATGTTGTCCTCTGACTAAGTAAGAGGGCATCATTAACTACAAATTCAGCCATTTTATAGAAAGTCATGTTACGTAATTCGATAATTGAGATATTAAAGGGCAACATTTTTTGTCAGAAAAGAAAATGCCATTAGTACCGATATTTATTCTCGCTTTTTTAAATATATTGTTTTCTTTCAAAAAAAGACGTAGGCGAACATTTTTAATAAAAAAAATGCGCGATTTTGTATTCCAAGTTTTGGTAATTATCTAGTTTAGGTGACATGGTGAAAATTGGTAAATTTTCAAGATGTGGGATGTCAATCGACGCGTTTTGATCACATGAACACGAATTCGAAGCGGAATTTAATTTTTTAACGCAATAAAAAATTGTTAAGAAAAGACGGCGGGGTAAAAACAGTTTTTTGAGTGGTGTGGTCCTGTCCCTCCTCAGTAGTCAGAGTTGCATTTCCTATGAATTTTGTAATTCTCTTGTTGAACAGTGAAAAAAAAGTAAAAGAAAATACACTTTTTTGGCAATAAATAAAGGAATAACCATACGCATTTTTTATTTCGTGCTTACACAAACAATTTTCTAAAAGCTGCCTTCGTCGCAATTTTGTTTGCCTGTGTGGATTTTATGACGGAAAATATCAGTTGTTCACTACCCGTTGGCCCGCTATCCGTTGATCCGTTCAAATATTGGTAGAAGGGATAATTTTGAAATAAAAATTACTTTTATTTATCGTAAATTACTCTTTTCTTTTCATTGCCTAATTTCTCATTTATTTGAAAAATACGCTATCCATTTCCTATGTAGCAGGGATATAAAATAACTTTTATTTCATTCAAACATGTACATTTTTCAAATATAACATCATTTATGCAACTTTTTTATTTCATCCTGTGCGAAAAGTTATGCTCCGAAAAACATAAAAGTTATAACTGGATAATATCGATTTTAAGTTTATTTGAAACTAAAATAATGGCATTAAAAATGGTTACATGTGAATTAATAACATATACAGAAATTATAATTATTTTCAATAAATGAGCTAAACAATTATCTAATAGCTCATATTTCGCTTAAGTAAACTTAAGCGGTTTTTCCTATGAACAAAGATATATTCTATTACATTTTACACTCGCATTGATTTCGTTTAATAATACAATGAAAAATACCGTTCAAATGTTTTAGTGGCTAAAAAAGTTCGTTCGGCAACACCGCGTTGAGCAAAAGCAATCAGCTGACACGTTGTTATGGGAAAAATCAAAACTCGTTTGATTTCTTCGATACGGGCGGCTATGGGCGTTTATGTCAGCGTCGGTGAGATTTCGTTTACATGCAACTCCCATAAGATAGATCGTGTCAGCTGACACGGGTATGTGCGGGCGTTGATGACTGTTGGAACCATAAGCCATGTCCGTCTGTCCGTCCGTCCGTCTGTGTGAACGCAAACTAGTCCCTCAGTTTTTGAGATATCTGAATGAAATTCGGAATACAGGTATGTTGTTATACGCAGCTGATCATTTGTCGGAACCGGCCGAATCGGACCACTATAACATATAGAAAACAACCGATTATTCAGATATACATGAAATTTTTGAATGTAATTTGTGCATAACTTCCCCATTTAAACAGCTAAGGACATGAAACTTTGAAGTAGACGTGCCCATTTTGGCCCAAACAAGGTTACCGAAAATTGTCAAGATCGGACCACTTATAACATATAGTTCCCCTACAACCGATTGTTCAGATGTGGACATTTTGGTGTATAACTCCTCCATTTTAACAGCTAACGGCCTGAAATTTTGAAGTATTTGTACCCATATGGACCCAAACAGGGTTACCGAAAATTGTCAAGATCGGACCACTATAACATATAGCTCCCCTACAACCGATTGTTCAGATGTGGACATTTTGGTGTATAACTCCTCCATTTTATCAGCTAACGGCCTGAAATTTTGAAGTATTTGTACCCATATGGGCCCAAACGGGATTACCGAAAATTGTTAAGATCGGACCACTATAACCTATAGCTCCCCTACAACCGATTGTTCAGATATGGACATTTTGGTGTATAACTCCTACATTTTAACAGCTAACGGCGTGAAATTTTTAAGTATTTGTACCCATATGGGGCCAAACAGCGTTACCGAAAATTGTCAAGATCGGACCATTATAACATATAGCTCCCATACAACCGATTGTTCAGATATGGACATTTTGGTGTGTAGCTCCTCCATTTAAATAGCCAAGACACCATTTTTTCTAATAAATCTTTCCATAAATAACCCACAGAATTAAAATTATAAATTAAACTTAATCAGGCTATGTACATACATAGGTAACTTTTCATTTCCCCACTCATGAAAGGTATGAAGTCTTCGGTAACGCCGAAGACAGCCGCGCTTTTACTTGTTTTAATTAAAATTAAAACTTTTTTGAGTTTTTTTAGAAGCTTTGGTGTTTTTTTTAAGTCTCTGCTTGTTTTCTCGCTACAGATCTGATATATTTTATTGTACAAAAATGTATTTAAGCTATGAAAGCTTGTTTTTACCAAAACTGTCCACTTAAGCTTTAAAGCACTGGTGGCAACAGCTCATCGAGCTTTGTTTGGCTGTTTTTACTAAATGAGATAAAATTTTATAAAAAAGAAAACTTTTATTAGTTTATTGGAAGCACTTTTCTTTTGATAAAGCTTTACAGAGTGACTTTTATCTAATGGAAGCAAGAGCTTCTGTAGTGAATTTGAGAGCTTTTTATGCTTTCTATGCTTTCTTTAAGAAACACTGATTTTATAAATTCATAAACATATTTGCTTTTAGCCATCAAATGCTGGATGCTAAAATCATATAATTTTTTGTTTCATTTGGAGCTTAAATTGAAACTTTTAAGAGCTTAAAGCACACAAGTTTTCAAGCCTTAATCCGATGCAGAGCTTTTAAACAGTTAAATGAACAAAATTATTATATTTTAATGTAGTAAATAAGCGCCAAAAATATTGTCATCCACAAAATTTAATACATTTCTTCATTTCTTTTTTCCGCTACCAACATTTAAATTTTAAAGCAACCTAAATAAATCTTTTTCTAAAACACACACAAAATTTACAAACACCGCATTTTCTCAAAAATGCAAAAGGGAAATTTTTTTGACTCGACAGTAAGAATAAGCAGAGGAAGAAGGATAATGTATGAAGTATTTAGATTTGAAGATGATAAAGTAAGGATGAGCTTTGGTCTTTTTTTAGCGTTACTCTTTTCTGCACTTAATGTGAAAAAGAGATACAGAGAAAGTCTAGACAGACAGGGCAAATGAGCAATGAGGAAAGATCTAGCGGTTTAACCCTTTTCATTGAAACTTATTGTAGTTGCCATTTTACATATTTCTTACACAAGCAATGTCAGTGATGTAGTGGAATCTATTCCCATTTACTGTGTGCAGAAAAATTTATGTGACAGCTTAGTAGTACCCTCATTTGCTGCTTTTATAGTAAACAAATTTATTAGCAAATTATTTTTGGCTTTTTCTCAACCTCTTTTAAATTTAATTTAATTTATATTTCATTAGTCCAAATTTTATTAATAAATTCTAAATTCAAAACTCAAAATTCAACAAACTTTAAAATTCAGAATTTAAAATTCATAATTCAAAATTCAACAAAAAAAATAAAGTTTAAAATGCAAAATTGGAAATTTGAAAATTAAAAGTTCGTAATTCAAAATTCAACATACCAAATATGAAAATTCAAAATTCAACACAAATTTTAGAATTAAAAATTCAAAATCCAAAATTAAAAATTCAAATTTCAAAATTCAAAACTCAAAGTTCAAAATTCAAAATCCAAAATTGAAAATCCAAAATTCAAAATCAAAACTCAATCTTCAAGCTCCAAATTCAAATTTCAAAATTCGAAGTTCAAAATTCAGTTCAAAACTCAAAATTCCAGATTCAGATTTTAAAATTCAGATTTCAAAATCCAAAAGTTCAAAATGAAAATCCAAATTCCGGAACTAAATGTTCAACGTTCAAAATTCAAGTTTCTAAATTCGAAGTTAAAAATTTAAAACTCAAAATTCAAAAGTAAAAATTAAAAATTCAAATTCAAAATAAAAATTCTAAATGTAAAGCTCGAAATTCGAAATCAAAAATTCAAAGCTCAAAATTCCAATTTCAAAAAACTCAAAATTCAAATTTCAAAATTCAAAATTCGAAGTTCAAAATTCAGCTCAAAACTTAACTTTCAAATTCAGAATTCAAAATTAAATGATCAAAGTTTCAGTTTAGAAGTTCAAAATCAAAACTCAAAATTCAGCTCAAATTAAAAATTCAAAGCTCTAAATTAAAAATTAAAAATTTAAAAGCCAAAATTCAAAACTCAAAATTCAAATTTCAAAATTCAAAATTCAAATTAAATAATCAAAATTTAAGTTTCGAAGTTCAACATCTAAAACTCAAAATTCAGCTGAAATTAAAAATTCAAAGCTCTAAACTCAAAATTCAGCTCAAAACTCAAGATTCCAATTTCAAAATTAAAAAATTAAAATTCAAAATTCTAAATTCAAAATTCAACATACAAGATTTAAAATTTTAAATTCAAAACTCATAATTACAAAAAAATTTAAATTCAAAATTTAAAATTTTAAATTGAAAATTCAACAAAAAAATTTAAAGTACAAAATTGAAAATTTAAAATTCAAAATTAAAAATTAAAAATTCTAAATAAAAAACTCAAAATTAAAAATTCAAAATTTAAAATAAGAAATTAAAAATTAAGATTTAAAAATTAAAGTTCAAAACTTCATTAATTTAAACATTTCATTATTTTATATTCTACTTGTGCATTTTCTATTTTTATTTAAAACACAATCAAATTACGTTCAATAACAAACAATGCTAATTAATTACATTTCTCTTTAATCTAATTTAAACAAACATCATTTTTCATTGGAAAAAAGAAAGACGGTTTAAAAAAAGAATACTAAATGAAATTAACTACCAAATTAATCCAATTTATTATTTATTGCGCGGCCTTACGTGACCATAACATGTTTAATTAAGCAATTAAAACGCTTTTAACATTTTCTGTTTTTTACATTCACTGTGTGTATTTATGTATGTATGTGCATCCCCACCGCTTTGGTGAGTGCGGTTTTCCACTTCAGATATTATTAAATTATTATTTTGTACACAAAGCATCAGAAGATTGATTGTTAAAAAAGAATTACATACAACAATTTTTATTTATAAACGATAAATTAATCTAAAATAACAAAGAAAAAATTACTTTAACATTCAATGAATATTCTCGAAGAACACAATCCACCCTAGTACTTGCTTTTTGACGCTTTTTTATTTTTGTACGCGGCATTTCTTAAACAACAAATACCAAATTCCAACATAAACCAATTAAGCCATATATGTAAGTAAGTCGCTGGTTCAGCGGAAGCACTAAACGCTGAATGGAGGGTGGGGTATTAGAATCGTGGCTGGGGGGGGGGGGGGTGGTTTGTTTAAGACGATTAGTTTGTTGTACAATGCTTTAATAGGCTTAACATTTATTTAGCTCAATAATCATATGTGAAGAAAAAATTGCTGAAATTTTTGTTTTAAGGTGAACATAAGTACTGAAAAAAATATATACATACATATATATGTTTCTTTTTTAAATTTTCACTTAAAATTTTCAAAAAATTTTATATTTGAAAATATTTTTATTTTTTTGCTTAAATTTTTACTAGTGACATTTAAAATCTTAAAACGTGTGTTTGCATTTTTTTTATATTTTTTTTTTAGAAATACTAGCACTTTGTTTATCTGCATGTTACACATCATTTAATGTCATTTCACTTGACCATCTCCTGTCACTCCAAATTTACGTTATCTATCTGCGAGTGTGGGTATTTAAACACACGCACATTAAACATGCACAAGAGTAAAAGAAACACAAACGGTGGAAGATTTTCATAATAAAAAAAAATACAAACCTTGAAATTTAAAAATTAAAAACTTAATAAAATGTAAAATTTAATATTCAGGAAAAATTTTTAAAATTCAAAAATTTTAAATTCAAAACTCAACAAGCAAAACTTGAGAATTCAAAATTGAATTCAAAATAAAGAGTCAAAATTCAAAAATTTAAATTTAAATTTAATACTTGAAATTCAATATTCAAAAGAAAAAGTTCAACATACACAATTTTAAAATTCAAAGTTCGTAACTCAAAATTTTAAAATTCAAAATTCAACGTACAAAATTCTTAATTCAAATTTCAACATACAAAATTCATAATTCAAAATTCACCGCGCAAAATTTGAAAACTCAAAATTAAACATGAAAAATTAAAAAAAAAAATTTTAAATTTGAATTCAAAATTTTAAAATTGAATAATCTTAAAACTAAATATTCAAAAATTAAAAGTCAAAATTCATAATTTAAAATTCAAAAATTCAAAATTTAAAATTAAAATCAAAATATAAAATTCAGAATTATATTCAAAATTTAAAATCCGAATTCAAAGTTCCACATAAAAAATTCAAATTTCAAAAATAATTTAAAAATTTAAAATTCAAAATTCAGCATGCAAAATTTGAAAACTCAAAATTCAACATGAAAAATTAAAATTTGAATTCAAAATTTTAAAATTCAATAATCTAAATTTAAAACTAAATATTCAAAATTTAAAATAAAAATACATAATGAAAATATAAAATTCAAAATTTAAAATTAAAATCAAAATATAAAATTCAAAATTATATTCAAAATTCATAATTCGAATTCAAAGTTCCACATAATAAATTCAAATTTCAAAAATAGTCTAAAAATTGAAAATTCAAAATTCAGCATGTAAAATTAGAAAACAATTCAAAATTCAACATGCAAAATTTAAAAATTCAAAGTTCAAAATTCAAAATGCGAAAGTCAAATTTCAAAATTTAAAACTCAAACTTGAAAATTCAAAATTCAGCATACAAAAATTCAATATAAATGAAAATTTATTCTTTCAGCGCCCACTGTACGGCGTGCGCGGTTTTTATAGACACGCTCATTGAAGCATTCACTTTGGCTGACGCCGACCACCCACACGCCATTTAGCGATTATTTTTGTCTGAAATTTGCTTGCTTGTTGTTCAATGGTGTTTGCTATTGATTTTTATCATTTTTGCCTCCTCCTTTTTGGATTTTCTTTTTATTATATTATCTTATCATTTACTAATGTGCATAAACATAACCAAATGCCGTGTTTTTAAGCTTTGTATAACAGTTTTTTTTATAAAAGTTTCATATGCAGGTTATAATAAAATTAAATAATTTTCCTCGCTACTTGTTTCTATGAAATACATATGTACATCACTCACCTCTCTTGCCGCTCCTGTAATAATGTTTGTTGCTGTGCCTCCTAAACTGTGATTCTCTTCATTTTGAAATTTTTCTTTAAAAAATCTGCTTATTTTTTTTAATTATTTACGTATTTTTTACACCTTTTGCGCTAATTTGCTGGGTTTCAAAACTTTTATCTCACACTGTAAATCAATTTTTTTTTTTTGTCAACAAACAGCAGTACTACTAATTGTTGTAAATTTAAGTGCTTTTTATTAGTCGTCATCAGCTGCCGGTTTAGCCGTTGGGCGCTGCCCCTGCCGCTGCTTTAGCGCGTATTTTGTTTCGCTGCAAACAACAACAAACAAGAATGACGTTTTTTTGGCACTGCACAGTGCACTGGTTTGCTTAATTAATTTATTCTTTTCATTTATTGATATTTTTTCTCTCTTGGCGAGACTTTTCGTTTCACTTATCAGCCTCTTGTACTCACGATTTACCGCTTTAATTTTCTATAGCAAATTCTCAAATGTTTGTTGTAATTAAATTATTTTTCAGTCGCACTCTATTACATGGCAGCAATTTTCGATTTAAAGCTGTAAATAAATTAATAATAGATTATTAATTATTAACAATAACAAATATAATTTGTTAATTAAATTCTCCTTAAAAGGAGATACATACAAACATAGATATGTAGGTAGTTCGCATAACGAGAAGTAAATTCACTTTGCCCGGCGATTTTATTATATTTTGTTAAAAAAAAAAAAAGCAACAAGACTGTTGTGCTCAAAGACAAAAATCTGACTAATTTGCCAGCGCAAGAAATGGAAACAAATTTTGCAAATGCAGAGGCGTAGTTATGCTGTGATTTCGTAGGGGTATAATGGGAGGCAGTTTTTCGCATTTTTTAACTTAAACGATAAAAAAATACCTGGATATGACAGTTTGTAGAACAGAAAAAAGGTTTTTAGAAAATATAAAATTTTTTTAGTAATATAACTTGTTTGTGTAACAGTATAACAGTTTGTATAATTGTATAAAACTTTGTATAACAGTGAAAAAAAATTATATAACAGTTCTAAATAAAAGAAGAACAGGGTTTTTGACAGTATAAGAGCCTTAGCACAGTTTTTGTGAACGGTATTTTATAACCTTATATCAGTTTTTGTAACTGTGAAACTGTAGGTATAACAGCTTCAAATAAGCGCAAAATGTTTTTACACCCAGTATGAGAGTTTTTATAAAAATATAACTATTTGTTTGAGAGTATAACAGTTTCGATAACTGTCAGACAGTTTTGTATAACCGTAAAAATTGAGTTTTATTAAAGTATAAGAGTTTTTATAATAATATAACTGCTTTGTGATATTATAATAGTTCTTATAAGAATATAACAGTTTTTATAGCAGTAAAAACATTTGAGTAACTGTTCTAAATAAAAGTGAAATGATTTCTCTGACAGTATAAGACTTTTCATAACAATATAACTGTTTTTGTGATAGTATAACAGTTGTTATTACAATATAACAGTATGTTTAGCAGTAAAGAAAATTGAGTAACAGTACTAAATAATGACAGCAGAACAGTTTTTATAACAATATAATTGTTTATGCGTATAACAGTTTTTATAACACTATAATAGTGTGTATACCAGTAAAATATTTTGGGTAACAGTACTAAATAAGAGTGAAATGGTTTCTATGACAGTATAACAGTTTTTATAACCATATAAAAGTTTTTATAACCGTATAACAGTTTTTATAACCATATAACAGTTTTTATAACCATATAACAGTTTTTATAACCGTATAAAGGTTTTTATGGTAGTAACAATTTGTATGACAGTTCTAAGTAACATTAAAACGGTTCTTATAACAGTAAACCAGTTTTTGTAACAGTATAACAGTTTGTGTGATAGTATAACAGTTTTTATAGCCGTATAACATTTGGTATAGCAGTGAAAATTTTTGTATAACAGTTCTAAATAAGATTAAAATGGTTTTTATAACAGTATAACAGTTTCTAAAACAGTATAATAGTCTTAGAACAGTACAAGAATTTATATAGCAGATTTCGGTTTCACTAACTGATTCTCTCTGTGATATTTTCTAAAGCATCTTCCTTAAACCATAACACTTTTGTTTAAGAAAAATAAAAATCCCTTCATGAAAAAATAAAAAAAAATTTAATTATCTAATTTTTTGCGTTACCCCAAATAAAACCACATAAGTCTAAATATTTGCAATATCGCCGCTTCGTATAACAGAAATTTATTAAACATAAATACATATGTACATTTATACATTTATAACTTTTATTTATTACCTTAAATTGCTTGGTGTATTGCGCTGCCGTATTACGACCCTGCACAAAGTTTCCTAAGCCTAAGCTGAAACCTAAGCCGTTAAAACTGAAATACGCTGGAAGCGCTGCTTGCTGTTATGCGCTCATTCGCTCTGCTCCAAACGTTTCAATACTTAATCTTCTGTTATGCGCTCATACATATCTCAAATATATATAGAGAGAGGGAATTGAGTTTTGTGAGAAACATGGGCAAAGGGGGCACAATGTGTGGCGAGCGTAAAAAATTGCGTATTGTCCAGTGTTGGAAAATCACTCGTGGCTGTGCACTTTTCGGCCCTTTCGGAAGTAGCTAGGCACTTATGCACAATCGACCGATTTTCGGCACTATTTTGCAGTTAAACTTTTAAATATTTTCTCCATCACAATGCCATTTTTGGGTGCCACAGAGTAAACCAAAAACAAATATTCCACAGTATTTTATGAAATTATTGAACACATTTGAGGTTTTTTCGACCTCACTGTACGATTAAAATAATCTTAAATGCGCTTATTTTCTGCTCATTTGTCGATAGAAAATGGTGCCCTGCGCGCGGCTCTTCTTGGGGAGTCGTTTTCGAGAGTTATTTCAGCCGTAGTTTAATCATCGAATCTCTTTCGAATGTATTTTTGAATAATTTGGTAATCGTTTTCTGATCGTTTTCTAATATTTTTTTGCTTTATTTTCCAACCGTTTTTCAACCACCTCTCCTATCGCAGCAAACATTCTAGGACCCCTCATAATTTTGTGGTCCCATATGAGTCCGAAATATGTATGAAAGATGAGTGCAAAAGGAGTCTTTTATGACTCTTATTCCGGCTCATATGATGTATGAAATTAGGCTCATATCGGGCGGCCACCTTAAGAACAGAAATGCATATATTTCGGACTCCGAAATGGGTGTGAATACGTCAGTTTATGATTCATTTCTGAATTTTATATGACTTCCAATGTTTGCTGGGATCCTCTTAGTCCTGTCATATTCAGCAAATATTTTTTTTTTTTAATTTTCTTAAAACAAATTCTATTGGCCAGCTCTAAAAAAATACATAAAATAAATTGAATAAATCCATTTTTATTGTTAAAGGTCTTGTATGAGATCTTTATTATAAAATATGTACTGCAAATTTATTTTTTAAAGGTGATGGTACCTATAGACGAATTTAAAATTGATTGCACAATGACCATCAAAAATGCACAACTTTGGCACAATTTGAAATTTTCATTTTCCATCCCTGGTATTGTCGAAGCAAATATTGCCGCTAAGGGAAAATGCATGCTTAGGTTTTCTTCAACTGACATCGCCATATTGCTTTATTATAAGGAAGTATCAAAGCCTTATTCCCACGGCGAATAAGCCTTGGGAATAAGATTTGCTCTCAGAGAGAGGTAGAGATAGAGAGAGAGAGTTTAATTCTTACAGCCTGGTGCAATCAATACAGGAAATTCAGCCTTATTTTAAGCCTTGCCCATATAATTCTTGGTCGCTTAGAATTTTCAGGCATTATTTCATTGCCCTTACATCTTTTGGAATAAACCTTAAATAAGGCGTTGATTTTTGTAGGGTATGTGCGTTCTTAGATATTTTTATGTAGTAAATTTAAATACCGTACGTATCGTCAGAATCTTTGAAATTGTTGCGTCTTTTTTATACATACATACATACATATGTACATATGTACGAACGCTTGAACAAATTACTTAATTTACTTATTATTGCTCTTGTTTGCTCGCCGCAACAATAACAACAATAAAATAGAAAACAGACAACAGTAAACAAACAAAACCACAAAAACAAAATACCTGGATCTTCCAATTGGTTTTTGTATGCACACGTTTTAGCAGAGCACAAAAATGGCACTAAAATAAAAATTTCTAGGTACTTTTTAAAATTTTATATGTACATATGTATGTATTATGTATTTCTTTTGCGCCTAAAATTTTTGTGTCTGTTTAATTTTTTTATATATTTTTTTTATTTGTTTTGTTTTTTCTTTTTTTTTTTGTTTATAGAAATTTTTAATCTACTTTAAGCGCTTTAAGCAGAAGCACATATGCATATACATACACAGATTATGCTAGTAATTCACTGGTGTTTAGTAAAATTTTTGTGTTTCAATGAAGAAAGCAAATCAAAGGAGGACAAAATATTATTTAATTTTTCAAAAGCAAGTGAATTTTTTTCTCCGATATATTTAATTAAAAGAATAAACAAATGATTGTTTTTAAACGGTTTTATTTAGCTCACCCCGTTTGTTTTATTTATTATTTATTCTTGGGTCAAATTTAGTAATTCAAATTTCACCCTCTTCCTGTCAACCGATTAATCTGAAATTTTGTACGCATGTATAACCCCGACGACAATGCAATATTATGAAAAAAAAAAAAAATTCCGATAGGTGGCGCGTGGGTCGCTATATTTACAAAAATCGCATTTATGGTCCGATTTGGCTGAAATTCGGAAAATGTATTACTACTTTGAAAGGAAATATTTTCCTAAAAAAAAACTTCCGATAGGTGGCGCGTGGGTCGCTATATTTACAAAAATCGCATTTATGGTCCGATTTGGCTGAAATTCGGAACATGTATTACTACCTTGAAAAGAAATATTTTCTTAAAAAAAATTCCGCTAGGTGGAGCTGAGATCGGGGTAATTAAAACTGAAAATCCTAATTATGGACCGATTTGGCTGATATTTAGCATGTGCATTACTTAAATAATTTACAAATGTTTAAAAGAAAATTGGAGCCGCTAGGTGGCGCGTGAGTCGCTCTATTTAAATAAAAATAGGTAAAAAAACTTTTTAAGTTAAACGGTTTTATGTTAAACATACATTGCAAAGTTTAAGACTAAATGGCGTATAATAATAAGATTTAAATTTAGAAATTGAATCTGTAATTTAGGTATCTGATTAATCCAGCCTGAATCCACCACCCAAGTCAAGATTTTGTATCGTGTTGAGGACTGTGTGGCGTTAGGGTGGCTAAAAATGATACGTCGTTAGCGGTACACCACCCAAGTTAAGGTGAAAGGTTAAAACGCGCCGAGAACTGTATGGCATTAGGGTGGATAAAAATGATATGTCGTTAGCGTTTTCCCCTCAAGACTCAGGCGCATCTTGTTGTACATAGCCTTGCCCCTTTATTGGACCTCTGGGGGGGTCGACCGTTTAAATGTCCATTACTCGTGGGAACAAAATGGTAAAAAAAAATATAAATAAAAATAGGTAAAAAAACTTTTTTAAGTTAAACGGTTTTATGTTATACATACATTGCAATGTTTAAGATCAGGGCCGTGCGCAGGAATTAGCCTTGGGGGGGTTTTTAATTTTGGTTTGCATTCGCATACATTTTTCGCTAAGATAAACATATTTGCTGAAACAGATATCCAGACCCATACACCATAAATTTAAACGTTCTTTAACTTTTCTGAAACTCATTCTGATTCATCAAAACCTAGTTAACCAGGTCCTGAATAGTACACGGAAAGAAAAATTAGACTTGATTTTGAACTTAGAAAATAATTTCTTAATATCAAGAAAATCCAAGAAAATTGGATTTTAAATAAATAAGAAAACATTTTCTTGCTTCAAGTAAAATTGGATTTTAAATAAATAAGAAATAATTTACTTAGGGTAAGTGTTTTTTTCTTGTTTTTTGAAATAAATTAAGAAATTATTTTTTTGTTGCAAGTAAAACTTTTCTTATACGAGCTTAAGTAAGTAATGCGAGAGACACACATCGTAGTATAGTAATAATATTTCGATCTATACCACATATGTGTCACCCTCATATTGTAGTTTAATTGAAAATTTTCATAGCATAGCCAAATCATAATATTGATATTCTAATATTCATACCACATGTGTGTCTGAGGCATAAGAAAATATTAAATATTAAATTAAGCAAATATTTTCTAAAAATATTAAAAACGTAAAAAATAAGTAAAATGAAAACTAATCATGAGGGATTAGAAAACCATAATTAGCCAACTAGTATTTTCCTAGGACTTGTTTATTGAAATGACAACATTTTATTTAATATAAATGAAGATGCAAATAGTGAACTCCTTATACCAAATGCTTCACTAACAATCTGAGAATTGCAAAAATATTCAGAAATATGCAAAGCGGATGGCAAATGAAAAAAAATACATGTAACTTTGGAAATGCAAATTCAGCAAGAAAAATTTTACTTCGCTCAAGAGAACTTTTTCTTATTCATTTTACATTTTTTTTCGCTGTATTTTGTTGTTCCAATTCGTCGAAACACAATTTTCTTAAATTCTTCTTGATATTAGCAAAAAGATTTTCTTCATTTAAGTAAATTTAAGAAAAGATGTTCTTAGGGCCGATTTCATAATGAAATTCTTAAAGCTCCTTTCCTTAAAGGAGCCTTTTAGTTAAAGAGCCATTTAAAAGTTCTTTAAAGTGGGAGTGATTTCATAATAATATAATATTAAAAGGCTCCTTTAACGTCAAATAATTTTCATAAATTTAAAAATATTGAAATTTGACTTTTATTTTTTTCTGAAAATAAATAAATTTTTTGATTATGGCTTTTTTATTTTTTTGAAAAAAAAAGAAAAAGAACAAAGAAGCATAATTTGGAAACCCAGTGCAGAAAATATAGGAAGCGGTCATCCAACATCACAAAAGAGAAGAAGATGAATATTGCATTATACGACTCAACAAACAAAACAACAAACAAAATCGGTTCAAAAATTTTAATAAATTTTTGATATTTGATTTTGACACATTACAGAAATGAAATTTTTTTCTGGCAAAAGGAACCTTTAACTAACTTAAATGCCCGTTTTTGGGTATTTAATTTTAAATGAACTTTTATTTCAAAAAGACTTTATGAAATCGATCAGAAAATTAAAGGCTCCTTTAGAATTTAAAGGAACTTTTAATTTGATTATGAAATCGGCCCTTATTTATTTAAACATTTTTTTTCAACATTTTTTTTCTATATTAGTGTTCTTGAATAAGAAAATAATTGTCTCATTTTTGGAAAACTCAATTTCTTATTTCCAGTAATAATTAAGTCAATTTTTCTTATTTCCCCAAAAAATTTTCTAAATTGAGTTCAAGAAAGCATTTTTCTTGATTCAAGTATACAAATTTCTTTCCGTGTACTGTTTACAGTACTTGTTAATTGAAACTGCTCACTGTTTTCACAAAATGAACATTTTTTGTTATCAGGACAATTTTTTTAAAAATGCCAAACGAACATATGCTACACAATTTTGTAATTTCGGAAAGCTCCAAGTGCAATTCAAAGTGTCGAACCTATGTATTGGCCAACCTTATTTTTTGCAACTTTTACCAATTCTTCTTCCGTAAAATTATAATTATAAAATTTATAAACTGTATTTTGAAAATTTTTGCAAAATCATTGCAACTTAGATTTGGTCATGGGGGGGGTTTTAACCCCCAAAACCCCCCGTGCGCACGGCCCTGTTTAAGATAAATGTACTAAAAACCAAAAAATAAAAAATAGGTAAAAAAACTTTTTAAATTAAACGGTTTTATGTTATACATACATTGCAATGTTTAAGATAAATGTACTAAAAATCAAAAAATAAAAAATAGGTAAAAAAACTTTTTAAGTTAAACGGTTTTATGTTATACATACATTGCAATGTTTAAGATAAATGTACTAAAAACCAAAAAATAATAAAATAGATACAGTCGTGGGAATTATAAACATTTGCATAGACTAGACTAAAATAAAACCGTGGGGCACGTCAATTGTCTACAATCGTTGATTAAAATGTTTGTTTTGTAATGTTACACTATAATTAGGCAGTTGTTCAACCGACAACGATGGACGTGTGATAAGTAGGGCTAGAATGTGGAAAAAAGCTAGCAAGCTCGATTATAAGCGAGTTTTAGGGTTTCATAGTGGTGAGCGAGTAGTACTTTTATCATATGTTTTGTCGATTAAAGACAAACTACGAGCAGTGAAACGATTCCTCGTGTGAATGTCCAACGATAAACTAGTTGAAACATCTCTTTTATTAACATGGAGTGTATAACTATTGGAATTTCCATGAGCAAGAAAATAGTAAGTAATTTCCTCACCGTCTGCGGGCCAACTGCCTAACGACGAATTAAACGATTCTTCTATCGCACATTAAGTCGATAATTTGTAGACAATTGACGTGCCCCCCGGTTTTATTTTAGTCTAGTCTATGCAAATGTTTATAATTCCCACGACTGTATCTATTTGATTATTTTTTGGTTTTTAGTACATTTATCTTAAACATTGCAATGTATGTATAACATAAAACCGTTTAACTTAAAAAGTTTTTTTACCTATTTTTTATTTTTTTTTTAATTTGGAAGCAAGCAGATATTCGTGGAAGTGGAAGAGGAAAACGGAAGCTCCGCTCGAGTTACATATGGGCGATTCCAGGATGGCGAACGTGACATTCGTACGCCTTCAAAGCTCAATAAAGTATGCATAGCGTTAAACATTCTTCTTCTTATTCTTCTTTTCGAGAGCATTTGAGTAGCATTACAATTGGTTCAAATAAGAACTACTACCGATTTGAAGTTTCTGAAATCTAAGCATTTAAAGCGGCGATGGCGAACGGAACAAATATGGAAGTCATTTTTGGGTGCTATTAGAAAAGTGCAAAACTGCGAATTTTGATGCAATATTACAAAATTACTGAATAACGACTTAGGTAGAATAATGTAGCTCTCCATTGATGGTTTTAGCGTGGAAATATAAGCATTCGTGCGATTTTTCTAAGCTCAGGAAAAAATTCGTAACGGAACATGGCGAACGGGACATAATTTCCCAACCTGGTTTATAACGATTAGCTGTTAGTTTTTTCGAGAAACAAAATTAGTTAAACAAATTTATAAAAAAAAAATTATAAAAAAATATATATAAACGATTTTTTTTAGTTACTTGATGCTTTCCTAATTGTAAAAAATCCCGATTGAAGATATTGTTCGTTTTGTTTGTTTGTTTTTCCGATAGGGTAAGAGTACGATGTATGTATATTGTAACAATTTCCAATTTTCATCCCTTGTCAATTTGGCTGTCTCAACAGCTTTGGAAGTTATTACTTTTCCGCCGGTAGCGATAGCGAATCGCCCACTGTGCATTGGCAATGTTCGCCTTGCTTTACCAACTAGTTAGTACTTAAGCTATCAATCAATTTGTCTAAATATTGCTCTAAATTAAATAAGTGAATAAATAATAATAAAATGTTGCAGGGCTCTCATGTGATAGTTTTTAATTTCTGTTTAGAGCTCTCTTTCTCTCTCCTTCTCTCACACTATCGCTTGACTTCAAGAGTACAGAAAAAGCTCAAAACAAAAGCGAAACTAACAAAAGCCAATTGTTTATTTTATAACGTGGTATATTTGTAGCGATCAACGATCACCACTTGCTCGATCGCGCTCGTTGATGTGGAAACATGTTGGCGAGGGGGTTAGGGGCTGGTGTTGGTGGGGTCAGCAACCGACCGAAAAGTTGCCGTGAATTGTATTCACGCTCAGCAATCAACAGCAAATAGCGTTCACTGATCGTTAAAGTAATGCAATAAAATGCAAATTTTCTTTTTTTTTAACTTTATTCATACATATTTTATGCAGCGACAGCAAGCAAACGATCCATAGTGCAAAGCGATCGTGTGTTAATTTTTTTTTGTGCAGAGATCGCTGAACAGAATTTTATTTAGGTACCTGCCTACTTATTTGTTGCGTGAAGGGAAGCTTACTGATTTCGAATAGAAAGGAAGTGTGTAAAAGAGAAAGTAAAAAAAGCAAATAAGCTGGGTCTGTGTCTCTTGGATATACATACTATGTACATACCCTGCAGGGAACTCAATAACTAGTGAGCAAAATTTCCAGTTCCGAACTAGAAAAAAGGTATCAAAAGGTAACTAGATCAATTGTAGTTAGACCCTCACCAGTTCAGAAGGAGTGAATTCAGTGACCATTATAAGACACACTTTGATTTGTATGCAATTTCGAAGTGACAAAAATTCTATGAAAATATTTCGTTCGTTCAATTGCCGTCGGCTTTGTATATTTCTGCAATTCTCAGATGTTTAGTGAAGCATTTTATATAAAAAGTTTTCTATTTGCATCTTGTATGAAATGAAATGTTCCCCTAATTATGCTTTTCCGATCCCTCCGGCTTATTTTTAATTTTTTTCATTTGTAAATTTTTATTAAATAAATAAATAAAAAAATATTAGTTAAAAAAAAAATAAAAAAAAAATTATCATCCACGTTGGCACCGACAGGATTCGAACCCGCGCCCCTCAGATTGAAAGGCACATGCGTTAGCCAGTCGGCCATCGCGCCACTTGCATGAAGTGTGTCAAAGGCTGCACTTAAGCGGCAAATGTAAAACTGTAGAATTTGTAGGTACTTGTAGCTAGTTCAGAACTATCGAAAATGTGCCAATAAACGAACTAGTGTAAACTGTAGAATTTAGTACTAGTTCAGAACTATCGAAAATGTAGTGCAGACAGTGACAATTGACACCGCCTAGGACATCGCCGAGTTAAATTCGCCAGTTGATAACATGCAAAAGAGATTTAGCTCGCACTAGTAGTGTCGAAAAATGCACTAGAAGCGACCTAGTTCGGAACTAGGGATTTTCCCTACAGGGTAGATATGGAGGTATATATGTATGTGTGTATGTACATATTTAAAAACTGCTCGTTGGACATATTTTTTATTTCAGGTTTTTCTTGGCTTTTGGTATAATTTTTAATAACAATACATACATATGTATATGAAAGGCTGTATAACAGTTTAGAAAAATGAGTAAAAGGTCTGCTCTAGCTCGAAAAAGGCGTCAATTGCGTGAAAATTGCCTATATAACAGTTTTTATAACAGTTTTTATAAGAGTTTAGTACTTATATATTGAATTAAAAAATTATTTAAGGCTCTAATTTATGCGTATATATGTACATACATTTTATAGAATTTTTTTCATTTTATAACAGGTTTAAAAAAAGTATAACAGTTTTTTTAGACCAGTTCCGCGAAAATTCTGAAAATTGATTTTGGTCTGAATTTAAACGGTCTTTATCTAATTGGTACAATATCGCATAAAAATATATATTATTTTTTATAACAGTTTACAAGAACAAAGTTCATTTTAATTTTAACTAAATGCTTGCCTGAGTTGCCGTATACGGAATGTCGGTATTATAGTTGAAGTTTTCAAAATGGTAAATCATTTTATAAATTTTAGCTGCCCTTAAAACACTATATAACAGTATGTGTATTACTTTATAACACTTATTACAGTTTTTGTAACACTTTATAACAGTTTTTTTTAAATTATTTTTAGCTGCCCCGTAAAACATTTCAAAACAGTTTGTATAATACTTTATAACAGTTAGTAGAACACTTAATAACAGTTGGTATAACAATTTTTAATAGTTTTTATAAATTTCTTTTTATTTACCCTTAAAACACACATTTTGTATAATACTTTATAACAGATGGTATAACACTGTATAACAGTTTTTCTGAGTTCTTTTTTAGCTACCCCAAAAACACTATAAAACACTTTTTATAACAATTTATAACAGTTTTCTAAATCCCTTTTAGCTTCCCTTAAAGCACTTTATAACAGTTTTTCAAAATTATTTTTTAGCTTTTCTTAAAACACTATATAAAAGTTTGTATATTACTTTATAACAGTTGTTATAACACTTTATAACAGTTTGTATAACACTTTATAACAGTTCTTTTTTAATTATTTTTAGCTGCCCTTAAAACACTATATACCAACTGTTTGTATAACACTTTACAACAGTTTGTATAACAATTTATAACCGTTTTTAAATACTTTTTTAAAACATTGAAATTGTTTGAAATTCTTCACCAGAAATTGCTTGCCTAGACAACTTTCTCACTTAAAATTTTCTTGCAGTTCGCCCTCCCCCTTTCTATATGCCTATTTTGTTGTAACGAAATTCTTTCAAACTTGTTATTAGCTAATACAATAAATTTAATACATATCTAGTAGCTGTCAAGTATTACAGCTATCTTACATGTGTACATTCATTTGTATAACAGTTTGCTTATTTGTTATTGTTGTTGTTGTTTTTATTGCTCAACTCAACATTACATAAAGTCAGTCTTCTGGAAATAACAATTGTTCAAAAACACTCGCACTGTTGCAAAGGCATACCCTGCAAAAAATGCGATTAATCCGGGACGTGTCCGGGATCAATCGCAAGGGAGCATGCGACTAATACAATTTTACATCCCTTCATATGGAGTGAATTGATCGCATTTGTTCGAGCATGTCCTATGAAGAGACTAATTGTTCAACTTGTATACCCGAACGGGTACCAATGTAGATTAATCACTAACATACCGAACGAGTACAAATGTAGATCAATCGCTTTCATCCCCAACGGGTACAAATGTAGATTAATCGCTTTCATCCCCAACGGGTACAAATGTAGATCAATCGCTTCCAGCACGAACGGGTACAAATATAGATTTTTCCAAGTTGTTCGCCAAGGCAATTTTTAATAACAATCTTTAAAAAATTGTAAATGTTCATGCATATATAAAAAAAGATTATATAATGTTTTACTTTTGAAAAAAATCTCAATAAATAAATAAAAAAAATTGTAAGTTTTGAGTATACATTATATGAGCGTAATGAAAAGGATTTTTTCATAGAATATTTTAGGCAACATTTTGTTAAAATTATTATTCATCATTGTTATTAAAAGAAAGGGTGTTCAATTCGTTTTACCGGTTGTTCTACAATTTTTTAAATACATTGCATATTTCTGTAAAATTTCTACATTTAAGGAATCTAGATTTGTACCCGTTCGGAATGAAAGCCATTAATCTACATTTATACCCGTACGGGAACAATCTCGAAAGAGATCAATCCGGGACAAATATCTTTCGGTATTAATCGCACATTTTTTTGCAGGGTATATACATATGTACATACATACATACATACATATATGCATATGTACATATATTCAGTACATTCTGTATTTACACGTGTTACAAAAAGTTCTAACAAATTTTCTTCTACCTGTCATCACCCAACAACACCCAACAGCGGACTCGTGCGTTTTGTTTATTGTCTCAGCCAAATGATCTGTGTAGTGTGGTTGCTGTTCGAGTTGTTGTTGTTGTTATTTACTGTGTACTCAAATATTTATTATTTATCCATTACAATAAATTGCTGTTCCTACATACCTTCGTTTAGTGCAGGAAATTTCTGCCAATTAAAAACTTTAGTGCGTTGAAAATATTAATTTTCCATACGTAATTGCTCATCTTTAACGACTTTTTGGCATGGGGAAATATTTTTTATTTTTTTATTTTTTATTTTTTTATATTTTTGAGAAGATTTATGGGTTCGTGTCACTTTTTAGGCATGTACATATGGACGTACATACATATGTAGGTATGGAAAATTTTAAAACATCAAAAAAAAGAACATTTTCGTGTTGAATTTACAGAAAAGATATGAAAAAAATTTATATGCTTTTATAACAGTTTGTATAGCAGTTTGTGTAACACTTTGTATAACATTTATTATACATAACTAATACTTTAAAACAGTTCATGTAAGTGTATAACACTTTCTATGCATGTATAACAGTTTGAAAACAGTTTTTATAACAGTCTAAAAGTCCATATAACAATTGCTGCAACGTTATTTTATAACAGTTTGTATAACAGTCTAAAAGTCCACATAAAGGTCCCCACAAACAGAAGCGATACGATACAGATCAATCGTGCATGACGCGATACGATTTTGCTGTGTGGGCTGTATCGTATCGCTTCTGTTTGTGGGGACCTTAAGAATTATCAAAACGTTATTTTATGACAGTTTGTATAACACTTTGAATAACAGGTATTAAAGCAGTTTATAACAGCTTATGTAAGTGTATAACACTTTGCATTACAGCATAACAATTTCAAAAATAGTCTAACAGTTTGAATAACAGTTTAAAAGTCTTTATAACGATTTACTTAACAATTGTTAAAACCGTTTGTTATAAAATTGTTAGGCACTTATTCAGTAAAAACTACATATTTACGTATGTAACTTTTTTTTAGTACAATAGAGTGTATGAAAGTATGTATAACAGTTTGCAAAATAGTTATACAATATCGTACTTTTAATTTGTTGCAAAATATCACGGTTTTTGTTGTATGACAGTAGAACAGTTTGTATAACAGTAGAACAGTTTGTATAACAGTTTAGATGACAGTATAATAGTTTAGATGACAGTATAACAGTTTACATAATAGCTGCTTCATGACTTGTCAACAGCATGCCGTAAAGCATCACATTTCTTTTCGTATAATAGTTTGTATAACAGTATAACTATTTATATGACAGTATACCAGTTTACATAAAAGCTACATCAGGGCCGTGCGCAGGAATTAGCCTTGGGGGGGGGGGGGGGGGTTTTAATTTTGGTTTGCATTAGCATACATTTTTCGCTAAGATAAACATATTTGCTGAAACAGATATGAGTCATTCTTTTACAAATCGGACGGATTTCGGGAAAAATGAAGTTTACCTCTCCGATTTGCTTGAAACTCGGTTTATAGGTTCTCCACCTAAAATAAGCTTACACGTATCCGGGGATTTAATTTTGAATTTTTTTTTTTTGGAGAATGATCTGTCAAACTTTTGATTTTTTCATGAATTAGGTAAATGAGGTACATATTCAAACCCCAATATCTCGGGAGACTTCATCTTGGCACCGTTTGAAAGCTGAAGAAACAGGCTATTATTTGTTTTATATAAGATTATTTTCATCGCCTTAAAGTTTTATTAATTGCAAGCAGGTATATTTTTGGGCCCGACTTACTTCGTGAATACCAGAAAAAAAATGATTTAAAATTATACCATCATAATCCTTGTTAAATTATCTATAAAACCAATGCACACTGGTCAGCCCCCATACACAAAAGTCAAAAACGTTGGTGCTTGAAAAAGAAACTTCTGTCATGCATTTCCGTGGGAAATATATTGAATTTTATGGAAAACCTCCTTCTATACGCAATAGCCATCATTAAATGTTACTTTGGCTCATTTAAAGTCAACACATTTGAAAAAAATTTTTTCTGGTAAAAGTTTATGTAACTAAGTGTATTATGATTTTTGCGATATTTCAAGTTTGAGTGTTAAAAAAAATGCGGATAACTATGGAAACGCAAGAAAAACGTATGTTTCATGATTTAGCGAAAGGAAACAATGAAAACAATTTATTTTTAGCAAAATACAAGATGAAGAAATCTTGGCTTTTCTATGAGCGTAATTTTCAAGCATTAGCATTTTCATTTAAACTTTTAACAATTAAGGACCACTCTGGTCCAGGTCTTATAAGCAGATTTGAGTTCGTTCAAGTCTTCTCTTAAGAAGTCTGTTTATACATTTTTCCCTTTTTTTCCCTTTTTCTTAAAATATCATATTAAATGTAACTAGTCTATACAAAATATTGTTTCCCTTTTACGATTTTTGTACATATTTATATCGACTGTTTTCGATAAAACTTTATTTTCGATAAAATCTTAATAATTGAGTTCGGTCCCACTCTCCATACAATTTTTTTTTTGATCCCGCGAAATATCGCGGAATAATATTTTTTTTAAAGTAACTTTGTTATTTGACATCGGATTTTTAAAATCGAAATGTCATTAGTTTAGTCTTTGGAAGCTCTATATTTTCTTCTAATGTCCTTTTGACCTATGAAGTCGTTTTCACATAATTAAGTCACCTAACCAAGTTTTTCGCCCAAAATATCCTTTTTGTTTCACAAGAAAAAAATCGCCAAAAATAAAATATTTATCGGATCTCTGTGATATTACGCTTAAAGTCTTTGCAATTAAACGCGGAAATTTTTAAAGTAATAAAACTTTCCAGATTTTTACAACTTTTTATAAAAACTTAATTTGAAAATCAAAATTTTTTCAAAAATCGCAAAAAATCCACAAAATTTTGACTTTGACCAGCTTTCGCTCAGCGAGTTTTTAATAGACCACTACAAGTTGTATGTCGTTTGAAGCATATTTTAATTGCCTTTCGAACGAGAAACAGCTTGCATTTATCGCATTTGTAACTCCAGAGAAAATAATTTTTGAATGAAGTGATAACAAAAAAACACAAAATTACCGTTATCTCAAAAACCTAGCTATACAAAAAATTAAAAAAAATAGTTCCAAACTCAGCAGGTCAATTCCTATCCTCCCCCATTCCTGGTTTTCTTATTTTTTTTGGCTGTAAACTAGCGTTAGTGGTGGGCGTGGATTACAACATATATGCTTTTAATTTTTCTGAAAGATGAGTCGTATAGTGGGACACCAATGTGCCAAATTTGGTTTCGGTAGGTCCATCCGTTTCCAAGAAATTGAGTTTTGTCCCACTCTCCATACAAATGAGACCAGTGTGCAATGTTTCAACAGAATGGGCGATTTAAAAGAACTATTTTTAAAATATTTTTTTGTATGACGACCTGCTATATTTTATATGAAAAAAAATTTTTTTATGTTCCTTCAGCTTTCAAACGGTGCCAAGATGAAGTCTCCCGAGATATTGGGGTGTGAATATGTACCTCATTTACCTAATTCATGAAAAAATCAAAAGTTTGAGAGATCATATCTCCGAAAAAAAAAATTTCAAAATTAAATCCCCGGATACGTGTAAGCTTATTTTAGGTGGAGAACCTATAAACCGAGTTTCAAGCAAATCGGAGGTGTAAGGTTACAATAGGTGTACGATTTGTAAAAGAAAGACTCATATCCAGACCCATACACCATAAATTTAAATGTTCTCTAACTTTTCTGAAACTCATTATGATTCATCAAAACCTAGTTAACCAGGTCCTGAATAGTACTGTTTACAGTACTTGTTAATTGAAACTGCTCACTGTTTTCAAATGAACATTTTTTGTTATCAGTACAATTTTTAAAAAAATGCCAAACGAACATATGCTACACAACTTTGTAATTTCGGAAAGCTCCAAGTGCAATTCAAAGTGCTGAACTTATGTATTGGCCAACCTTATTATTTGCAACTTTCACGAATTTCTTCTTCCGTAAAATTATTGGGTGAGTTTCTAAGAAAAAGCTGCTCCGCAACTGTTGAGCTGAACAGTTGCCAACAGTTGTGTAGCAGTTGAGTTAAACAGCTACGTCTTAGAAACGGTTTGATGAATTTATCAGCTGTTTGGCTTTACACAACATGTTGAGCTCAAGTAGCGAAGAAAATTTGTGATGCAAAAAATGGCGAAAAGTTGCCAACTGTTGAGCTGAGCGGAATTACTCAACAGTGCGTTTCTAAGACAAACACTCAACAGTTGCACAACAGCTCAGTCTTAGAAACTCACCCATTGTAACTAATTTTGTCAAAAACTATGATTCAAGATTCAATGCAAAATTTATAAACTGTATCTTGAAAATTTTTGCAAAATCATTGCAACTTAGATTTGGTCATGGGGGGAGGTTTTAACCCCCAAAACCCCCCCCGTGCGCACGGCCCTGAGATACATAATAGCTGATTCATGACTTGTCAACCGCATGCCATAAAGCATCATATTTTTTTAGTATAACAGTTTGCACAATAGTATAACAGTTTATATGAGAGTATAACAGTTCATATAACAGCTACACAATAGCTGCTTAATGGCTTGTTAACGGCATGCATGCAAAACGCCATACATACATACTTTTTTGTACCTTTCATGAGAATGAAATGGTATTATAACTTATAGCGTTTTCTTTTCTACACAAAGGGGTTGTCATGGCGAAGCGCAATAATAGCTCAGATTTGCACTACACCCTGTCGAATTGCCGTCCTCTTCGTATTCAGTGCAGCCCTTCACATATGTATGTACAATAGAATACACTCTAAATGTCACAATTGTGTATACTTTAGCTGTTCTGGTATGACGCAATCTATATAATACATATTATGTGTGCTAGAAAGAGACATAAAAGGTATACTTTTTATTCGTTATTGTTATTGATCAGCTGTTTGACAGGGTCATTGTATGCCCCGTCGATAGCACAGAGGGCAAGAAATCTTGCCCTTTCGAATTTTTTTAGGATTGCCCTTTGAGAAAAGATAGCGATGTGGACTGCGATGATTGCACTCATTTAACAAAAGAACACAACTTTTTGAAGGCACTACATGAGTGCGACATTTTTGTGTAGAAAAGAAAACGCTATTAGTGCCAAAAAATTTTTGTCGAAAGTACCAGAAGGAAGCGTGGGGGACCCACCAAAATATATACCGATACGATCAGAATCACGAGCTGAGTCGATTAAGCCATGTCCGTCTGTCCGTCTGTCCGTCGGTCCGTCTGTCCGTCCGTCCGTCCGTCCGTCTGTGTGAACGCAAACTAGTCCCTCAGTTTTTGAGATATCTGAATGAAATTTGGAATACAGGTATTTTGTTATATGCAGCTGATCATTTGTCGGAACCGGCCGAATCGAACCACTATAACATATAGAAAACAACCGATTATTCAGATATACATGAAATTTTTGGAAGTAATTTGCGCATAACTTCCCCATTTAAACAGCTAAGGACATGAAACTTTGAAGTAGACGTACCCATTTTGGCCCAAACAAGGTTACCGAAAATTGTCAAGATCGGACCACTATAACATATAGTTCCACAACATCCGATTATTCAGATATACACATTTTGGTGTATAACTCCTCCATTTTAACAGCTAACGGCGTGAAATTTTGAAGTATTTGTACCCATATGGGCCCAAACGGGATTACCGAAAATTGTCAAGATCGGACCATTATAACATATAGCTCCCATACAACCGATTGTTCAGATATGGACATTTTGGTGTATAACTCCTCCATCTAAATAGCCAAGACACCATTTTTTCTAATAAATCTTTGCATAAATAACCCACAGAATTAAAATTATAAATTAAACTTAATCCGGCTATGTACATACATAGGTAACTTTTCATTTCCCCACTCATGAAAGGTATGAAGTCTTCGGTACGGCCGAAGACAGCCGCGCTTTTACTTGTTTTATAGTATAACAGTTTCTTTCACAATTCAATCCTACAGTAAACGCTAAATTTTAGTACACATAAGTATAACATCATTTCATTTATTCATTTTTCTTTTCTTGCATTTAATAAATAACTTTATTTAATTTTGCATTTCTCTTTGTCAAAATTGCCATTACCATTCAATAATGTCCATGATCCAATTAAAAGGTCATGTCAGTTCGCTGGCCGCTATATTTCTTTCGGTTATAGAAAAAAGTATCAGGTCCTCATACGTCATTTCCTTTTGCAATTGGCACAGCTGTTTGTTTGGTTGTTCGCGGCTTTATTGGTCCTGTGACGTAAGCAGTATTTGACATTTCCGCCTACTGGCATTACCGTCTCAATATACATATATACCGTGAATAATGTCCTTGGGCCATGCAAATATCCATTACACATTCATAACATTCATCAAAAGTAAGCCGATTTATGTGCGTACGCGCGCACACACACACACACACACACACAACCAAAATAAAGACAATAAAATAGAATAGAAATAGCACAGAGCCGTAAGAGGCAGAGACAAACTTTTGTGTTATACATATGTACATTAGAGCGTATCGCGAAAAAAAGTTCGCCATACGCCCCCATATGATTTCTTTTTCGAAAACATTTCTGGAAAAAATTTTTATTTTTTTTTGGGCACCGCTAGATGTCGCTAAAATTAGTTTTTTCATATCTTCGCTATTTATGGTAATAGAGTATAGTCAGGAAATAGTATTTTTAAGGTCGCTAGAGGGCTAAAATGTTCCAGAAAATTATTCACCATAAGATTTCAGTACACTGTTATAAATATTGGAATATTTTTTAAACTTTGCTCTGGCTTGAAAGAAATTTAAAACTTTTTTTGGGTTAAATTTTGAACCTTCGAAAGTCTAAAAGTTTCTTATTCCTTTTTGGTTTAAAATTCAAACTTACAAAAGTTCAAATATTTCAAAGTATTTTTGGAATAAATTTCGTACTTTTTTGGTTTAAATCTTACACTTTTTCTCATTTAAACTTTTAAGGTATAAATTTTAAACTTTCGTTGGTCGTAAAAAGTGGTTTCAACAAAAAAATTTTAATTTTTGATTTGAAATTCCTACTTGCTTTTTCGAGAAATGAACAATATAAAAAGCTCATTTATAGTTATAAGACAATTCGAATGAATGACTGTGTGGCGTTGTTTGAATCGAGAAACAAACAAAGACAAAGTAATTATGGAAACAGATAAAATGAAGAAGGAAGAAAAGGAGAAGAGGATAGGAAAATGACACAATATGGAAAAGGATTAAGGGGATGTTGGGAGAAGAACAATATGGAAAAAAGGGCGAAAAAAGGATAGGAAAGAAGATACAATAGGAAAAAGCATGAAGAGGATTTGGGAGCAGACATTTTTTTTTAATTTAAACCAAAAAAAAAGTTTAAATTTTAAACTTTTGAAAGTCTTAAAATAAATTTTAATATGGAATCAAATTTAAACCTTAAAAGTTTAAAAATCTTTTAAACTTTTCAAAGTTTAAATTTTAATAATTTTTCGGTCGTGTCCTATATATCGACCACAAAAGTTTAAAATTTATACCAAAATTTATTTGAGTGTAGGAGTCTCTTCAGAATAAATCTTTGTAAAATGAACCTAAAAGACCACAGGAAGCGAAAACTTATACTCCTCGGAATGTTAAATGTGATTTATTTCCGGTTCTACTGAATCGATCTAAATACTTCTTTGCAAAAGATTAATGCCATATAAGGCGAGACGGCCTAATGTACATATGTACATAGAAACAGCAATACCAACAACAATAAATAAACAAATTTATATTGACTCGAACGAGATGACATTGTGTATGAGTGTATCTATACATGGATGTAAGTATGTATATACAAATATATGTGTATCTAGGACCATCAGCAGATCTACCATACCACCGCGCACCGTACTAGCTTAAGGAATATGATTGGACCCCAGCGGGTACCACAAATGGCTGATTGATTGCATCACTAACTGACTACTGGTTGCTTAAATGTTTAGCCCTGCGGGATGGACAACAATTTCGCTATGGCTATATGTATGTATGTACATAGGAAACTATAGTTGGCTCAATGAGTTAAGCGGATGAATGCGTTCGATTGGTATCGCAAAGAGCTGTGGTTGGGGAAACTAGGAAACTACTTAGCAGCAAGATGAAAGGGTTGAGGTATAGAAGGCTGGTCATAATAGAGTGTTGATGATGATTGTGCGAATTCGTGTAGTTTTTATGTGTTTTTGTGTGTATGAATCTTCGTATAACAGTTTGCGGAAAAAAGTTGTATAACAGCCGTACTCAGGACCATTCCAAATCACCAATCGAATTATCGCTTGCCGATAGACATTTTCAAAAGGAATTATGAAATAGTAATTCCATACAGAAACTATTGCGCCAGCAGTCCTCCGCGGTGGCCAACAATGCTACCCACCTCTACACTAATGGATCCTAAGCTTAATGCTAGAGTGGGAGGAGGGCCCATTCAGCGGACGGGTGTCTAAAAATCTCATTTCGCTTACCCGATCAATGCAGTGTCTTCCAGGCGGAGATAGCGGCGCTACAAGAGACGGTTAAGTCATTGAAAGCAAGAAAAAGCGAATATAAAGACTTTTATATCTTTGCAGAGATCCAGGCTGTACTGGAAGCGCTTGGGAATGTCATATTTTAAATACAGAACAGTGTAAAATTACCGCAGATCTCTTATTGAGATGGCAGACGAACTTGCTAGAGGGGGCATATCCGCTACACATTCACTGCCGTGAAAGGGTTTAGGAATGCCGCGCGCAAGCTCATTCTGAAGGAGTTCTAATTCAAAGAAGCAAATAACAGTGGGCATTTTTCGAGTACTTGCTACCATACTAGGCTCTTTTGGCCTTACTGGAACGCCAGACGGACAAAGAGTCGGAAGGTGCGAGCTTACACAATGACTATACTATTAAAAGGCCATACAATCTTTAGGTAGTAAGTGGAAAGCATGAATGTTCCATATTACGATTACGGTAGGATCTGTGAGGACGAAGAGGATCTTAGGATCTAGGTGATCTAGTTACATTGGAATTCAGGAAAATTCTAAAATTTGTGGAGTCCGCAAATACATGCTTCGATTATGAGGATCTACGTATCCACGTGGGACACACAATGTGACCTTCGGGGCCTAAATGGGCTATGTGGAAACTTGCAGCCATTGCAACCTAACCTAGCCTTGTATAAGAGCTTTTACAAAGGCTTGTTTAACAGTTTGTAAAATAGTTTGCAGAAAATTTCGTATAGCAGTTTTTATATAATAATATAATACAATGGTGCTATTATAACTCTGACGAGTTGTATGGCCGAGCTTCTCTCCCAATTCGAGGTGTGCTCCTTTTTTGTTTTTCCTACTAATTGGGTGGACCTACAGTTTTATGCCGGCTCCGAACGGCGAATGCATTTTTTGTGAGAAGCTTTTTCATGGCAGAAATACTTTTGGAGGGTATGCCGTCCACTGCCGAGAGGTGACCGCTGCTCTTAAAAACCCAATAATTGGATTTTTACTAATTAGACAAATTGTTTTGGTGTTTGGCTCGGACCGTGGTTTGAACCCGAGACCTCTGGTATAGTAGGCGAGCACTCTACCCACTGCAGCACAACGGCCACAACGGCAGTTTTTATAACCGTTTATATAACGCGTTGTATAAAAGTATGTGCAAGTTTGTATAATAATTTCAAAATAGAGTGTATAACAGATAGTATAACAGTTTGTAAAACGAGTTGTATAATAGTTCGTATAACAGTTTGTATAACAGTTTCCATAACAATTTGTATAACAGTTTGTATAACAGTTTTTATTACAGTTTTTATAAAAGTTTGTAAACACTTTGTACTAAAGTTTGTATAGAAGTTTAAAAGTAGACTGTATAGTTAGTATAACACTTTGTATAACAGAAAGAAATCTGACTAGTTGTGGTGATTTCCGAAATAGATCTATAACTTCTACCAAAAAATTTATTTAAAATTTTTCTCAAAATAAATTTGGCCAATAGCTGTAAATAATACGCTTTGTATAACAGTTTGTGTAAAAGTTTGTATAACACTGTATTAAAGTTTGTATAATAATTTCAAAATAGTGTGGTAGTATAATAGCTTTTATAACGAGTTAATAATAGTTTGTAAAACACTTTTTATAACAGTTTGTATAATACTTTGTATAACACTTTGTATAACTGTTTGTACATACATGTAATACATTTTTCTATAAAGGTGTAGTTTTTGTTTATTGAGAATGAATGTAATTGTTTTAATAATATTTTGATGAATGAATTTAATATTTTTTCTTTTCGTACATTAATCACTCAAAATACAAATTCAATATGATGAATATAAATTTTAATAAACAAGTAAATTCAGATAAAGTGAATGTCCTACATATTTCCCCCTCCAGAGACTTTGCTTAATGGTGAAGTCTCGATGCAAAGCGTACATGACGAGGTATGCGACTTGTAACATTATTAAATATTGTGACAGGTACTGTTCGAGGATCTTCACAAATATCAGTATTGAAGATGAATGCTGGCTTAACTCGATCAATTGATATTGATTTTGTACAATCATTGACCTTTATGTTAAAAACTTTGTCATTTCTGCTCACAACAAGATAAGGGCCATCATATAGCGGTTGGAGAGGTTTTTTAATCGAATCTCGACGTACATATACATGAGTGCATGAAGTAAGATCTTTATGAACGAAAACAGAACGATTTGATTTATGTGTAACATCAACTGGACGTAACGAGTTCATTGAAGATTTCAATTGTTTGACACAATCATCAGAAGGAGAAATATCTTCTGTATTAACAAAAAAATCACAAGGAAGCTTTAATGAAGTTCCATAAACAAGCTCTGCAGGACTAGCATTAACATCCTCACGAAGACTTGATCGTAATCCTAGTAACACAATCGGTAAAATATCTATCCAGTTTTTTGTGTTGTGACACATGAACGCAGTCTTAAGCGAACGATGCCACCGCTCAATCATACCATTCGCACAAGGATGATATGGCGTAGTACGAATTCGTTGAGAACCAAGAAGATGTGCTAGTTCCTTAAATAAATTAGATTCAAATTGACGACCTTGATCCGTTGTAATTTTCGAAGGAACTCCAAAACGTGATATCCAACCATGAAGTATAGCATTTGCCACTGAGTGTGCACTTGCATCGACTATGGGAAATGCCTCTGGCCAACGAGTGAATCGATCAATACAAGTTAATAGATATGAGTAGCCATGCGAAGAAGGCAATGGACCGACAAGATCAATATTAATATGCGAAAAACGTTCTCTTGGAGTTTCATAGTTACCAATAGCACTATGGTTGTGTCGATATATTTTTGAACGTTGACAATTGATACAAGCTTTTGACCATGTCCTAATGTCTTTTTTTAAATTCGGCCAAATAAAACGTTGTAGAATTATTCTAGCTGTCGTATTTGCTCCTGGATGAGACATATTGTGGACATTATTGAAGATTTCTCTACGAAAATGTTTAGGTATGAACGGTCTTGCATTAGACGTAGATATATCGCAAAATATAGGCTTCGATGATAGTGGAATAGATAAAGATTTAAATATTAAAGATGAAGAACTTGGATCTTTAATTAAACTTTTTAATTCAGAATCTTCTTCTTGTGCTTTTGCCAATTGTTCATAATCGATTAGATTTGGAGAATCAATAGTCGAAATCCGTGAGAGTGTATCTGTTATAACATTGTCATTTCCTTTAATATGACGTATATCGGTAGAAAATTGTGAAAGAAAGTCGAGTTGACGAAATTGTCGGGGCGAAGCTTTTTCAGGTTTTTGTTTAAATGCGAAGGTAAGTGGTTTATGATCCGTGTAGATTATAAAATGGCGACCTTCTAGCATGTAGCGAAAGTGTTTTACAGTAAGATATACAGCAAGAAGCTCTCTATCATAAGTGCTATAACGTTTTTGAGTTTCATTTAGCTTTAACGAATAAAAACCAAGTGGTTTCCAAACATCTTGAACATTCTGTTGAAGGACACCTCCAATTGCAACTGCAGATGCATCAACCATAACAGATATCGGTGCTGAATCAATGGGATGAGTCAACAGAGTACATCGGGATAATTCGTTTTTACATTTATTAAACGCCGATTGAGCTTCAGGTGTCCATTTAATAAGAGATTTGTCGTTTTTCTTATTACCCTTTTGTAAAATAAGAAGTGGAATTTGCATTTCGGCTGCGTTCGGTAAAAATCTTCGGTAAAAATTTAACATTGCAGTAAAACGTCGTACCTCTTTGACAGTTTTCGGTTGTGGAAAATTTATGATTGCATCAACTTTTTCAGGAATTGGTTGAATACCATCAGCAGATACCAAGTGGCCCAGAAATGTTACTTTATTTTCTCCAAAATGACATTTTGAAACATTCACCGTTAGACCATATGTTTGAAGGCGGTTAAATAATTGTTCCAAATGAATTAAATGTTGTTCAGGAGATTGAGATGCAATTAGTACATCATCGAGATAAGGGAAGCAAAAGTCTAACCCTTGAAGAACCTCATGCATGAACCGTTGAAATGTTTGAGCGGCATTACATAAGCCAAAAGTCATAAAACGAAATTCGAATAATCCGAAAGGAGTGATTATTGCTGTTTTCGGAACATCAGCTGCAGCAACCGGAATTTGATTGTAGGCGCGAACTAAATCTATAGTAGAAAATATAGTTTTTCCTGATAACCCATGCGTAAAATCGTGAATATGCGGAATTGGGTAACGATCGGGAATAGTTTGTGCATTAAGACGACGATAATCTCCACACGGACGCCACTGACCATTTTTCTTTGAAGCCATATGTAACGGACTAGACCACGAACTTTTGGACGGACAACAGAGTCCTTGATCCACCATAAATTGAAATTCCTTTTTTGCAATTTCAAGTTTGTCAGGTGCTAAACGACGAGGTCTTGAAAAAATTGGAGGACCTTTTACCTCAATTACATGTTCGACACTATGCGGAACTTTTTTCTGATGTATCGAAGGATTAGTTAACTCAGGATATCGAGATAAAAGTTCGTGAAAAACTGTTGTATTAATAAGGGTTTTTACTGATGGTAATTCGTTTAGTTTGCATAATTTACCAGAAGAGCTCAGACCGGTTTCGTTATCTATTAAGCATCCTTTTTTTTAAATCTACCAATAAGCCAAAGTGTTTTAAGAAATCTGCACCGATTATAGCACTATTAACATCAGCTATAATGAATTTCCAAGCAAAAGAACGACGTAGACCAAAATTTGGAGTTAAAATTTGTGTGCCAAATGTGTTGATGGGTGTGCCATTTGCAGCAAAGAGTTTGTATTTATCTTGTTTTTTGATAGATATTCCTGATGATGGAATTACCGATACGTCTGCACCTGTATCTATCAAAAAATGTTTGTTGGAAGACTTATCAAAAATATGTAGACGATTGATTATAGAATTCCGGCCACTAGTTTCATCTAGTGACCGGCCGACGGGTTTCCCTGACGATGTTGTTTGAAGGTGCAAGGTTGTCGGCAATTTTGTGCTTGAGTTCCAAATCGACGATGATAATAGCACCATTCCGATGAATTTACAGGTAACTTAGCTGAGTAACGTCCACGAGAATTTGATCGATTTCTGAGTTGAAAGCGTTGTTTTTGAAGATCATTTATTGCTGTACTTAAAATTGTGATTTGTTGTTGAAGATCCGAAAGCTCAGGAAAAGATTGTACTGCTGAAACTGATGGTTGTTGTGTAGATATATCTTGAATTTTGTCTGCCATTACAGCGAGTTTATCAAGAGTTTCAGAAGACGTTGCTAAAACAGCTTGGGTTTGTGAAGGTAATCGTTGTAGCCACATAGTTCGTAAAAAATCTTCAGTAATACCACCATGTGAGAGACCACGCATCTCCCGAAGGACACAACTAGGTTTTTTATCCCCAATATCCAAATCATTCAATAATTTTTTTATCCGTTTTTCCTCCGAAATAGAGAAATGGTCGATAAGACGTTGTTTTAATTGTGTATACACGTTTTGGGGTTGAGCCAGAATAATGTCGCTTACTTGACTCAAAATATCGCATTCTAATTCTGGAAGGATAGAAAAATATTTGGCTTTTTCAGAAGTTATTGAATGATGTTCGAATTGTGCCTCAATTTGGGCAAACCAAACTATCGGATTTTCCTTCCAAAATTTTGGAATTCGTAAATGGATTTGTCCAGACGTTGTTGTAATCCTATTATTGATTGAAGTTGTTGATGTGGTATTTTCTCCAGAGCGAGTATTCGGCATGATGTTTTTGGTTGTTAAATGTTCGGCCGTTCGGGGTCACCAATTGTAGTTTTTGTTTATTGAGAATGAATGTAATTGTTTTAATAATATTTTGATGAATGAATTTAATATTTTTTCTTTTCGTACATTAATCACTCAAAATACAAATTCAATATGATGAATATAAATTTTAATAAACAAGTAAATTCAGATAAAGTGAATGTCCTACAAAGGTTTGTATAACAGTTTAAAAAAAGAGCGTATAACAGTTAGTATAACGGTTTGTTTAACGTGTTGTATAACAGTCTGTAAAAGATTTCTTTACAAGAATGTTTGTGAAATTAGTTAATGCGAAAAATTACTAAAAAATTGCAAATGAAAAATAATTTAGTGTAAAATATTTAGTTGAAAATTTTCCCAAAAAGTATTTGCAAACAATTTTTTTTTAATTTAAAGCGTTCAAAATAGTCACGCCATATTGATCCAGCAGCTTTCAATGCCACTTGAACTGCTTAACGCTCCAATTCTTAATTCATTAAATATTCTACGTTCATGTCCCTTTTAATTTAGGAAAAGTAAAAAAAAAATTAAACACTACTTCCGCCTTTCACACTTTCCCTCCCATAAACAAAAAGAAAAAGGAAAAAGGGAAAGAGGAAAAAATAGAGAAAAAATCAACCAATACAAGAAAGCAGTCACGCAGCCAAATTCACCGCAATACAAAATTTGACTTTAGACAAACTCGAAAAAATAAGCAATCCTTGAAACACCGCCTAAATGTATGCAAGCGCGCTAACAGCTGTTAAAACAAAAAATGGTTGAATGGCTTGAACAAACAAAACCAACAACAACAATAATACAAACAAGTTTCAAAAGTTAAAAAATAAAAACAATTTAAGTGAGGCGTTGAAATAATTTCTTTGCACTTTTTTATTCACTTTTTGTACAAATCGAAGCGAAGCGAAAGAGTGTGGTATGCTTGCTAACGCCTACAAGTATCCTACAACAAAATGCAAGAACTTTTCTGGTATTTAATCAAAATTTCGAATGATTTGTTTGTTGAGTTTTAATTTAATTTTTTTTTTTTTAAAGCATGTTTGTAGTACTTTTTCACATCATTTTTAAAAGAGCACAAATTAAGGTTTAAGAGATCGATATAAATCAGCGCTAGGGTGTATCTTACAGTGTAGTGTATTAATGAAAAAAAAAATATGTATATACACAGAGCCAAAAGACTACCTAATATACCCTATAAATTAGAACAAAGTTTAGCGGATTTCTCTATGCTTTCTCTCCAATAAGATGTCCGTCTTATTATGACTGGATGTCTCATTTTAATAAAACTTAGATAATCTGTAAAACTAATATGAAAACCTTTTCAATATAATTAAGAAGATGACCCGTGGTTTTAAGATGAAAACCTCTTATATAAAATTAAGAAGATGATTCCTAGATTAAATATGGAAACCTTTTCACATAAATTTAGCAGATAACCTGTAAAATTACACTGTTAATATTATTAAGAAGATAATCTTGATTTTCATTATTAACTCCTCTTAATTGTAATAAGCCGATGATCTTATCAATTTGAAATGATTGCCACTTGAATTTAAATACATTACTTTCTAAAAATAAATAGCACACTGTTTTTTATTTAACCCTAATCCTCTAAAGTGAGCCTCTCAGTCTCACTTTATAGTTAAAAAGCGAATTATTCCTAAACCAAAAAAGCTTTTTGCCTGAAATTTTGGGTATTCCTGCATTTGTGTTCATAAATTATGAAATAATTTTGATCTTTGGGCTATTTATTTATTTTAACCATTTTTTTGCAATCGTATAAAATTGTAACGAAAAACCGAAAGTGAGCCTCAAAGACTCACCTTAAGTATCTTTATCGTAATAAGCTTACATTTCTAGAATTCAATTAAATTTTGAATCCGTTGTTTACAAGGTTTATCCAGTGAGGTTTTTACATTGTGAACTCACCATGCTTCCCCCGGATTTTGGTGAATTCGTCGTATTTCACCATAGACCTTTAGATCATATGATGGCATAAAATTATGGAGAATGGTAAAGTCAGCAATTTCAAAACCATTAAAATCTTATCATTTCCTGTTTACTGAGATTCTAAATTACGGAAAAGATGCGTTCAGATAGAGAAACGAACGATCGTCTGCTTTTATGCGTCAGTAATTTCACCACGAACGTCGCGTTTGAAAACTTTTGGATTTGATCGCGGAAAATATATATTAGGGGCGATCATATGAAAAATTTATTCATATTCATTTGATTCGTAGTTTTTCTCATTGTGTGCACAAAAACAAATTTATAACAGATGTAATAAACCCATTTGTAATGAACATTCAACAACTACAAAAATGTGTGAAAATTGCAGTTCATTAATATCAGACCTGGGCATCCTCAATTACATTTTTTTTCAATTACAATTACATTAATTGGTAATTGATATTTTTCAATTACAATTACTTGTAATTGTAATTGAGGTTTTTCAATTACAATTACATGTAATTGGTAATTGATTTTTTTCAATTACAATTACATGTAATTGTAATTGAAAATTTTCAATTACAATTACTTGCAAATGTAATTGAAAATCTCCAATTACAAGTAATTGTAATGGAATCACACCAATTACATTTTTCTTGGGTTTGAGAAAATTTAGTTATACAATTTGTTTTTGTTTCTATTCTTGTTCTTTTTGTTATTGTTATTGTTTTTGCTTTTTTTTTGCTTTTGTTTTTGTTTTTGCTTTTTTTGTTTTTGCTTTTGCTTTTGTTTTTGTTTTTGCTTTTGTTTTTGCTTTGGTTTTTGTTTTTGCTTTTTTTGTTTTTGCTTTTGCTTTTGCTTTTGTTTTTGTTTTTGTTTTTGCTTTTGTTTTTGCTTTTGTTTTTGTTTTTGCTATTTTTGTTTTTGCTTTTGCTTTTGTTTTTGTTTTTACTTTTGTTTTTGTTTTTGCTTTTTTGTTTTTGTTTTTGCTTTTATTTTGTTTTTGTTTTTGTTTTTGCTTTTTTGTTTTTGTTTTTGTTTTTGCTTTTGTTTTTGGTTTTGTTTTTTTCCTTAAACAAAAACAAAAACAAAAGCAAAAACAATAACAATAACAAAAAGAACAAGAATAGAAACAAAAACAAATTGTATAACTAAATTTTATCAAACCCAAGAAAAATGTAATTGATGCCATTCCATTACAATTACTTGTAATTGGAAATTTTCAATTACATTTACAAGTAATTGTAATTGAAATTCTTTAATTACAATTATATGTAATTGTAATTGCCATTATTCAATTACCAATTACATGTAATTGCAATTGAAAAATCTCAATTACAATTACATGTATTTGTAATTGTAGAATTTCAATTACCAATTATATGTAATTGGTAATTGAAAAATGTCAATTACAATTACATGTAACTGTAATTGAAGGTGTAATTAATTACAAAATGTAATTGAGGGTGCCCAGGTCTGATTAATATACCCTATTTTATGAAATTACCTTTTCTATCTTTATATACTAAAAAAATTGTCATGAACCGTTATAAGAATGTATAAAAATGCCTCTGCATTCATTACTGCATAAATAAAAGTAAAAAACAAATACCAAAATAATGTGTTTCAAAATTTCCCCATAGGTGAGCCTCAGAGTCTCACTTTCGGTTTTACGTAACTTTTCCAAATTCGGTGATTAGGGTTAATCATATTTTACTTATAATTATAATACGATCAAGTACTTACATATATATTAAGTATAAGAATATATTTAACATATTTGCCTATAACTTTTATAATATCGCTAGCTTAGAGTGCAAACTGTGTAAGTCAATTTTTGTGAAAAAGTGTTTTAAGTGTAGAAAGCTACAAAAATCAAATACGCACCACGCTAAACAAGTCTGTGATACTTGTCATATTTCTACTCGTTATTATTCAGTGACGCAAATTGTGTAAGTCCAAAAAGCGAAGAATATTGTTAAGTCCAAAATTTTTATATGAACAGAAATTTTTTTTTCATTTTGAAATATTTTTATTTTTTGTTTTTTGTCTCTCCTACAAAGTTTGAAAAAAGGACTTACATAATTTGCACTCTAAGCTAGCGATATATATTATACTTTGACACTAATTGATGGTGGGGGCGGAATAATTCACATACAGAACGAAAGACCATTGTCCTTATAGTAAGACCTCCAAACCGTTTTGCTCCCTGAGGTCAAATTTTTTTTATAGCCATTTTCATTTTGCGAAATTTTGTCTGAGGGATTTTTTAATAAATAAAAAAGAGTTAAATATAAGTTTTAATATAAGACGGTGATCGGCGCTGTTTCCATTTCGGGTCAGTCGGCTAGAGAACTGCGCATTTGTTTTATCTGCCTGTGCACGCATACATACTTATGTATGTATGTTAAGACGTTGATAGCAAAATTTTAATTAATAAGGGCTCTTTTAAAAATAAAAAGTTTTCCTTTTTAATAAATTCAAAAAGGTTCTAGTAAAAATTAGAGGATTAGATTAGAGGATAGAGAAATTATTGATTTGCTTTATAAAAATTTTCTCATAAAAACAAGCAGATTTCTTCTAACAATTTAATTTTTTTGACAAAATGACATACAAAATTAATAAAGAAGAAGTTATCTCCTCGTTTTCAGACCATATCCTTTTCAATAAATTTAAGAAGAAATTCAAGCTAAAATCTAGAAGATTTTCCAGCAAAACTTTCTTCAATTTTGTTCCCTCTCACTTTCCCGGCCATATAGCATTTTTGATGGCAGTCTCTTTGATTATAGGTGAACTTTTTGGCTCTGTGTATATTGATTGATGGAAGCTGAATGTAGTTAAATGTGTTAAAAAGTATACATATGTATGTAGAAAGGAATCGGTGTATTTCATGAATGGAGGGCTTAGAGGAACTTTTTGGTTGGTTTGGTTTCGCATATCAACTGCTCTAACGACTCCTTCGCTCCAGGGAAGTTACAGCTGCTAAGTACACAAATTAATATGGTACAATCCCAATCGAACCGCGTGACTACCAATAGTCCAATGTGCTGTGAATACCGCAATTAAGCGTGAAATAACCCTCCTGTCCATCTTTAAAATGTCTAAGAAACGCATCTGATTGTATGAAGGCCACAGACTTCTGCAGACGCTGCACCAGTTTCTATCTGGTTTTAGCTTCCTCGAACTAGTGCCGAGAGATTCGGCCTTTGATGAAACCCATGGGCGCAAGTTCATCCTCCGCTTCAGCAATATCAAGAGCCGAGCCTTGCCTGGTTAGCTAATCAGCTATTTCGTTTACCTGAATGTCGCAATGCCCCGGCGCCCAAATCAGAGACACGCTATGCCAACTTGTCAAGCCTATAACTCACGCGCTATCCGGGAAAATTCCTCTGCTGTTTCCGGCACCAGCACCGGCACCGGCACTGAGACTTTCCGTTGCAAGTAGCGGCATTGCAGACTTCCTGTATGTCTTCGGAAACCCCTGTATGGCTGGAAAACCCTCGCCGTATCCGGCAGCCTAATTGATATGGAAGTACATATTAGAAGGCTGCACGAATGGATTCGAAACGGCCAAAAAAATATTCGCGGCCGTCCAATTACAGTACCTACTTGTTTCTGTCGTTTTAGAATAAACGCAAGTAGAGCACAACCATAAACAGAACCAATACAATTACTTATTCGTAGCGACAATTACATGACCTTAAAAAGGTTCTGCAAATAGTGTACACTACTTGCGAATACTTCGAATATAATCGAAATATATGTATGTACATACATATTTTCGTAAACACACATCCAGACGTTGGGTTCAGCAAAATTACGCTGCTAGTGTGAGTGTGTGTATGTGCATATGCATACACACTAGGGCGGGTCGATTGGTAGGGGCCAAAAAAAATTAATGGACACATCGCAATTATAAAAATTTGGGTAATTTCAAGCTTTTTTGCCCAAGAAACCATATGTCTGAAATAAATTTCGAACCAGAGCTTTTTACGATCTACAACTGTCCTATATATTTTAAAATAACTCGGTAACCAATACTTCGATTCTTTTGATTTTTTCGGCATTAGTTAGGAAACTTATTTGGCATATTAAGGTGGTTTTATGAAGGAAATAAAGTTCTCCCGGAATTCGCGGAACAACTCGATTTTCATGCGAATATAATACCGATCCTTAATATATTAAAATTTAGAGGTCGTGCAAATGCCTCCAAATTTCTTTCTCCTTTTATAACAGTGATGATACATAATTTTTTTCAAAGTCCTTAATGAACAAGAAAAACATTCCTTATCATTAAAAAATGGAACATGTGTTTGTTGGGCTTTTATTTTTTGGTCCACCTTAATGCCATATGCACATTAAATAAACAAACAAACCAAAGAAGCAACAAGGTTTTGCGAATACTTCATAACATGGTTATTATTATGTTCTATTCTATCGTGGCGAATAGTGTACACTAATCGCTCCAACAGAGCAAATAGAAATAGTATTTGTATTCCAAATGAAAAGTATGGGTTATATTCGTATCTGCATTGAAATTGTGCTGCGACTAATTGTACAATGCATATAGTATTCGCAAATATAGAAGAGGCAAATGGTATTGTGCAGAGGTCTAGTACATACATATACGCATGAATTTCGAAGATATCCGCTTCCACTCCGCATGCCATCGTTGACCCGTGCGTGATAACGGAAACATCGAAACTCTGAGCGGAATAAAGGTTTCTAAATAAAAAAAAAAGGTGAGTAGCTACCTTTGTAGGCACGTACCACCCTCCTGAAATGCTAATCATTAGGGAAGCTAAAAATATGCAAATGCATATTTAGACCTAAAATGCATATTTACACTCAAAAAAAAAATTTCTCTCGATCAAAGACATAATTTTCCTTATTTTGAACACGCGTCCCAATACAAAATTTTCTTTGTGTAAATTTTCCCAAAAATGTGGAAAAAACATAAAAAAACATTCAAACAAATTCGTTGCCATGGGGATTTGTATGGGAATTTAATTTCTCAAAATTAAAGAAATCAAGTCTTCAAAACAAGGAAAGTTGGGAATGGAATGGCGCTTAAAGAATTTTTCATTATTTTAATGTATGAATTTTTTCAAAACAAGTATATGAAACCATGGTAACGCATGTAACAACAATATTTTATAAACCTTTTAACATGTTTTAAGGAAAATTTACTCAAAACAAAGAAAGTGGTGTTCAAAATAGGTAAACAATTTCTTTGACCCCTCCATATATTTTTTTTCTCTCAGCGTACGGTCAAAATGCATTTCGTGCTTATTTGGGCACTTAATCGAGCAATATCGATAGTTGCGTATACATACATGCAAACAAGGCTATTTAACTATTTATCTGGGCCCCGGAGCGGAGCATTTTCCCTTATAAAAATTCACCACGACAAACACTAAGTTCTAGTATCTAGATCAGAGCCTCGAAGCAAATCCAGAGTAAAAAAAACTTTGCTCCGATGCTCTGTTATTGATAAAAACAGCTTCAGTGTGAAATTTTGAAGGGAATAATAATATGCAATATGTATCGACATACATTGGCATACGCTACACTGTCAATATGAATGGCGATGGTCTGATAAATCGCAGACTAGTGCTACACGGTCAATATGAATATTGCGATATTTTCTCGCTCTGAGGATTAAAATATTTTACTTCCGTCCTCTTCAGACTTTCACTTTTAATTCGTTTATTGTCAATATTTCGTTCCAGATCACAGATTTCAAAATTTCTAAATATACACGCATTTTGATGGGTTGCAAAATTTTCATGCTACACAGTCTTGTCAATATTGCGATCCGGATTGCGGATTTCAAAATATTTTGCGATCCAGAATCGCGATCCATCAATACTCGATGCTACATGGTCAATATTAATCGTTTTCCCATACAAGAGGTTTTTCTCGGAAAACCGCCAAAAATTCACACTGGAAAATGCAGCCCTGCGTAATATTAATGGAATGGTTTCGTTTGCTTTGTAAAAAGATCTCATGAATTTACATAAATACAAATCTAAAATTAATTTAAAGTATTTTATAGTATTTAAAAACAAATTTTTTAAATGGGGAAAATGTGAATTGTACGTTTCAGTTCTTATATTATTATTTTGCAAAATTCGTTAAATAAAAATGTAAGCTTGAAATGAAATACATACATTTTTTGAGCATATTTCAGGTATTTTTTTAGGCATATATGCATATAATGAGATTTTTTCGTGCATATTTACGAGCATATTTCAGTTATTTTTCGGGCATACTAGCATGCATATTTTGAAATTTTTCGTGCATCTTTTTAGCTTCCCTACTAATCATACTCTCCATCAAGGAAATCAAGGTCTTCAAATACTGCTTCCGTTAACGACAGCATCTGAAAAAAGTCAATGTGCCTTATGCAGCCGCACGCTTTGCATGGTTATCCTTGCAGCGAATACTCAGCTGATTATTTTTTGTTGTTGCTGCACGTTTTTCTTTCGTTCGTTTTTTTTTCTGCTTTTGTTTTTATTTTCGTTCTCTTTTCATTTTTATTCTTTTCTTTTTGGTGGTGTTTTCTACTACATAATTTTTTAGGCCGAACAGCTGCAAATGAGGTGTGTTTTGTGTGTGTGTATGTGAGGACATAAAGGCGCAAGGATATTTTTGTGTTTGTATGCCATTGCGCATATCCTTACACTCAGGGAAAAAACATTATAAAAAAACATATGAAAACGTGCTTAAAATGGGCAAAAACGGACATATTTAATTTTTAAGTGATGTAAATGCGAACATTTTTATTTAAAAATGGCCATTGTAAAATTGTCAAATAAAAAAAATACACGTTTTAAATTTAAAAATGTGCATTGTAAAATTGTCAAATCAAGCAAAAAAACATTTAAAATTTAAAAATTTTTATTTTTATTTTAAGCACTATGGGATTTTGAACCTAAAACTTTCGTTTTGATTCCATTCATTTTCATCTTTAATTTAAATATGTTTATTTTCAAATCCAAAATACATTTTAGTTTCAAAATTTTTTTTTTTTTAATTTCAAAATTTTAATTTTTCATTTAAAAATTTTCATTTTAGGACTTTTAACCTAAAACTTTCGTTTTGATTCCATTCATTTTCAACTTTAATTAAAATATGTTTATTTTCGAACCCAAAATACATTCTAGTTTCAAAAATTTTTTTTAATATCAAAATTTTCATTTTTAATTTATAAATTTTAATTTTTAATTTAAAAATTTTCATTTTTCATTTTAAAAATTTCATTTTTAAAATAAAAATGGTCTGGTTTAAAACGATCTTGTAAAAAAAAAAATATTAAGTTAAAATTTTAAAATTGTTATTTTTATTTTAAGCACTATGTGATTTTGAACCTGAAATTTTCGTTTTTATTCCGTTAATTTTCATCTTTAATTTAAATATATTTATTTTTAAATCCAAAATACATTTTAGTTTCAAAAATTTCATTTTTAATTTAAAAATTTTCATTTTTAATTTAAATATTTTAATTTCTAATTTAAAAATTTTCATTTTTCATTTAAAAAATTTCATTTTTGAAATGAAAATTATCTGGTTTAAAACGATCTTGTAAAAAACATTTTAAATTCAAAATTTTTTATATTTATTTTAAGCGATATGGGATTTTGAACCTAAAACTTTCGTTTTTATTCCATTCATTTTCATCTTTAATTTAAATATGTTTAAGTATTTTTAAATCCAAGATACATTTTAGTTTCAAAAATTTTATTTTTAATTTAAAAATTTTCATTTTTAATTTAAAAAATTTACTTTTAATTTCAAAATTTTCATTTTTAATATGAAAAATTTCATTTCTAAAATAAAAATGATCTGGTTTACAACGTGCATTATAAAAATAAAAAATTTATTTTTGATTTCTTTTCTATTCTCTCAGTGTAAATATGCCTGTATGGATATGTGTGTGCGTGTGTGTGCGTGTTTATTTGTTTGGGTACCCTTTAGGGAAAATCTCTAGTTCCGAACTAGGTCGCTTCTAGTGCATTTTTCGCCACTATTAGTGCGAGCTAAATCTCTTTTGCATGTTACCAACTGGCGAAGTTAACGCGGCGATGTCCTGGGCGGTGTCAATGGTCACTCTCTGAACTATATTTTCGATAGTTCCGAACTAGCACTAAATTCTACAGTTTTCACTAGTTCGTTTATTGGCACAATTTCGATAGTTCTGAACTAACTACAAGTAGGTATCTACAAACTCTACAGTTTTACATCTGCCGCTTAAGTGCAGTATTTGACACACTTCATGCAAGTGACGTGATGGTCCACTGGCTAACGCGTATGACAATCAATCTGAAGAGCGCGGGTACGAATCCTGTCCGTGTCGAGGCAGATGATAATTTTTTTTTTATTCTTTTTTATTTTTTTTTTATTTATTTATTAAATAAAAATGTAAAAAAAAAAAATATTTAAAAAGTAATAAAATAAAAAAAAAAAAAAAAAAGACTGAGGGATGGGAAAAGCATAGTTAAGCCAACATTTCATTTCATTAATTGAAGATGTAAATTGTACTATTTAATGCCGCTTTCGTTTCTGGAAAAAATGTTGCCCTGCTTGATTTTCTTAGCTATATTGTAAGCTTGTGTGGTAATTTCAGCGAATATTGACCTCTAGCTAAGTCAGAGGGCATCATTATCTACAAAACCAGCCATTTAAAACGAAGACAGGTTACGTAATTTGATAATTGAGATATTAAAGGGTAACAGTTTATGCCAGAATCGAAAACGCTATAAGTATAAGATATGCTTCACTAACAATCTGGGAATTGTAGAAATATATATGCAAACCAGACGGCAAGTGGATGAGCGAAAAAATACATGAATTCCAAATTGCATACAAATCAAAGTGTGTCTTATACGATAATGGTGACTCAATTCACTGCTTCTGAACTGGTGAGAGCCCAACTACAATGGAGCGAGTTCTTTTTTGACACCTTTTCGCTAGTTCGGAACTAAAAATGTTGCTCACTAGTTATAGAGTTCCCTGCAGGGTGTATGAATATGCATTTAGGCGTGTGTGCAAAGGTTTACAGCCCTGCAGCATTTTGCTACTTCGTCCTTTGCGAAAAAGTTTGCAAACATTTTCTTACTTATTGAGAGCACAGTATATTTTATGTTTTCATATGTATGTACCTACATTTATGTATGTATGTTAGGGTGGGGCGATTTGTATGGAGGGAAATTAATCGATACCGCGCGATCGAAATTTGGATTCCTCTCATTTTTCTGAGTAGAAAACTCCTCCACGACATTTGCCTAAAATTAATTTTGATGTTCCGGAATTTGGTTTTTATGAACCAAGACGAATTTTTGAAAATAAAAATTTGGCAAAAATCGACAAAAAAAATATCCAGGTCAATAGCACATCGAGTTGAAGCAGAATTTTATGCTGAATCCAGGTATGAAATCGAAACTAAAATCGGATGATCCGTTTTCGAGATAGAGCCTGATTTCCGGTTATGGGGGCTGAATGCCGAAAATCGCATATTTTCGCGATTATCTCTTGCTGTGTACAATATATCTTAAATTTTTTTGCAAATTTCTTAAAGATAGGTCAATACAATATATGAGCAATATTTTCAAATATTAATTTGTCTTCCTGTATAGGAAAACTAGAATGCACTCTTTTTTCCTTAGCCCAAAATCGCAGTATGGCATCTCCATGTTATAGTCATCCTATACCGATGATTTTCGCCGACAACGCTTTGTGTACAATAAATGCTCTAAATACAAAATTTCAGAATTTGAGCTGCAAAATTTGAAGAGTTATTCCCTAAAACGTAGACTTATGCTTCTGAAATTTGGTTTTTGCTTCCAATAGTACGCAATGGCGTATGAGCAACCTTGAGTTTTTTTTAGAGTTGACTAAAGTAAAAAAACAAGTCCCAAACAGCATACGTCTACGTTTTGGGTTATAACTCGTGCATATTGACCTGCATATTTTTTGTCGATTTTTGCCAAATTTTTATTTTCAAAAATTCGTCTTGGTTCATAAAAACCAAATTCCGGAACATCAAAATTAATTTTAGGCAAATGTCGTGGAGGAGTTTTCTACTCAAAAAAATGAGAGGAATCCAAATTTCGATCGCGGGATATAGGTTAGTAAATCGCCCCACCCTAATGTATGTATATATGTAAATATATGCATTATTAACATTTTACTGATTTTAGGCACTTTATCTACATACGTATACCTACATATATTTATCTATATACATATTTACATACATAAATATATATGTACATACAAAACACCATAGCTTTTGTTTCAGCCTTTTTTTTCTCGTTACATATGTATTTCATCTGCTTCTTCTTCATTAGATATTTACCTACCTCAAACAAATACCGCCAGTTCAGCAAAACGAAATTGATACTTCCCAAATAACGGTTAAATAAATATACATACATACATATGTATGTTTATATTCTTTCACCACGCAAATTCATAAATTTGTGTTATTTTTATTATTCCTTTTTTCACGTGCACATTTCTACATTTTTTCCTTAAACACTTGTATTTTTTTTATTTGTTTTTAACTGGCTTTATATGCTGTAGTTGTTGCAGACAAATAGCCAGTTAGATTAAGGAAATTAAAACCAAAAATAAACCACAAACAATTTTCTTATTATTTATTTATGTATATGCATGTTCGTTTAACGCGCTACTTTAGCTGCTGCTGCGCACACGGCCGCCGACGATGAGAGACTGAATAGCACGCTCGTTCGGCAACAAAATCAACAGCAAATTGTTAGTAGTGCAAAAATGAACGAGCAAAATGAACGAAAAAAAAATTGCAATCAGCAACGAGTGGTTGAAAGCAGCGAAAACAGCAGCAACAGCAACAACGTAGCGAGAAACGCAATAAAAAGCTCATTTGCCAAAGCAGCGAAAGCTCTACTCATATCACAGCCAGCAGCAGCAGCAGCAATCACCACCCAACTACCACCGCCACCCAACTGGGCGACCCACTAATATGTAGAGCTTACCTACAATAAAAGAATTCACGCCGCGACTGCCAGCTGACAGCTGTGAGTGCGCTTTGTACGAGGGGCACTGCTAAAGTTGGCGGAATCAGGTACTCCCTGTAATGCCAGAGTTGTGCGATTGTCATAATCGTATATTTTTAACGTTTCGCACCTCGAGGCTGCCAGCGAAGATCGTCAATCCCTGCTGTCCTAAAAAAATAGTGATGCTGTGCGTGAAATAATTTTGTTAAATCGGTACTCTTCTTAATGCTAAATATATTTTTATCACTATTTCTTAGTACCTACATTGAATTTTTTTTAGTATCTACATTAAATTTTTTAGTACTAAATTTTTTTAGTTGCAATTTTTTTTGTACTAAATATTTTGAGTACTAAATTGTTCGCATTAATTTGTACCTATTACCAAAAATTTTTTGGTACCAAATTTTTTAACTAATTTTGTAAGTACCAAATTATATGAATACAAACCATCTCTTTAGCACTAATATTTAAAAAAAAAATTTACTAATAAATTTTAGTACTTTTTTGTAGTACTAAATTTTTTTAGTAATACATTTTTTGGATGCGAAATTTTTAGCATTAGTTTCCAGTAAATAAAGTGTGTTTTAGTACTTTTTTGTAGTACTAAATTTTTTTAGTAATACATTTTTTGGATGCTAAATTTTTAGCATTAGTTTCCAGTAAACAAAGTGTGTTTAGATCCAATTTATTTAGTACTATGTAATTTTTTGTGTACCAAATTTTTGGCAGGCATTAATTTGTAGTAGATATGCATGTACATAAATATTGTTTGGTACACATTTTTTTGTAAGTACTACATGTTTTTAATACATATTATATTTTCAGCACTAATAATAAAAAATCTTATTAAAAAATTTTAGTACAAAATTTTTTTAAATTCTAAAGCTAATCTAAAAAATCTATCTCCATCTCTATCCGTATTTCTATCTTTATCTCTATTTCTATCTCTCTGTCTCTGTCTCTATCTATATCTCTATCTATATCTAAGTATATCTATATCTATATCTCTATCTCTATCTCTAACTTCTAATCTAAAAAATCTATCTCCATCTCTATCCCAATCTCTATCTTCATCTTTATTTCTATCTCTATCTCTGTCTCTGTCTCTATCTCTATATCTCTATCTCTATCTATATCTCTATTTCTATCTCTATCTCTGTCGCTATCTCTATCTCAACGACAGATATCATAGATTTGGTCTTTGGGAAGTCCTCTATTTCCTCCCAATGTCCTTTTCAGCTCTGAAGTCAATTTCGATACATATTGATTATTTGGAGAAAATTAAAGAGAACAAGTAAGGAAGCCTAAGTTCGAGTGGAATCGAACATTAGATACTCAGCTGTATGCTTTCATTGTTTGTTTGCATTTGCTGGAAACACGTTGTATTTTATATAAAGCGAGTGCCGCATAAAGTGGGCTTAGCCACGCCCATTTCCAAAATGTGTACCAATCACGCAACTAAGCATATAAATATTAGTTTTGGTGCAAAATTGCATACCTTTATGGCTTCTATTTACAAAGATGTCACGTTACAAATTCCAAGAGGGTGTTCCAGAAATATCTTTGTTAAAAAGTAGGCGTGGTCATAAACCGATTTCCCTAAATTTTTCAACATGTATTACCACAAGTTATAAAAGTGTGAGCACCAAGTTTCGTCATAATATATGCCAAAATTATTTGTCGAGTTGTAGCCGCTGTAGTGCAGTGGGTAGAGTGCTCGCCTGCTGTGCCAGAGGTCTCGGGTTCAAACCCCAGTCCGAGCAAACACCAAAAAATGTTTCTAATTAGTAAAAATCCAATTATTGGGTTTTATAAGAGCAGCGGTCACCTCTCGGCAGTGGGCGGCATACCCTCCAAGTGTTTTTCTGCCATGAAAAAGCTTCTCACAAAAAATGAATTCGCCGTTCGGAGCCGGCATAAAACTGTAGGTCCACCCTATTAGTAGGAAAAACAAAAGGAGCGCATCTCGAATTGGGAGAGAAGCTCGGCCATAAAACTCGTCAGAGTTATAATAGCGCCATTTTATTATTACATTATTATGGGCTTAGAAACCTCGTAAATTCCTTTGTCTAAAAAGAGGCGGTGCCAAAAATGCGTATAAATTTTTCACAAACCAGCCATTTACTTTCATTTATAGCCTTAACCCATCAATGCATGATATGCAACAACAAAACTGCAATAAAAACTATACAATTTATTACTTTTCAAAAATAATCCGCTAACAATATGCACGCTTTTATTGCTTGTATGTATGTAAATCCGCTGTATGCGAGGTTGCACACTGAAATTGATAATAAAAATAAATATACATATATATAACCAATATCCATCAATAAAAAGACCAGAACAAATAAAGAAGTTTCTATTTTTTTTTATTTTGGCATATCACAAATTTTACTACGTAGGGCGGATATTTTCTAAACTGATTTCAGTAAATTCAGTCACAATAAAAAAGAAAAAACAAAAAAAAAAACAATAACTGCAGAGTGAAAAAAATATAAAACAAAAACAAATATATCGGCAATATTTCCAGAGCCCAAAAAACGGAATAAAAACAGTGTAAAAAAGAAAACAGGAAAAAGTACGCTTCAAAAGGCCAGTGATCACTGGTTAATTGAATGATGGCCGTATTTGTGCGGGTGAAAATATGTAGCAACTGTTTCTAGTGGCCATAAAAGGCGTTGTTGCAAATAATGATAACATAACATAAACTTAAATTTATGGCTACAACTGTGGAGCACACGAGTAACTAAAGGCTGAAAATGGAACAAAAGGGGAAGAAAAGAAAATATTAAAACAAAAATAAAAAAATGTAAAACAAAAAATGTAAAACAAAAATAAAAAAGTATGTAAATAATAAGTAGTAAGAATAAAAGATAATAAAAAAAGAAAAGACGTAGAGAAATAAGGTAATACCACAAACTGCCCAAACTGTCACAAGAGAGATTAAGTGTAAGAAAAAAATTAAAATTAAAATTAAAAGAATATAAATAGTAATAAAAAAACAATAATAAAAAAAAAAAAACGTAGGAAAGGGAAAGAAAAAATTAAAAGAAAAATTAATAAAATGCAAATAATAAAAAAAAACTGTAGAAAAAAAGTAAAGACAGAATTGAATATCACAAAGGCGCTTAGACTGTCATAACAAACATTGAGAGAAGGAAGAAAAATTAAAAGAAAAATTAATAAATACTAAGTATAAAAAAGTATAAAAAATAATAAAAACAGAAAAAAAAAAATAAACAAAAAAATAATAGAGAAATAAGATAATACCACAAACTGTCACAGGAGAGATTAAGTGTAAGAAAAAAATTAAAATTAATATTAAAACTAAAATTAAAATTGAAATTAAAAGAATATAAATAGTAATAAAAAAACAATAATAAAAAAAAACAAACGTAGGAAAGGGAAATAATAAAAAAATCTGTAGAAAAAAGTAAAGACAGAATTGAATATCACAAAGGCACTTAAACTGTCATAACAAACATTGAGAGAAGGAAAAAAAAATTAAAAGAAAAATTAATAAAATGTAAGTATAAAAAAAGTAAGTATAAAAGAGAAAAAAAAAATAATAATAAAAACGAAAAAAAACTAAACAGAAAAAATAATAGATAATAGTAGATAATAGATATAATAGTAAAAAAAAATTGCATAGCAGAAAAGGCGTCCAAACTGTCTTAACAAAAATTACAAGAGAACTGCCCCTAATAAAAAAAAAAATAAAAACCAAAAATGTTAAACTGCCATAACAAAGATTGAGAGATTAGTACTTTTTGGTTGCTTGCTTTTCCGACAGGGTAGGAATATGATGTATTGTGGAACGATTTTCCTTCAGCCCTTGTCAAATTTGGTTTGGAGACAAACACGTTTCGGCTAATATGTGACATCTTCTGTGAGAGATTAATAAAAAAAATAATAAAAAATTAAAAAAAGCGGATTTAGAGAGAACAGTCCCTAATAAAGCAAATAAAAAACAAAAAATTAAAAATGTTAAAAACAAAAAAACGCAGATTAAGAAGCAACGATGACGTCCTTAAAAAAAAATTAAAAACAAAAAAATCAAAATGTCATAAAAAAGATTTTGATTAGATAATAAAAAAGAAAAAATAAAAATAAACATAAACATAACAAGTAAGGAAGCCTAAGTTCGAGTGGAATCGAACATTAGATACTCAGCTGTATGCTTTCATTGTTTGTTTGCGTTTGATGGAAACACGGTGCACTTAATATAAAGCGAGTGCTGCATAAAGTGGGCGTAGTCACGCCCATTTTCTAAATTTTTATCAGTCATCCAACTAAGCATATCAATATTATACTTTGTGCAAAATTTCATTCCTTTATGACTTCTAGTTACAAAGATGTCATGTTACAAATTCCCAAAGGGTGTTCCAGAAATATCTTTCTTAAAAAGTAGGCGTGGTCATAAACCGATTTCAATAAATTTTTGCGTGTCTATTAACACAAGTTATAAAAGTGTATAAACCAAGTTTCGTCATAATATCTCAATTATTTGTCGAGTTATAGGCTAAGAAATCTCGTATATCCCTTTGTGTAAAAAGAGGCGGTGCCACGCCCATTTTCCAAAATTTTTCTATTTGTTGTTTCCGGTCTATTGTGGAAGTCATGCCACAAAATTTCAATGACAGATCTTTATATTTGACAGAGATATCGCTTAAAATGTTTTTATTAGGCCCCTTTATAGTTCTCATATATAAAAGTGGGCGTGGTCGTCAACCGATTTCGCTAAAATTTTGAGCGTGTATTACCACAAGTAATGAAAGTGTACACACCAAGTTTCGTCATTATATATAAATTATTTGTCGAGTTATGGGCTCAGAAATCTCGTATATTCCTGTTTATAAAAAGAGGCGGTGCCACGCCCATTTTCCAAAATTTTTGTGTTTTTCGTTTTATATCCGCAGTTGGACTCCTGCTATAAAATTTCAATGATATATCTTTATATTTGACAGAGATATCGCTTAAAACGCTTTTATTAGGTCACTTTAAAAGACCCATATATAAAAGTGGGCGTGGCCCTAAACCGATTTCGGAAATTTTTCGTCCAAATATTTGACTAAGTAAGTATATCCCGCGTACCAAATTTCATCGATATATCTTCAACGGTTTCTGATTTATGACTCATAAAACTTTCAATGTTTGCCCCTTAATAAGTGGGCGTGGCACCGCCCATTTTCCAAAATTTTTGTGTTTTTCGTTTTATGTCCGCAGTTGGACTTACGCGACAAAATTTCAATGACAGATCTTTATATTTGACAGAGATATCGCTTAAAATGTTTTTATTAGGTCACTTTGTAATATACATATATAAAAGTGGGCGTGGCCGTCAACCGATTTTAACTATTTTCCGTCCAAACGTATGCCTAAGTAAGTAAATCACGCGTACCAAATTTTGTCGATATATCTTCAATGGTTTCTGAGTTATGACATATAAAACTTTCAAGGTTTGACCCTTAATAAGTGGGCGTGACACCGCCCATTTTCCAAAATTTCATCAAATTTCTTCCTAGGGGCCTGAGCTCAACACGTGGGTAAAATTTCATCGCTCCAGCTATATTAGTGACTGAGATACCAAATTTCCGATTATTTCTATATAGGAAAAGTGGGCGTGGTCATGGTCCGATTTCGCCCATTTTCAATACCAACCGTCCCAGTCTCGATACCAACTTGCATTTCAAATTTCATCAAAATATCTCAATTTTTGCGCGAGTTAGAGTGTTTACAGACGGACGGACAGACGGACAGACGGACGGACGGACATGGCTAAATCGATTTCTCTTTTCACCCTGATCATTTTGATATATATAAGTCTATATCTATCTCGATTATTTCACTCTGTTACAATCCACCGTTATGTGATTAAAACTATAATACTCTGTGTACTAGTACAGCTGAGTATAAAAATAGAAATAGAAATAAAGAAAATTTAAAAAAAAAAACGGATTAGGAGAGAACATCCCCTAATGCGAAAAGTATTTATAACTTTTTGGTTGCTTGTGTTTCCGACAGGGTAGGAATATGACAAGGGATGACGGAAAATCGTTCCACAATACATCGAAAAGTATTTATTTATTTATTTCTTTATTTATTTATTTGATTTAATTTCTTACGCTGTGATCGTAAAACTAAGTCTTTTGTTGCGCATCATCAGGCTTAAAAAATAAACAAAAAAAAATTTTTATGTAAAAAATTTAGAGATATTAATAAAAAAAATAAAAATAAAAAGATCAAATTAAGAGAACAGCCACTAATAAAAAAATATAAAAACAAAAACCAAAAATTTCAAATTGTCATAACAATGATTGGGAGAAATTAGCAAAAAAAAAAAATAAATAAAAAACAACTCGGATTAAGAAAAACAGCCACTAATAAAAAAAATAAAAATTTCAAACTGTCATAAATAATATTAAGATAAATTAATAAGAAATAGAAAAAGATAGGATTAGGAGCGAACATTCCCTAATGAAAAAAAAAAAATAAAATAAATAAAAAACAAGAAATTCAAACTTGCATAAAAAATATTCAGATATAGCTATTAAAAAAAGAGATCAGTCGCTAATAAAAAATTTAAAAACAAAAAATTCAAATTGTCATAAAAAAGATTGGGAAATAGATTAATAAAAATAAATTTAAAAAATTCTAACTAAGAAAGAACAGCCACTAATAAAGAAAAAAATAAGGACAAAAAATTCGAGCTGTCATAACAAAGATTAAGAGAAATTAATAAAAAAAAAAAATACAAAAAAAAAAAATTCAAATTCGGCACTATTTTGTGTTATGCAAAATTTACGCTCATAACCGCGTTCAAACACACAGTGGGCGATGCGCCTTCGCTAGCGGCGGAAAACTAATAACTTCCAAAGGAGAAAAGTTATCTTCAAGCGGTTTTTATTTTTTTGATTAATTTAGAAAAACATTATGGAATAAAAAAAAATGTTTATCTTATTTAAAAAAAAATTTATTTAAGAGAAAACAGTTTTTTTGTTAAATTTTTTATTTATTTTTTTTTTTTGTTTTATTAATCAAATTTCATTATACATATAAATATTTCGAAGAAAAATAAAAAAAAAAAATTGGATGAGAAAATACAATTATTCGGAACTATTCCATCCTTCTGCAATTTCTATACAAATTTGGTTTTTTCTGCCAAATTCGTCTTACTTGTGCTTACTTTAAGTATTATTATTTCGAATTGTGCCAAGTACCTACATACATATGTACATAGTTTCCCATAGCCAGATAATTCTTTGCGGGTACTCATATATGTATACTTAATTAGGAGTGGTTATTAAAAGTCGATTATAAGCTAATTGAAATATCTATAATCGATAGGAAATAAACAATTTCGCTTTATCAAAATGTAGATTAATCGCTTTCATCCCCAACGGGTACAAATGTAGATCAATCGCTTCCAGCACGAACGGGTACAAATGTAGATTTTTCCAAGTTGTTCGCCAAGACAATTTTTAATAACAATCTTTAAAAAAGTGTAAATTTTCATGTATATATAAATAAAGATTATATAATGTTTTACTTTTGAAAAAAAATCTTAATAAATAAATAAAAAAAATTGTAAGTTTTGAGTATGCATTATATGAGCGTAATGTAAAGGATTTTTTCATAGAATATTTTAGGCAACATTTTGTTAAAATTATTATTCATCATTGTTATTAAAAGAAAGGGTGTTCAATTCGTTTTACCGGTTGTTCTACAATTTTTTAAATACATTGCATATTTGTGTAAAATTTCTACATTTAAGGAATCTAGATTTGTACCCGTTCAGAATGAAAGCGATTAATCTACATTTATATCCGTTCGGGATGAAAGCGATTAATCTACATTTATACCCGTTAGGGAACAATTGGCCAACAATTAGTCTACATTTATACCCGTACGGGAACAATCGGGGACTAATTGTGGACCGATTGTTCTCGAAAGAGATCAATCCGGGACAAATCTCTTTCGGTATTAATCGCACATTTTTTTGCAGGGAGGCAACAGCAGTGCGCTAGTAAATACAACAACTACAAAAAAACTTGTTCAATATAGAAGCAAGAAAAAAAAACATTAAAAAAGACCAAAAAAAAAAAAGAATAAAAAAAGAACAAAAAAAAATAAAAACAAACAAATTGATATTAAGTAACGTTATTTTTTGTGTTCATTAGTTGCCACAGGCTGATACGCGGAATTGTGTGTGATCAGTGAAGGAAGAGCAATCGAAGTTTGTGAGCTTACATTTATTTTTTTATTAACAGTTTACTAATAATAAGAAAAATAGATAACAAACGCTTTTTTATTTATTTTTTCTCGCCCCATTATGCTTACCAGTGTTGATTTTGTGGGTACATTTGTACCTTTTTCGACGCTTTTTCACTTAGTAAGTACACTACCAAGTTTCTCAGATCTTCCCTCCGGCCACAGAATATGAAAATAGGATGTTGTAGGATAACTAAGCTGATTTTTGTTTCTTTTTTTTTTTTTAGAAAAAAAAACTATGTTGGCTACTCCAAAAACAGTGATTTTTTTTTTTAAATTCCATGATATGTTTAGATTTATATATGAAAAAAAAACCACATAATTAAAAATAAAAAACGAAAGATACATATTCTCATGTAAAATTAACGGCTTAATCGAATGGTGTACTCAGTTTTTTAGTGCAAGCCATAGGGAAGGGTACTAAAGTGCAATTTTATTTTAGTTTGGACCCGGGGATTTCAAGATACCTTAAATTTCTTTTTAATCAAAATATACAGGAATTTGCGCAAATTAATGCAGTTTTCAGAAAAGTTTATTTGATCCAAATCGAGCTTTTTTTATCCAAGCTACCTTGGTTTAAATGAAACATGCCAAAATTGTTTTGATTATTATCTAAGAATCGCTGTCTTTGGAGTAGCCCACTCAGTTTTTTTTCTAAACAAAAACAAAAATCAGCTTAGTTATCCTACAACATCCTCTTTTCATATTTTGTGGCCGGAGGGGTATGTTAGAACAAAAAACGCATCTAATGTACATACATATATAGCTTTTATTTAGAGAATTGACAATTTTTTTTATTTGCCTTTTGACATAAGCTCCCAGTTGGAAAAGCTAATGTATGGTCATCTATAAATAGATAAAGGCCATAGGATCTATATATTCCAACATACATGATTTTTTTCATTGCGATGTCCTAGCAAATTCATGCATCCACTCTTCCCTGCCAAGGTAAGGCAAAAAGGAATGTTTGTATGAGAGTCGCTCTTGCCGTCATCTCAGTGTCGGTTTATGTTCTCACTTAAAAATAAAAAATACTTTTTTTTTGCATTTTTCTCTTCATTCTCTCTCCATCCGATTTCCATCTAGAAATATGTAACTTCACTTGAGCTTGTTCTCCTCTGCTTCTCTCATTGTCGCACCATCTTCCCCTTCACTGCTTCACCCAACGCCTTCATATAGTGGGACATTCAACATTATATTGATATTTAATGATGCTTTTATACGTCCGTTTGTTCGAAAAAGAATCTGAGAATTGTTGTCGTCATTATAAAAAGCAAAACTAACCTGAAAACCTGATTCTCATAATTGTTTTTGGTGCTAGATTCAGTCTTATAGCTGAGAGACGATAACTGAACTCTTCGCTTACATTAGATTGCATTCTATAATGTATCCGATTTCCTATAAGTTAGAAGGTATAGCTGAGAGCCGATAACTGAACTCTTCGCTTACAAATTTTTATCTTAATACCTACGGAGTAATTGAAGTACAAACTATTTTTTTTTTAATTATAAATATGAATTTCTTTAAATAAAATAAAATAAATTCTTTATAGAAAGGTTTTTCTATTTTAGGTACATATGTATGTACGTTAGTGGCCGCTGTGGTGCAGTGGGTAGAGTGCTCGCCTGCTATGCCAGAGGTCTCGGGTTCAAACCACGGTCCGAGCCAAACACCAAAACAATTTGTCTAATTAGTAAAAATCCAATTATTGGGTTTTTTAAGAGCAGCGGTCACCTCTCGGCAGTGGACGGCATATCCTCCAAAAGTATTTCTGCCATGAAAAAGCTTCTCACAAAAAATGCATTCGCCGTTCGGAGCCGGCATAAAACTGTAGGTCCACCCTATTAGTAGGAAAAACAAAAGGAGCGCATCTCGAATTGGGAGAGAAGCTCGGCCATAAAACTCGTCAGAGTTATAATAGCGCCATTTTATTATTACATTATTATGGGCTTAGAAACCTCGTAAATTCCTTTGTCTAAAAAGAGGCGGTGCCACGCCAATTTTCTAAAACTTTTCTGTTGTTTTCTTCCGGTCTATTCCGGAACTCGTGCCAAAAAAATTTCAATGAATTATCTTTATATCTGACATATATATATTTATAGCTCCCCTATATAAAAGTGGGCGTGGTCGTCAACCGATGTTGGCAATATTTCGTTCAAACATTTGCCTAAGAAATCACGCGTACCAAATTTCATTGATATATCTGCTACGGTTTCTGAGTTATGACTTATAAAACTTGCAATGTTTTCCCTTAATAAGTGGGAGTGGCACCGCTCTTTTTTAAAATTTCACCATATTTCTTCATAAGGGTCTGAGCTCAATACGTGGGTGAAATTTTATTACTCCAGCTATATTAGTGACTGAGATACCAAATTTCCGATTTTTTCTATATAGGAAAAGTGGGCGTGGTTATGATACGATTTCGCCCAGTTTCAATACCAACCGTACCAGTCTAGATGCCAACTTGCATTCCAAATTTAATCAAAATATTTCAATTTTTGCGCGAGTTAGAGTGTTTACAGACGGACGGACATGGCTCAATCGATTTCTCTTTTCACCCTGGCCATTTTGATATATATAAGTCCATATCTATCTCGATTATTTCATTCTGTTGCAATCCACCGTTATGTGATTAAAACTATAATGCTCTGTGTACTAGTACAGCTGAGTATAAAAAAATCATTAGCAGTTTGGTGTCTTGCAATAAAAGGGGCAACTTATTTAAACGAAAACGTGGGACCTTAAAATACAAAAGAACACGCAAGCAAATTTGCAAACATATGTTTTGGCTGCTAATATTATCGTATTTGGTATTATTAATTTCTACCAGAAGCAAAGTTGTGAGTTTATGAGTTTCCAAAATAAGTTGTGTATAATTTGAAACAAAAAAGAGTACTTAGGTACAACCCAAATGCCCCTCGTTGCAATAACGAGCCTTTATAATTCACAATTTACTAGGTATTTATTTATTTGGTTTTTGGACAAGCATTAGTGCAATAAGTTCTAAGATAGCAGCACAATAGAGAATCTAATAACAAAATAATATACAAAAATGTCTGTATGCTAAGGCTAAATAATATTTTATTTTATTTAGCATATGTACATAAATGTAAAATTGTGTATATAGCGTCCATTATTTGAGCCCGTGTGGACTGACGCGAGCGCGACTAGCGTTTGCTAATGATTAATTAACTCTCTTTCTGGGGCTGCCGTCAACATTTAAACCACCAAAATTGTCTGTGAGTGCGTCTACGGCATTGTCCTTTGCTTCTTTGCTATCGCTACGTGTTTTTTTTTTGGGACGGGGTTTAGAAGTGGCAGTAGAATCACTGTCACTACTAGAAGCAGCTTCCTTAACACATTTCTTTGGGCTTGCAGGTTTTTTTAAATTGTTATGTTTTCTTTTGACAACAACACAACTAGAACTGGATTCTGCATTGGATCCTGCTGAATTAAGTCGATACTGGATCTCAACATCGTTTCGGTTATTACCTCCAAGAGACGTAAGAGTGCTGTCCTTAGCACCAGCCTGTTGAGTCGCCAGCAGCAATGCAGTCACAAGGATGATTAGGAAAATTGTTAAGCGCTTCATTATTTTTAATTGAATTCACAGGTATTTAGTTAAGCATAGCCTGCAATTAGACTTTCACTGTGGAGTCTTCGCAGCAGTTGGCTCGCCTTTTATACCGAAAATATGCAAAAAAAAAAAAACTACCTTATAAGCATTGACGGGCACTAGACATATACGCCGCCGATTGACGCCGCCGCCGCCGCGCCGATTACCTTCATAATCGGCCGCCGCCGCCATAATCCGTGAAATCGGCGTATCGGCGCGGCGGCGTGCGCTGGCGCACCATACCCGTATGGAGCGAGATGTGTACATACTTTCCTAGTTTTGCTAACTGCTAAAGTTCTTCAAAATTAAAAAAAAAAAAAGGAACCAATCGACGTGTTTTGACCTCAGGAAGACGAAGCTGAATGCGGAAATGTTTTATTTTTTGCCGGTTAAAAGTTATTAACAAAAACTTTGGCTGTTCCCTACTTTACTAGCCTCAGTCCTAAAGAATTTAAGCTACTGGAAAATTTCAGTTCGTTGGCTTAAATAATTTTTTCTCAGATACGGAACTTTTCTGGGATCTCTTCCATTTAGTCCTACTTATCGAGGTCTGTTGCTAATTGTTCTACTCAAAACTGCACCATTTCAACCCTCCTTGATATCATTAGATGCCGAAAATGATCCCAAACATGCCTCCAGAATCGAAAACTCATAGTTTGAACGTAAGAAAGTTGCTGTTTTTGAGTAGCCCTCACAGTTGTCGAACCTCAGCCCTATAGGGAATATTAAAGAAGACGATGGGGGATCAAAAATGGAAAAATAAGCAAGAGTTATGGAAAAAAAATTAATGAAGCTTGGTAATTAATACCAGTTGCAAATTGCGCTGATTTGGTCAACCCTATGCCACGAAGAAGTAAGGAAGTTATAAAAAATAAAGGAGCTTCAACTTAACATTAGTTTAAATCCAGCTGCAGCAGTAATATTGTAGTTTATTTGGAAAAACAATCGAATTTAAAGTTTGTCCCTATGATTATTTCCAACTGAAATTATACATTTCATTATTTTTATTCATAAAAATTAAATTATTATACAAAAACAACCCCAGAGTCATTGAAGCATGTCCTCTCCGTGTAAGCATCAATATATGGTAATTATTATTTGGTCTTAAAATGAAATAAATGGAGAATTGCAAAATTTTGTCCCTATTATTTTTTCCAACACTGTATACACATATATTTATTTTAAAGTGCCTTATATATATATAAATATGTACATATGTAAATATATGTATGCATGTTTATTATCATACAAAATAAACAAATGAATTTAAATTTACCCTTACATATGGATTTGTGTATATTCTTTAATATTTATTTTCTTTATTTTATATGAAAGTCAAACGCCTAAAATAATGCTACATAATGTTTATGAGCACATCCAGTGGCAAGTTTAAGGGTGGGTGCATTCGGCTCTAAGCCCCCCGTGAATACAATTGGATTTTTTGCTTACTAGGATACCAGAAAAATAAATTATTAAGGTTTTTTATGGGTTGCAATTGAAAAATTGCAAAGAAAGCTACAATAAATAATTATAATAATAAAGAATAATAAAAAAATAAAGTATTATAAATAAATATATAATTATAAAGAATAAAGAAAAAAATTAAAAATTTGTAGTGACTCGCTTAAATTTGAGACAAAATCTTCGCACGTGAAGGAAAAACAATTACAGTTTCAAACCAAATATATTTTGAATGAAAATGACGCAAGTGCATATTAGCAAATGGAATATATAATACAGCTTTTTAATTTGTAGTGGCCTGACTTTAAACATTTGCATATTTTAGGTAAAAAAAACTTTCCTATTTTTTCTTATGACAATTTCAGTTTTACATTTTTCGAATTGAATACTCGCCATAATTCCATATCTGTAAATATGCAAATTATTTCTCTCGTGGCAAAAACGGTTTTGCATTTTTGTTTATGAGTTATTGGAACATTAACTATGCCACAACTTACTTACTTTTCCCAAATTTTATTTTTATTACAGCTAGTTTTGTTTTGTTTTCAAAAAGCTTGACGATGTAAAAAAATATAAAATACAAAATTGAAGTAAATTTTGTTTTTTTTTTTATAAACGCAAGACGTACGAGTGTTCTTCATACTTTTTTCAGTAAAAATGTCAAAGAAACTAAATCCCTCTTTGGTTTTATTTCATCACACACCACTGTATGTTTATTTAAACTGCAAATTTATGTAACATGATTAAGAACTTTTCTAATAAAATCTTCACTCACCATACCATTATTCGATCCCTCTATATTTAAATTGTAATCCCGCCACTGAAAACAAAAAAAAAAACTTACAAAATGTAGCATATTTTGAGGCGCTTGATTTCACCTATTTTTCCGAGCTCTACTGAATACGCAGTGAAGACATCATGAATATTGAATTTTTCACTGAAAGCGCAGTATACTAGCTTTTTCCTATGGAAATTCTCCATGCGTCTTAAGGTCATTTTTCATACAGAAATTCTCCTTTCTCATTCGGCAGTTTTTAGGTAGGTAATTTTCAATGCCACCTCTATATAAAAACAAAAGGGAAAGTACAGATTTTGGAATTACATCTTTATTGAATACACAGCTGAGAAATACTGCTGGGAATACATCAAAGACAGTGAAATAAAATCCAAAAAAACTTTATGTGACGATTAATTTTAATAACATAGCAACATACACAGTTAAAGTTTAAATTCCAGCTTATTTTTCTTTTCAACTAATCAAGCAAATAAAAATTTATAAGCATAGGTATGCATTTTTTTTGCATACAACTGTTTAAATACATATCTACTATATGTATGCATATATGTATATTTATTTTGCTAAATATTCTCGCGTAAATAATTCAAAATTTGACATTTCAACTGTACATACAAAATGAAAAATTATATTTTATAGGTATGTACATTCATATGTACATTAGAGCGTATCGCGAAAAAAAAAAAAAAAATTGGAAAATTTTTTTATTTTTTTGTTTGGTAGCCGCTAGATGTCGCTAAAATTCGTTTTTTTCATATCTTCGGTATTTATGGTCCGATCCCTAAGTTTGATACACCAATCTCTTTGGTCTGAGGGGAGGGTTTCTAATTCATAATTGTATTAACCCTATGTACGCCATTGGGGTCACTTCCACCCAGTACTTAGTTTATACCATCTTAATGCAACTTTTTTTGCCGGCATGTTAAACGTCGTCTACAAATATTAATCTTTTGCAAAAGAAGTATTTCGATCTATGCAGTACAACCGGAAATAAATTACATTTAACATTCCGAGAAATATAAGTTTTTCGCTTCCTGTGGTCTTTTAGGTTCATTTTACAAAGATTTTTTCTGAAGAGATTGCTACTGAAATTTTACGCCGAATAATTTTCTAGAACATTTTAACCATCTAGCACACCTGAAAAGGGTTATTTTGACCCCTTTTTATACAGTCAGGAAATAGAGTATAGTCAGGAAATAGTATTTTTAAGGTCGCTAGAGGGTAAAAATGTTCTAGAAAATTATTCGCCATAAAATTTCAGTAGGAGTCTCTTCAGAAAAAATCTCTGTAAAATGAACCTAAAAGACCACAGGCGCACAGAGGGTTAATGCAATTAGAAAGTGGAAACCCTTCTCTCACGCTAAAGAGATTGGTGTATCAAACTTAGGCATCGGACCATAAATACCGAAGATATGAAAAAAAATAATTTTAGCGACATCCAGCGGCGTCCAAAAAAAAATAAAAATTTTTTCCAGAAATGTTTTCGAAAGAGAAATCATATGGGGGCGTACGGTGGACTTTTTTTCGGTCCATATAAGGTGAGACGTCCTAATGTACATATATGTATGTCCATACCTACATATGTACCTATGTATTATTATTAGTACATATGTAAGTATGTATTTGAAAATACTTGCAACAGTTATTTATTCGTTTTGACATTTTTTGATGACGATTTTTTTTCTCTCACTGCCAGAGCTTCCGTCTTTGGTGCTTCTATCCACGCCTAAAGCGCTAAATTTGATTGTGAGAGTATTTAATCGATCTAATTTTCTTTTTCTGCTAGTGGCGGTATCTTCAATGTCTGTATCGGGGGATGATACTATCTCAGCACGTGCAGGTCCACCACTGGATGCATCAATACCGCTGCCACTGCTTGCAGATTTTTTGTTACGTGCTTTTTTGCCACGAGAATTCCCGTAATTACTTTGATCGCTCACGCTGGATGCAGCTCTTTTCTTTCCGGTTTTTTCACTAGATCCAGTTCGATACTCGGTTTCAGCAACAAATGTGTCGCGTTGTTTCTTATCCATAATTCCAGTGTCCAAAACATCATGCGAAAGTTTGTTAGAAACAGCACTAGAAATTGTATCACTTACTTCAGCCGCCTTTTTGTTGTTGTTGGGAGTGTTGTCCTTAGCATCTGTCTTTTGGGCCGCCAACAGCAATGCAGTCACAAGGACTGTTAGAAAAATTGTTAAAACGTTCATTATTTTAAATTGAATTCACAAGTAGGTACTTAGTTGTGTACAGTCTTAAGTTATACTCTAACTTTGAACATTTGAAAGCAGTTGAAAGCAGTTGACTCCCCTTTATACCGAAAATAAGAAAGAGTGCGACTGTCGGTCGTACCGAAGATTTTATACCTTCCATGAATTTTGTTTAATTTATACTTTCTATTCTGTGGTTTATTTATGGAAAGACTAGTTGTACCCGGCCAAGCTTTGCTCTGGCCCACTACCTACTAAAAGCATTATAAGCGAAAAACCACACGCTTTAAAATAAGTTGGAAGTATCTAGATACCGAACTTTACTCGGGCTGCCTACCTCAGTAAAATTCAGATAAATTTCAAAAAAAGTGAAGAAAAAATGTCCGTATCCCTCTTTTCTTCGTATTAGACTCCCACTCCCTTTCCCTATATTATTCCCATTCCATTTATCTTTCCCTTTCCTTTCATTTCCGCTTCCATTTTCTTTTTGCTTCCCGTTACATTTCCGCTTCCCTTTCTCTACCGTTCTCTCTTACCTCTCGTTTTCTGTCTTTCTCCCTTTCATTCCCTGTCTTACTGCCCTCTCTCGCCATCCTGTTCGTTCCATTTTCATTAGATTCTCCCTCTCCTTTTCCGTCCCTTTGCCTTTCAGATTACCCTTTTGCTTTCCCTACGGAACCTCCTCCTATTTATTGCCCTTTACCCAGGGAACCAGGTTGAGCATTACATCTTGAACATCTCTGTATTAAAGCCATAATTCCCACTTTTCGGTTTCATCCGGGTTCACGTTGTGACCCATATCTGGGGACCCGGCCTCTGCATCACAATTATAATATTTCTATGTCGAAGTCCTCATCAAGACCTTTGGTTTGATACCAATATCGCTCAGAAATATTCGAGGGTTATTCGGGTCCACGTCTTGACCCATATCTGGAGACCCGACCAGGAAGCACAATGAGTACTATTCTACGTAAATTCCCTGCTTAATACCTTTCATTTGATACCAATACTTACTTACTAGACGATTTTGGCCGAATTCGACATAGCGCGCCAGCTATTTCTGTTTCGTGCAGCGTGGCGCCATTTGGGAACACCTAGCGAGTCAGCATCGCTGTCCACCTGATCTTCCCAACGCAGTGGAGGTCTCCGCTTTCTTCTGCGTTCAGCGGGTTTCGACAGAAATACTTTCTTGGCCGGAGCACCTTCGTCCATTCTCACGACATGACCTGCCCAGCGGAGCCGCTGGATCTTTATTCGCTGAATATCGATGTCTGCGTACAGCTCGTACAGCTCATCGTTAAATCTCCGTCGGCACCCGCGCACGCTAACGCGCAAAGGTCCATAGATCCTCCGAAGAACTTTCCTCTCGAATACTCCAAGCGCCATCTCATCTGCTTTTGATATAGTCCATGCTTCTGCGCCATACATGAGGACTGGAACGTTGAGTGTCCTGCAGAGTGTGATTTTGGTTCGCCGAGAGAGGACTTTACTTTTCAATTGCCTACTTAGTCCAAAGTAGCATTTATTGGCAAGAGTGATTCTTCGTTGAATCTCAGTGCAGACATTATTTTTGGTGTTAATGCTGGTTCCCAAATAGACGAAGTCCTTAACAGTTTCGAATTTGTAGCTGTCAACAGTGACGTGCTGTCAAAGACGTGCTGTTTCTTTGTGTGATGACAGGAGGTACTTCGTCTTGTCCTCGTTTATCGCCAAACCCATTTTCTTAGCCTCTTTATCCAGCTTGGAGAAGGCAGAACAAATGGCGCGCGTGTTAGTGCCAATGATGTCGATGTCATCGGCGTACGCCACCAGTTGCACACTCTTGTGGTATAAGATGCTTCCTGTACGGTGAAGCTCTACAGCTCGTATTATCTTTTCCAACATCAAGTTGAAGAAGTCACACGAAAGGGAGTCACCTTGTCTGAAACCTCGTTTGGTCTCGAACGGCTCGGAGAGGTCCTTCCCAATTCTGACGGTGCTGGTGGTGTTAGTGAGCGTCATTTGGCATAGCCGTATAAGTTTAGCAGGGAAACCAAATTCAGACATTGCGGTATATAGGTAATTCCTATTCGTGCTATTAAAAGCGGCTTTAAAATCGACAAAAAGATGATGTGTGTCGGTTCCAGAATTTGGCGTATTGTGAAGATCTGGTCGATGGTAGATTTCGTCTGAAGCCACACTGATAATATCCAATCAGCTTGTTGACGGTGGGCTTCAGTCTTTCGCCCCATACACTTGCTAAGACCTTATATGCGATATTCAGAAGGCTTATCCCACGATAATTGGCGCGTACTGTGGAGTCTCCTTTCTTATGGATTGGGCAGAGCACACTTAAGTTCCAATCGTCGGGCATGCACTCGTCCGACCATATTCTGCATAGGAGTTGATGCATGCTCCTTATCAACTATTCGCCGCCATGTTTGAATAGCTCGGCTGGCAAGCCGTCAGCTCCCGGGGCTTTGTTATTTTTAAGCCGAGACATTGCTATTCGCACTTCGTCATGATCGGGTGGTGGAACATCGATTTGGCCTTTTGACCTATATCTCGGGAACCGACTTCCAGATTTGAAAAAAAAAAAATGCATATAAACCATCTAGGGCAAGGTACTCAGCTGGTGTGTAAATTTGGTCAAGATCCATCGGACATGGCTTAAACGACTCAGGTCATGATTCTGATCATATCGGTACATATGTATTTTGGTGGGTACCCCACGCTTTCTTCTGGTATTTTCGCCAAAACTGTTTTGGCACAAAGTTATAATTCCATTTCATGTTCATGAAGGGTATAATAATATACAGTTGGCTATTCATTTTTGTTTGTTTTTTTTTTTTTTGGAAAGAAATAGTACATACATATGGAAAGAAAGAGTACATACCCTGCAAAAAATGCGATTAATCCGGGACGTGTCCGGGATCAATCGCAAGGGAGCATGCGACTAATACAATTTTACATCCCTTTATATGGAGTGAATTGATCGCATATGTTCGAGCATGTCCTATGAAGAGACTAATTGTTCAACTTGTGTACCCGAACGGGTACCAATGTAGATTAATCACTAACATACCGAACGGGTACAAATGTAGATCAATCGCTTTCATCCCGAACGGGTACAAATGTAGATTAATCGCTTTCATCCCCAACGGGTACAAATGTAGATCAATCGCTTCCAGCACGAACGGGTACAAATGTAGATTTTTCCAAGTTGTTCGCCAAGGGAATTTTTAATAACAATCTTTAAAAAATTATAAATGTTAATGCATATATAAAGATTATATAATGTTTTACTCTTGAAAAAAATCTCAATAAATAAATAAAAAAATTGTAAGTTTTGAGTATGCATTATATGAGCGTAATGTAAAGGATTTTTTCATAGAATATTTTAGGCAACATTTTGTTAAAATTATTATTCATCATTCCCAACAAACACTGAGGTTAGTTATCGATTTGAGAATGACTCGAGAACTAGCCTCATTCTCAAACCTCTAACGTTAGAGGACGACTCGAAAATCTATCGAGAATCATAGCGTTCTCAAACAAAAGGGTACCGGTACCTAATTCTCAAATCGAGAAAATTATAATTCTCGAATCGAATTCTAATGTAGTTCTCTAATGAGATTCTAATCAGAATTTGCAAATACTTCCAATTGAAATGAAAAACAAAGTTTTGTCTCCTTTTACATGATTTTTTCATTGTTTAGATTTTATTAACGCAATATGTGCCTAAATTGCATATGATTATATATATTGACATGTATATGTTTACCACATTTATAAGAACTGAAATTTAAACAAAACTCAGTCTTATTATTTAAATTAAAGGTACTTCTTGTACTTTTTAATGGAAAACATTTTACTACGGTAATATTAACTTTACCATTTTTTAGTATCTAATTGCAATATATGTATGTATATTCAATATATCACAGAAATATATTGATAATTGATAAAAGGCGTGAGATTTGGCTCATTCTCTAATCACTCGCTAATCGCATTCTAGTGTAGTTTTCAACCCTAGTTATCGATTTGAGAATATATAGAGAATTACACTAGTTATCTAAGGTAATCTCGACAAAATTTCTAACGTTAAAGACTGTGTTTGCTGGGTTGTTATTAAAAGAAACCCAACAGACCAGGATGTAAGCGAAATGTAATAGGACTTGAGAACAAGCTTATAACAATTGTCCATTGTAAGCTTATTGCAATACAGTTTTTATAAGCTTAATTGTAAGCTTATTCACAAGCATGATTGTAATAATTGATGAACACTTACTTTATGTAAGCCTTTCTCAATACTCCATATGTTAAAAAGCTTGAAAACAATATTACAATAAGCTTACTTTACACTTGCAATGAAAGCTTGAACAAATATTAATAGTAATATTGTTATAAGCTTGCTGTAAAATTTTTTTACATTTTGGTTTTACAATGATTCATATAATTCATTGATTCCTTCTTCGAAAAGGGAAGTATAAAAGCCTCAATAATGTTCAATATAATGTTGAATGTACCACTATATGATACCGTTGGATTGAATTTCAAGTTGATGTTATGGTCCGAAACAGGAGGAGAATATAAAATAAAGAACATTGCAGTAAAGGTGAAGAAGGAAAGAAAAAGAAAAAAAAAATGCAAATAAAAATTTATTTTTTTCTTTTTTCTACTATTTATACATACAATTATATTTATAAGCTTACAACAAGCTTTCACAAGTAATATTTTTCTACAATTACATTTGTAAGCTTATAAAAAGGGTGCCGTTTTGATTTTTCTACAATTGTTCTTAAGACTTTTTCAATACTTTACACAAGCTTTCCTCAAGCTTAACGCTTATATTTGTAAGCTTGTTATAATATTATTCTCAAGCCCTTTGGTCTATTGGGAAGGGTGTTCAATTCGTTTTACCGGTTCTACAATTTTTCAAATACATTGCATATTTTTGTAAAATTTCTACATTTAAGGAATCTAGATTTGTACCCGTTCGGAATGAAAGCGATTAATATACATTTATACCCGTTCGGGATGAAAGCGATTAATCTACATTTATACCCGTTCGGGATGAAAGCGATTAATCTACATTTATACCCGTTAGAGAACAATTGGTCTACAATTAGTCTACATTTATACCCATACGGGAACAATCGGGGACTAATTGTGGACCGATTGTTCTCGAAAGAGATCAATCCGGGACAAATATCGTTCGGTATTAATCGCACATTTTTTTGCAGGGTACATACCTCACATACATATATGTATCCATATGTGTACGCGTGCTCTTTTGTATTCAATGCAGGGAAATCAATCACTAGAGCAATGGTGGGCATTTTGACTCATATGAGCGTTACTCTCAGCACACGTATTCTTACGCTCTTATTTCAGTTGCTGTTGAGAGCGAAAAATCAATTGAGTCACAGTGGTGTTAGAACAGAATTTTCATGTCAGTTGTGTTTCAGCAAGCAAAGGGGTGACACGTATCGTCGCTTTGCTTTTATTTTTTATGCAATAGTAAATTATGCGCTATTTAATGAATGAAAGCATTTAACAAGCAGTGAACAAACACATATACATATGTAGGTACGCACATAAATAGTATCATAAAACAATCAAGCGGTGCACGATGTTGCTTCGCTGTTGTTTGTTAATCAACTGACTGCAAATGTTCTTTGTCCCATGGTAGCCACTTTACGCTCGCGGTTACCAATACATGCTTACATTTCATTTGCCCACCAATGCACTAGAGCATAGCTGTCCAAATGCGACTAATATGAGCAATGAGAGTAAGCACTTGTGTACGTATACACATCGATTGTCACTACTACAGACAAATAAAGAGCGTCAAACGAACGCTTACGATGGGACTAGGCGATCGTCGATTAGCAAAAATAATTAAGTTGCCTTCGACTGGCGTGAAAGCAAGTGGTCGCTAACTGATCTTCGCTTGAAATTCTTTTGTTCTAATTACAGATGCCAAACAACAAACAAAGGTACGAAGATTTTGCATATAACGTGTGTACACAAATGTAAATATGTACGTGTATATTTGTGTTGTTTCATAATTTCGCAAAGCGTGCGCACGTGACCCTGCTCGCTCAACATCTGCAAGCAGACTGATTATTTTTAGTAATTTTTCACTTTGGCATACGGTAGGCGCACCAACACACATTCATTTTTCGGTCGTTGCTTGATTGTGGTAGTGAATCGCATTTGGACAGCCCTGCACTAGAGCAGTGGTCGGCGAAATCTGAAATGAGGTTGTGTTGGTGAGAACAAAACAAGTTCTCCGCATGCGCACCCCAGTAGGAAATTAATCCGCTTCAAGTGGAATATATGTACATACGTATACATATGTAGAACGTACATTTTTGGTTTTTTTTTTGTTTTTATTTTTTGCTTTTGAAAGGAAAAGAACTTTTTAATGAAAAAAAAATATCTCTTCTGAAAAAAATTAAAGGGTAGTTGGGTAAAACAGAGTGTTTGGAAGACAAAATTCATCCAAATAAGAGTACAAAAACTGTTTATGAAATACTTCGCAATGCCTTTAATCATTTCTATTATTTTTAAATACTTTATAGCAAAAAAGGCATTGCATATGGCCGACGGCATTTCCATCATATAAAATTTCTCGCCGGGCATTTTATTTGTGGACATACATCAGCGATCGGCACCGCTGGCAGAGCAACCAACACACTCGCAAAATATTTGTGGTAGTGTGCGTGCAAAAGCAGAGCACTGAAAAACATTTATCCGCATACCATCCGCACCTTTCAACGTACAAGTGCAAACTGGTTCGCGGCCAGCTCAGCGATAGCTTGCTAGCAGCGCACACCCGATCTATACATGAGAAACGAGTGGCCCTAAATGGCCCAGCTGCCGATCGCCGACATACATACATACATTACCTGTATAAAGTCAATGCTTGCGTTCACCCACGAAGCGACGTAGTCAGGCGCAATGTTTATCGTTCGACAGTTGGCAAACGACTGATGAAGAGAGTAAGAATACGTGTGAATCGACTTCCCACAATTGTGGTATGGGCTGCCTATGTCTGCACTAGAGCATAGATGGCCAGCCAATGGCTCCAGTGACTCCGTTTGTCTCCCAACAACATCGCAGTGGCTCCGAGTGACTCCCAACAACAAGCAAATCAATTTCGACAGAATAACGCGCATTTCTTTTTTTTCACAGAAATCGTTGTCGCGGCGAGCACTCAAACCTAATGGTGCTAACAGTCAACAACGAGTTGCCGCAACCCGTGTCAGCTGACACGATCTACCTTATGAGAGTGCCATATAAATGAAAACTCACCAACGACGGAAACATACGAGTACGCAGCCCGTACCGTAGAAATCAACGAGCATTTTGATTTTTGCCGGAAAACGTGTCAGCTGATTGCTTTTGCTCAACGCGGTGTTGCCGAACGAACTTTTTTAGCCACTAAAACATGTGAACGGTATTTTTCATTGTATTATTAAACGAAATCAATGCGAGTGTAAAATGTAATGGAATATATCTTTCTTCATAGGAAAAACAGCTTAAGTTTACTTAAGCGAAATATGAGTTATTAGATAATTGTTTAGCTCATTTATTGAAAATAATTATCATTTATGTATATGTTATTAATTCACATGAAACCATTTTTAATACGTTTATTTTAGTTTCAAATAAACTTAAAATCGAGATTATCCAGTTATAACTTTTTTCGGAGCATAAATTCGCACAGGATGAAATAAAAAAGTTACATAAGTGATGTTAGTAACTAGTAATTTACGATAAATAAAAGTAATTTTTATTTCAAAATTATCCCTTTTTACCATTTTTGAATGGGTCAACGGATAGCGGGCCAGCGGATAGTGAACAACTGATATTTTCCGTCATAAAATTCACACAGGCAAACAAAATTGCGACAATGGCAGCTTTTAGAAATTTTTTTGTGTAAGCACGAAATAAAAATTGCGTATGGTTATTCCTTTATTCATTGCCAAAAACGTGTATTTTCTTTTACTTATTTTTCACTTTTCAACAAGAAAATAACAAAATACATCAGAAATGCAACTCTGACTCCTGAGGAGGGATAGGACCCGCCACTCAAAAACCCGTTTTTACACCGCCGTCATTTGTTGTTGCGTTAAAAAATTAAGTTCCGCTTTGTATTCGTGTTCATGTGATCAAAACGCGTCGATTGACACCCCACTTCTTGAAAATTTACCAATTTTCACCGTTGTCACCTAAACTAGATAATTACAAAAATTGGAATACAAAACCGCTCATCTTTTTATTAAAAATTTTCGCCTGCGTCGCTTTTTTTTCTTAAAGAAAACAATATATTTAAAAATTTAAATTGAGAATAAACATCGGTACTAAGTTTGGGTATTTCATGCGAAATTTTTGTGTCTTCCGATTATTTCAAATACGGCAACACTCACACGGCTGTTCAAAATAGAAAACAGCAGATTTTTGTGTTTTCATACGGGCACGCACTTTGTCTAACTCGGAACGAACTCGGTCTTCGGAAGCGGGTCGTCAACTCGTTGTTGACTGTCGGCACCCTAACGGTCCAGCATCGACCGACATTCATTGCGTAGTTACGCCTTCATACATACATACATATATATGTATGTACATATGTATGATGTACATTTATATCTGCTACGTCGTTTATGTTGTTTAGCAAAATATTTGAATGCCTGCAGTAAAAAAATATCAATTGCGAAAAATAACTAGCTTATAAGTAACTACTTTGTGGCAATTGCAGAAAATAATTAATTTTTAATGCACTTAGAATAACTAACGTCTAATTGGACCATAAGTCATGCAGAGGAATCCAAAATTCGATTACCACTTTTACTCGTTAGTAAATTAAAATGGCAATGTGGCAGCACAGATGCCAATGACAGCAATCAGCTGTTTGATGAAGTCAAACAAAATTTAATTTTCAACCGACCGCGTGAAAAGTTTAATTTGTGTGTTGAATTGTAAATTTTGTGTAAAAGTAAGTATTTATAATATTAAAATTGTTAAAAAGAGGTTGTAGATTGGTAAAGAAGCAAAAGGAAATTTATTTAAATAGATTAAATAGTATTAGCGAGGCAGAGGCAGTGACAGCACCAGCGGCAGCGGCGTTTGGTGCTTCGGTTGCTTTAGGTGATGATCTTCACCTTGATTTCCAGAATATATATGATATGTACATACATAGATCTGTATTAATTAATGTGAATAATAAGTGGAGTATTAATTTAAATAAACAGAAATTATTTATTTTAACAGCGGGTTTAAATCTGGTTTTTAATAGTTGTTATTAAACTACAGCCTTTTTTACTAATTTCTAAGTAATATCAAACCAACTAGCTACTAGCTGGTTTAGATGTAGTCAGAAAATAGCCATTGACTTTTTTGTGTTCGAAAAGTAGCTACATAATAGTTGGTTGACATCTCATGCAGAAGTAACTATAGTTGACCGGATTGTGGCCATCACCGAACAAAAATAGTTAGTCCGAGTATATGAAAATTTACAGTAAATAGTCAATACCAGTTGATTTGTAAGCAACTTAAAGTTACTTTTACGTTAGATTCATTTCCTGCAGGGTAGCTGCAGCATATCTGTATGTACATACATAAGTACATGTTGTTGCAATAAACCGAGAAGAAGGTTGTTGGATTTTTTATTGATGTTGTTGTCGTGTGGCTCCCTTACGCTTAAATGCTGGCCACCTATGCACTAGAGAATAGAATTTCTAGTTCAGAACGCGAAAATTTGTCAAAAGGCACTAGTGAAATTGTATTTAGACCCCCACCAGTTCATAAGGAGTGAATTGAGTCACCATTATAAGCTATAATATATAGATACTGTTTGATTTGTATGACGTCATGGCTGTGTGGACAAAATATATTTCGGCGCCTGATTGAGAAGAATTTTTGTTCGACTGAAGTTTTTGTAAAGGATGTAATGATAATGACGATGACAAAGATGATGATGATGATGTTGATGTTGATAATGAAGCGGATGCGAGGTTGTGGAGCTGCGTGGGCTACAAACAAAAACAAAACAATGGCGAGTGTAAGAATGAAACTGCACGCGAAAACTTATTGGTTTTCTTATAAAATAATTAGTTTATTTTATTTTGTTTTATTTATTTGTTTGAGAAAATAATAAATTAACTTAGCATACCAATTTGTTTTAAATGAATAGTTTAATTTTCATACACACATACATATATTACAATTATGGCCTATTTTGAAGGCTATTGCGCGTGTTTAAAGCAACAAACAAAAAATTAGTGAAATTAGTTCTAATTAATTAACTTGCCTTAATAATTATTTATTGTTTTTGTTTTTTTTTTTTTGTGAAAACCTTTGCAAGGCGCCAATATCAGTGTAGTAGTAGCAGCGTTCTATGTGAAACTAGTAAAATAGTTTTGAAAAAAAAGAACCCACAAATCAACCCACCAAACCAACCCAACCTACACCAATTCATTCACTACGCAGGCCAACAAAAAATGCATACAAAAACAAATAAAAAAGTGCAGCCAATTGAATCATGCCAAATGGCTAATTAACGGCGTGTTCTATTGGCTGTGCTGTGCCAACTTGTAGTTGTAATAAAAGCTTTAGCAATAGCAATTAGTAGGCAAGAAGAGCGGCTGGCCAGTGCAATTTTCTTTTAACTATACATACTTTAAAATAACGCCTGCGCATACTGTTGTGTTGTTTTGGTAAACTTTTACGCAAATTTGGTTAAAATTTAATTGTAATTTAAAAAAAAAAAATTGATATTTCTTAAAAAAAATTTAATTTTCTAAAAATAATTTTAATTTTTCTTAATTTTAATTTTTTTTTAATTTTATTTTTTTTTTATTTTATTTTTTTATCTTAATTTTTTTTTTATTTTAATTTTTTTTTATTTTAATTTTTTTCAAAATTTTTTTTAACATTTTAAAATTTTTTAACGTTTTAAATTTTTGTTTTTTAAGTAGTAGTAGTAATAGTAATTTCCCAACATACCAGTGCGCTACATACTTAGTTTCCAATAAAACCAAGTGTTCATGTACTCACTTGAAAAAATTTTGTTTTTGTTGTTGGCCTGTGTACATATACATACATAAATATATTACTAACCAAAACATTCATACAAAAAACTTTGGAATGATCTCACTTATGCAATGATGTAATGTGTGTGTATTAGAGTATTATTTTTCCTTATTAACAAAAAAAAAAACAAACAAACAACAAAAAAAGTACACCAAAAAGCACAACAAACACTACATTTTATAAAAATTAAAAATAAGCAAGAAAAAAATTATTTTAATTGAATGTAAATCGAATTTGTATTTTTATGCTTAACAAAAAAATTACAAATTTTTTTTTAAACCAAATTTTCATTTAACAAAAAAATTCAGAGTTGTAATTATTATAAGAGAAAAAATAAAAATCAAAAAATAATTATTATTGAAAGAAACATATTTTAAAAGTCTTTCCATAATAGTTATTTCTAAGATATTTTTTTAAGTCGTTTTGTAATTATTATAAATGAGAAATTTTGTTTTATATCTTCAAAGACTTTTATATTGAGACAAATTTGAAAAAAGTCTTTGAGTAATTATTATCCGTAACAAATTGTTTTTTGAGTCTTCAAAGACTTTTTCATTGAGACGAATTTCAAAAATATCTTTAAGTAATTATTTTGAGTAACAAATTTATTTTTTATATCTTCGATAAAAATCTTTCATACAATTTCAAATTGGAAATTTGCTTGAATTTTGAAGTACTTATATGAAAGTTATTTTTATTTTATACTTATATGAAAGTTATTGAAAATTTTCTGAGACTTTTTTGAACTTTGTCTCAATGAAAAAGTCTTGGAAGATATAAAAAAACAATTTGTTATTGATAATAATTACGCAAAGACTTTTTTGAAATTTGTCTCAATGAAAAAGTCTTTGAAGACTTAAAAAATATATATTTGAAATAACTATTATGGAAAGATTTTTAAAATATAAGTTTCTGAATTATAATTATAGAAGATTTTTATAATTTTCATCAGGAAAAAAATATTATCAAAAGACTTTTATGATCCTGAAGAAAATTTGTAAGACTTTTTTATAATTTCAAAATGAAATAATAATTATTCTACATCTCTGAAAAAATTACACAAAATTAAAAAAAGAGAAACAAATTTAAAAAAAAAAATAATTTTAAAGTGTCAATGAGTCTACGTAATTTTTCCGTCCGTACATTTGCCGTCAGTTTTGGATATTTCTGCAATTCTCAGATTTTTAGTGAATCATATTGTAGAAAGAGTACAATTTGCATCTTCACTTAATGAAATGAAATGTTGCCCTAATTATGCTGTTCCTCTACCTCGGGCATATTTTTAGTTTTTGTTTTTTTTTTTTTTTTTTTTGGTGTTAACTTCTTAGGCGGCGATTTTATGGAGAGTGAAATTTTTAAACGGAAATAGCAGGTACACTTCCGTTGCACTGAAATAGCTAACAGGAAACCGCAAAAGGTCAAAACAGGGTTGCATTAAATAAACTCCAAATGAAAGTAAAGCTAATTTGAATTAAAGGCGATTTTATCAAAATAATTTGTATGGTTAACTCAGAGTTAAGAGTAGAGTTAAGTGGTTAACTCGAAATGAGTTAGAGTTAAGTGGTTAACTCGAAATGAGTTAGAGTTAAGTGGTTAACTCGACATGAGTTATACTCTTAACTCTGAGTTAACCATACAAATTATTTTGATAAAATCGCCTTTAACTCCAATTAACTCTACTTTCCCTTGGAGCTTATTTTGAGTTAATGGAATGCAACCCTTCAACGTGAACATAGTATTAGGCTCCAATTAGACGTTAGTTATTCTAAGTACCTACACTAGAAATTAACTATTTTCTACAATTGCCACAAAGTATGTAGGTAGTTTATTTATAAGCTGGCTATTTTTTGGCAATTTACATTTTTTTACTGGACGATTATTAACGCCAGCTTTGCGTTTTTTCGGCAGCAGTTTCTATACATTCTCAATTTCTACTTCATTTAAGTGTGGTTATTGTTATTGTTGTCCTCCTTCTTATTTTCCCCTCCAGGTACCTGGCGCTGTACACTGCCACTGCGCTGCAAGAGACAAAGAACTTCAACTCTGCTACTTGCCCACAGATGGCGCAAGCTAAAATATGACACAAACAGCATTGCCGTTTTGGTTATTTTTAACCAAAATTGGAATTTTTTTTGTCTAAAAACATTTTGGTAATTTGTTAATTTCTTCACAATCCGTAGAATCGGTAAAGTATAAATAATGAAAATAAAATATATCTTACATTTTTATGATATATATAAACAATAACAATGTGCGAAAGCACTTTTCATGACAGAACGAAAGACCACTATCCATATAGAAAAAAATCCCAAAGCCGTTTTGCTCCTTAAGGTAAATTTTTTTATTGCCATCTTATTCATTATTGAAATATGTTGTTAGGAAACATTTAGTAAAATTGTACAAGCATTAATTTCGTAGAATACTTTAATCCTCTAACGCACAGAGGAAGAGGTCGTTTGACCCACTTCTTTGAAAGTCCAAAACAATATTTAGTATCTTGAAGGCATTCCTTACCATTGGTATATTCTAAGCCCCCTAACCCGCTGCTGTTTGCTTTTTTTATGCTTATTGTTGTTTGTTTAACTAACTGCATTAGAATTTTGGGTAAATTCGCTTCGACTTAATTACCGGCCAATAGTTTTTGTTTAAGATTTCTGTAATTCGCGAGCAGTTTTCCCCGGCTCTCCGGTAGGTATAAAAGGGTGATAACTCTTTGAAAATTTCAAAGTTGAAGTCTTACTTAAGATCCGAAAGCGTTGCAAGCATTGAGAACTCCAGCGGAAGTCCTAGCACTAGAAATGCAGATACAAATGACTATGTAAGCATTCGTGATACCCCTTCGTCAAGAGCAGGCCCATCACAACGGTTCGCAAATTGATTGCAGAATCCCTGCACAGGAAAGCCGTTGTATAGCGTCTACGATCAGACTTTAATCTTGGAAATCGACGAAGCCAGAATATTCAACCAAAAAAATTCTCCTAAAACTTACCAAAAAAAAAAAAAAACAAATAAACAAACAATTGGAAACCAGCAATATATGCGTATTAGACTAAAATAATTAAACAAACAATAAAAAAAAATAGTAAACAATTTACCAAAAATTATTGGTATGAAGTGGTCGAAGACAACTGCTTCTAACTGGGGTACATTAACACCAAGCTCGCTGAGAAAGTAAATAATACGCAACTCTAATTTGAAAACAGCTATTTATTTGCTGGTGAAAGATGCTAAAATTTCGCGCTAACCTATACAAAAGAGTCCCCCTATTTATGTATTTCTAAGAATCAAGCTCCAAAACTAACTCTTTGTTGTGCTTGTTTAGTCTCTTCTACTCCTCACAATCTGACTATTTTTTTAATTAAAAATAGCAATATTAAAGAAAAAATAATAATTTTTCATATTATTTATACAGTTTCTCTGACAGTTATCGATATACATTACTATCATATTTTCAATGAAATCAAAATCATGTTGATAGGATAAACAGAGAAAAGGTTATGGTACAATATATGACTTCACCTATGAAAAAGGGGATTTTGGCCACTAACTCCAGCTTTTGAGCTAGATTTGAGACTTTTTTTAGTTTAAATAGTAAATTATATTACGAGTTTTATTCTTTAAAAAAATGCTGTATATTTCAAGAGTTTTGTTAATTTTTGGTTTACAAAGGTACAGTGTTTTTCAATTTAAATATGGATCAGGAGATGGAAAATAAGAAGAAGGATAACAAAAACCATAATCATAGCTAACTAAACCTGAAGTAGGGAATGTACTCATAAAAGAAAAAACAAAAAACAAAAGAAAAGTAAAAGTAAAATAAAAAGAAAACGAAAAGGAAAAGGAGAAAGGAAAATGAAAAGGAAAAGAACAAGAAAAAGGAAAAGGAAAAGACGAGCAAAAAAGAGAAAAATAAAAAAAGACAATAAAGGAAATAAAAATAAAAATATAAAAAATAAAAAGAAAAAGAAAAAAACACAAAAAGAAAATGAAATTGAAAAAGAAAAAGAAAGCGAAAGAGAAAAATAAAAAGAAATTGATGAGAAAAGACGAGCAGAAAAAAATAAAAAAAAAAGAAAATAAAAATAAAAATAAAAATATAAAAAAAATAAAAAGAAAAAGAAAAATAAAAAGAAAAAGGAAACAAAAAAACATAAAAAGAAAATGAAATTGAAGAAGAAAAAGGAAGAGATAAGGAGAAAGAAAGAGGAAAAGGAAAGAAAAGATAGAGAAAGAGAAAAAGAAAGAAAAATACAAAGAAAGAGAAAAAGAAAAAAAAGAAAAAGGAATGAAAAGAAAAAAGAAATAGAAAAATTAAAAAAAAAACAAAAAAGTAAAAAAGAATAAAGAAGAAAAAATAAATAAAAAAAAATCAAAAATAAAATAAAATAAGAAAAGAAAAGAATAGGCAAAGAGAAGGAAAAAGAAGAAGAAAATTAAAAGGATATAGAAAGAGAAAAGAAAAAAAGAGAAAATAGGAAATATAAAAACAAAAACAAAAACAAAAATAAAAAGAAAAAAAGAAAGATAAAGAGAAAAAGAAAAAGAAAAATAAAAAGAAAACTAAAAAGAATGAGAAATAGAAAAAGAGAAAGAAAGAGAAAGAGAAAAATAAAAAGAAGAGGAAGAGGGAGAGAAAGAGAAAAAGAAAAAAAGAAAAAGGAAAGGAAGAAAAAGAAAAAAGAATAAGAAAGAGAAAAATAAAAATAACAATAGAAATAGAAATAGAAACAAATCAACCCAAAAAAGAAAAAAAAACGAGGAAAAAAATTAAAAAAAAATTAAAATAAAAAAAGAATAAGAAAAATAAAACAAAAACAAAAAGAAGTAGTAAAACTTCGTATGACACAATTCGTTGGTATACTCGCATTTTTTCTAGCTTACAGTAGAAGAATAACCCTACAAAATCAGCAAAACCATGCATTTTAATACATTTTATATGCATTTGCAATAAAAAGCGAAAAGGTTTTGCTTGAAGTCACTTTTTCCACTTTTTTTTTATAGGAAAGCGCATCTTTGATCGTCATCTTGACCAACTGATAAACTTCAGCTTATGCACGTATCTAAAACAAATTTGGTCGACTGTTTTCTTTACAACTTTTCCTTACTGTACCAACGAAATACAACTCTAAAAACAAGTAGTTCGGTAATGAAAAAAAAAAACAAATGAAGAAAATAGACGCTAGTGGTCTGGGTTTTGGTTTTTTTTTTTTTGATAGCTTTTAATGAGAAACAAAAAAAATAAAAATCCATTTTTTTTGTTTTATATATTTTATGAACGAGCTTAATTTTAATGTACACAAAGGTGCGTTTTTTATGAATTGGACTATATGTATATGTAAATTATAATGACACACGCAGTGTGGCTGCAGCCTCAAAAAATTTGGGGTCACAAATTGATACTTTCATGATGTTTTTTGTATCACCGAAAAATTTTTGAAATAAATTAAAATAATAAAATAAGCTGATTTTGGGTTTTTAACTATGATATCGTTTTTTTTTTTATTACATTTAACAATACATATAAAAATAAAAAGATAATGGATTTCAGCTTAAATTTTACATTGCAAATGCATATGAATACTTAGGTATTATACCGAGTAATATAAAAGTTCTATAAAATTCAATGGGTCAAAGGAGCTTTCTGTGATCTAATTGCCAGAGCTGATTCTTGAATGAAATTGGAGTCATTGATCAGTACTTAAATATTTGTTGCGCTGCACTCCTTTAAGTCAAAATGCCTGCTATGGGCAGTGATGGCTACTAAAAGTTTGATAAAATACATATATATAATACTACTAAGTATTATATATATGATAAAATATTACTCAATAGATATACATATCTATCCATTTTTCGTATTTTCAAAAGCTTTCTCAAAACATACATACATACTTACATATTTTTTTGTGGCATTCACAGGTTGTTAAAATTTTTAAGAAATTCTTAAAAATAAAAAATAAAATCTTTGATATGGATTAAATTGTATCAAATTTCATTAATATTATTTGATGCCAATAAAAAAAGTATTAAACTTGTTCTAAGCCAAAATAAAAAGCATGACAGTTGATACGACTGGATCAAAACGGCAACACTGGATACACGTAAGAGCGCGAATTCCTTCGGCCCTGCTCTCAACTTATTACGTAGATATATGCTATTAACCCTTATGTTTCTATAGTATAACATCAAAACAACAAAAAAAAAAAAATGAAAAAAATAAAAAAAAACAAAAAATCAACAATTAGTTAATCAGTTTATAATTTTTAAATATTGTCTGTTTGAGTTAGTTGTCTGCTCGAAGTTTGTCAGAACAAAAAACTGAAACTTTTTTATTGCTTGATAGTTCTCTTCAGGGCCGTAGCTAGACTTAAATTTAAGGTAGGGCAGCGTTGGTTTAAGGTAGGGCGGAAGTCAGTCTTGGCACTACCACCATTGAGCGGCGCACAGTGGGGGCACCTCCATACAAACGCGGCCAAAAATAGTAATAACACTGGATCACAAAATGAAATTTTTTGTCTGTACTTTGGACGTGACTACCCTATATGTATGTAAAATCGGCCGCTGATTCCGAAAATCGGGTTCATTTTTAATTCTATGGGAAGGTTTTTGAGATATCAGCAATTTACCGTTATTTGGCCAATGGCTCCACTTAATCCTGAATGTGTCTTTCACGCAGTGAGGTATCTTCCCTGAGGTAACACCAAACGAAAGAAAATTAAATTTCCTTTTCATGGCTCCTATAACATTTTTCTCTAACTCTTATAGTTTCTGAAATATTGACGATTAAATTTGAATTTTTTCGATTTTTTACGATTTTTTGAAGAAAAAATTGACTTTGTCAGGCAATATCTTTAAAACCAATGTTTTCACCTTCGGTTTTACTCCTTTGTGTGAAGCTCCGTTCCATTACGAAAAAAATAAGCTATCAACGAAGAAAATCCATGGTAAAATGGAAAAGTTATAGGCGATCAAGTAAATACAGCCAAGTCGCGCAATGCCTCTGGACTCCAAAGAAGATAGCTCACTGCGTTAAAGAGACATTAAGGATTAAGTGGAGCCATTGGCCAAATAACGGTAAATTGCCGATATCTCAAAAACCTTCCCATAGAATTAAAAATGAACACGATTTTCGGAATCAGCGACCGATTCTACATTTAGATAGGATGGTCGCGTTCAGAGTATTTTTTGGCTGTAGAGCAGTGTAATTGAGCTTGAATCTTGAAACTCGGAACTTAAGCTTTTTTGGTTGAAATTAGTAAACTGTGAAAATTTGAACAAAATCCACCCACAAATACGCCCACCTCCCAAATAACAGTATTTTTAAAATTTCAGCATTTTCCTAACTATTATAGCTAAAATGCTCTATTTTGATTAGTGTATACATTTTTGAAATATAAATCATTTTGGAAAAGGGGTAAAGAACTTCACCGTTTTTAAATTAAAAATATATGCACTTTTAAGTATGTTATAAGCATTTATCATAAAACTTTCATACAAAAAAATCGCATTTCAAAAAAATTTTATACCAGAAATGAAATTACACTTTTCTAAAGGATTTCAGTGTGCTAAACCTGAATCTGGAGTCAGATTTTTCAAATTGGTTCTAGTTTTCGAGATATTCATGCTCAAATAGGCAAAAAACACGTTTTTTGGCTCTATTCCCTGCTTAATATCTTTTATGTAATTATTTTCCACTCAAAATCGATTAAACCAGTTGAAAGCGCAATCATTACCCTTGAAAACAGCGTTTAGTTTGTTCAAATATCTTAATTAGAATTGGAAATATCGATATTTAAGTTTCATTAATTTGACAAATCGTCGCTGCGCCAACAAATTCAGTTATATGTTTTTTTCGATTTTTTTTTATTACATATTTATTTAGCGCTATCCTCTAGCCACATTTCTGCATTTCCCGTTTTCTGATATCCTTCTTTGGTTAGAAGTTATCAAACACAGCTATATGCTCTCAGTAGTAGAAATGCTCTGTAAAATCAATTATACATTTATTTTCGTATAATTGTTTTTTAATGTCAGGTTATTTTTGTGTAAATAAAATTATTTAAAAAAAGCGTATGTGACCAATTTTCAAAATAGGAGGGGCACGGTCAATTAAATAATGCCTTTCCAAGCTATCGCTAATTGCATCGGACCCTAGTGAAGAATTGTATACACATCTTTCACGATTTCTTACCCCCACTAGGAAATTTAAACAATTTGTAAAAAGAGCTATATGCTGTAAAACGGCGCAAATGCTTCATGCGAAGTGGTTGGTCAAAAAAAGTAAAAAGAAATTGCACAAACCTATTACATATGTGTAGTATCATTAGTTAACAATGCAAACTAGAAAAAATATTCTCTAGGATCACCAGAAAACGGTTTTTTTGCTCTCCTGAAAAGTTGCTGAAAAACGTATAGCTCTTTTTGTTGGCGCAGCGACGAAATATTCCCCATACAAAAAATGAAAACTTTTTGAAGCATACTTTTGGGCGTTTTGTATAGGAAAAATGCACGAAATACTTGAAAAACACCTTCCATAAAAAAGTTCATAAAACAAAATGGAGCAAACGAATTTTTACGATTTTTTCACCTGTTTAAAAAAGACATTTAGGAATATTAAATATTAAAAAATTGAGGAGGTCATATTTTTTGTTATTTTTTTTTTTTTAATTTCATTTTAAAATTTTACAATTTTTACACACTTTTTTTTATATTTCTAAAGAAAAAAGCTGCCGAAGATATGAATTAACGCTGATAAAAAAATTACCTAATAATTTGAAAGTATGCACCATTTGCTGCAAGACGATATAGAAATATCCGATTAGTCGCCCATAAATAAACGTTTTTCATAATGTCAAAACTAACATAATTAATGCGTTTACAAAAACGCAGTTTTAGGCAAATGGGGAAAAATTATAAAAGCAAATGGAGCAAGTTGGTTTTTAAAAAGAAAATGCAGTTTGATTAAGAATGTATTGTTTCAAGGCATAAAAAAAATTAAGGTCATATTTTTTGTTTTTTTTTTTTTTTTATTTTTTTTATTCAAAGTCGAGCAAAAATTTTTTCACATCGACATTTTTTGTCAATATTTGAAAATTCATATAAATTCAAGCTATCTACAACTAGGTTATAATTTCTGAAAGAGAAAATCATTATCTATGTAATGATGTATTACCCGAGTTCGTGTGTTAACAATTAAATGAAAAGAGACTAAAAAATTTTTATATAAGCTTTTTTATTACAATTTGATATACCTGTCGATCTCTATTTAAAAAAAATGGTTTTACTCATACTTTAATTTTGAATTTATTTTTGGCCGCTATCACCCATTGTGCGGCGCCGCGAAGTTTTACCCGTGCCTAGTGGTGAATACGAACGCTAGGTCAGTTTTGGCAATTGACATGAATGTGAATAGAAATATAATTAATGGAAGATAGCGACCAACCGCCATACGCAAATAAGCGTGAGACAAAATTGAAGCCAAAAATATTTTTAAAAAAATAAATGCAACAGAAAATTTAATTTGTTAAATTTTTAATTTTAAGTTATTTTCCTTCGATTATTCCATACCTAAGAGAGCTATTATCTTAAAATTTGTTAGGTGGGTCGCCTGTAGGTAGACACGCAAGTCAAGGTGAGAAAAAAACTCTCGAAAATTAGGGGCATTTCAGTTATTACATCTGGGTCTGGGTTAAGATAAATTTTTACTGAAACAATCCGGCTCATAATGAAAATTGGCTGCACTTGAAAAAAACTAAAAAGAAGAAGAAACATATACAACATATACCCAGCAGTAAAAATCTGAAATTAATCCTTTATGAATCACTGATGAAATTCATCATGAGGAGGCATCAGTGAATACTTTCATATAAAGGCTGCTGAATTTTTTCAAATAAATGGTTTGCTTTCCTCATGCTTATATGACTCCGTTCGGAGCCGGCATAAAACTGTCCAATGGTAGGAAAAACAAAAGGAGCCCACCTCGAATTGGCAGAGAAGCTCGGCCATAAAATTCGTCAGAGTTATAATAGCGCAAAAACAATTTTTCTATACATTGAAAAGAGACAAATACTCCCTCAAAAACAATTTGATTGACTTTAAACTTCAAACTAAATGAAAATAACTATTTCAAAAATTATTTTTTTGGAAATTTGAATATAAATTACTGAAATAAATTATGAAACTCAAATGGCGCGATAGCTATGTATTCCATGTTATAAGGAGAAGCCAGTGCGCAGTATAATTTTTCTTCCGGACTTCTTCCTTCCCCTTACGGCCAAAGCAGTAGCTTACAAGAGGCAAATTTGAAATTTGTATTTCCATATATTTTTTATTTTAAATATAATTTGTTTTATAGTTGTCAAATTGAAAACTTTGTCAGAAAAGCTGCCGAATGTCAAAAAACCTACCGAAATACAAGCTGGCTCGTTGGTTTTTAACCGCCTAGATGGTATTTCGTTTGGTTTTTTCAATATAGCTTGCTCGCTTGCACCAACGCAAAACGATAGTGATGAATATTCAACAAAGAATCATCAATGATCATTTAGCAGTGAAACAAATTTACTGCAGGGTATATCTATATATATGTATACATACACAAGTGTCACTTTTCAGTTCTGCCAAATCAAAAAAGCACTGTGCTGCCAAATCAGCACGGAAAAAACAAATCGAACAAGGCGGATCAGAAATTGAACCAGCAAATAATCTGGTTTAATCGAGCTGAAATCTTTGTTGTTGCATTTACGTGCAAAAATTTTTATCTGGGTTAGGATCACCGTATGTGAAACACGGCTATTATTAAATGATAACCATAGAAAATTTAGACACCTCATTTTTCCATCGAGTAAAATGATTTAGATTAGCACAAAGCATTAGAAATCAATTCCGCGATTTTGGTGTTGTTCGCTCACAGTGAGATTGGATTTTGTCAGAAAACTGCCGGAATGAACCATTCCTTTAACCAAACTACAGAATTCGATGGTCTTATTTAATTATATCTGTGATGCAGGGTGGATTCTCCATATCATACATTGCAACCGCAATAATTCTTTATCTCAAACTATGACAAAAAATTTAATTATATATAATAATTCATCTCACTTGTTGGCCTTTTTAAGGTAGGGCATTCTAATTTTAAGGTAGGGCATTGCCCCACAATGCCCCCCCTAGCTACGGGCCTGGTTCTCTTCTAATGATCACTTGTCTTTTCGGGGAAATTTTCGGTATAAAAAGGGGGCCACTGCTTCGAAAATTTCACAGTGAAAGTCTGATTCTAGATTGTGCATAAATACAAACTTACATATGTAGTTACGTACATATGTACATAACTACTTGCGAATTCAATTCAAAATAATGAAATGTTTAACGATATTTCCAACTGTCCTGTTGGCTGCATTGTTGCTGGCGGCCCAAAATGCTCGTGCTAAGGATTACACCCTTCCCAACAGCAACAACAACAACAACAAGGTTGCAGAAGTTAGTGATACTGTTCTGGCTGCCGCTACCGATGTTTCGGACAATGTTTTGTATCATGGAAGTAATATTCAAAAGCACACCGACTACTTTGTTGATGAAACCGTGTATCGAATGAATCGCCGATCCGATAGAGATGGCACTAGCGGAGCTAGAGGAAACGGTAACGTAGCCGTAGGCAGAGGAACTGAGGGTAATGCAGCCGTAGGCAGAGGAACTGAGGGTAATGCAGCCGTAGGCAGAGGAACTGGCGGTAATGCAGCCGTAGGCAGAGGAACTGGCGGTAATGCAGCCAGAGGAAACGGAAACGATGGCGCGGGTTCCAGTAATGCGCAAAGAAGAGACGCTAGCCCTAGTAGAAACAATAGCCCCGTAAAAAGTAGTGCTGACGATGAGTCCAGTGGTGGATCCGGAAATAATTCAAGCAGTGATACCTCCAGCGGAAGTCGTAGCACTACAAACGCCGATACAGATGGCTGTGTAAGCATTGGTGGCACCCCGTCCCCAAGAGCAGGCCCATCAGAATGGTTTAATAACCTAGTGAGGGGTAGCGAAAGTGATGATAGAAGCAGCGGCAGGGAGGCCATTGTCGTTCCCAGACGAACTCGTACTAGGAGAAGACGGGGAAATTCGAATTGATAACTAATGGAAATCCGATTAACTATTGCAAATATTTTCAAATATACATATATGTACTTGCATCTGTGCGTAATCCTCTGCGAGCTTTCTTGAACTCAATTCAGACATTTTTCATATGTATATGTATGTAGGTAAATAAGAGAAATAGACTTAAAAATTGAGTTTACCTTAAATTAGACAATTGTTTTCTTATTCAAGAATGCTAAAAAAACCTATAGAAAAAAATTTTGGAAAAAAAGTTTAAATAAATAACAAAATCTGCATCACAGTCCAACAAATTTGCAAAAATTTTACTCAACACGAACAAACGCTAGTAATTATGAAAGAGGATGTCTCCCAGACCAACTAGTCCAGAGGGTCTGAGTTTTTTTAGGGGGGGGGCGGGCGAGGTTAAAGTTTTATGGTTTTAGCTGGAGGTGTAATTACTTTATTGAAAATATTTTATGAAAGATGATCTCAAATGAATTTTTTGAGCTCGGACTTCTTCTAAAGAATTTAATGAGCAATTTTTGCGGAAGCCTTTAACCCTCTAACTCCCACGAAAATGGCTGTTTTTAACCCTTTTTGGAGTAGCCCTAATCAGTTTTTATAATATACTAGCTGACCCGGCAAACTTCGTTCTGCCCAAAATAGATTTTTTTATTAATTTCATTTCAAAAATTGTTATTACACCGGTATTGTTTTTAATAGAAAATTAACGATTTTTCACTACTTCATTGTGTATACAACTTCAAAAATATATAATTTTAGTATTCAGTTTAAAGCTCCACGATACACAACATTTTTAGTTTTCTGTTCCGGATATTTATTTTCACTGAGTATTGGCTATTTGAACCAAGTAAGTAAGAGTATTGATACGTATAGTATACCTCCATAATGGTTTTCAGGCACTTCCACCAACCCTTTTAGATATATTCAGCCTCAAAAGTTTAGTACGTATGGGAGGTGCAATGCCCCATTTTTCGATAAATCTTTTCTTTTTTTGGGTAAACATGGTATTGATATCGTATATCTGCATAGTGATTTCTATGTACATGGCATGAACGCTTTTAGGGATATTTAGCCTTAGAAATTAAGAACGCATTTGAGGTGCCACGCCCCCTTTTCCCAAAACTACTGTTTTTTTTCATAAGCATGATATTGATTTCGTTAATCTCCTGATCAATTTTCAGGTCCCAACCTTAAACGCTTTTATAGGTATTCAGCTTGAAAAATTAAGTTTGTATGGGAGGTGCCACGCCCTCTTTTCCGATAACCTACACTTTTATGCGCAAAAATTGTTTTGATATCATATAGCTCTGTAGCAATTTCTAGGTCCCTGACTTAAATCCTTATAAAGATATTCAGCTAAAAAAATTAAGCGTTGTTGGGAGGAGCCACGCCCCCTTTTCGTATAACTATTATTTTGCGTTAATATGGAATTGTTATCGTTTATCTCCACGCCAATTTCCAAGTCCCTAGCGTAAACAATTTTAGAGATATTCAGCATGAAAAATTAAGTTTGTATGGGAGGTGCCACGCCCCTTTTTCCGATAACCCCCACTTATATGCGAGGGAATGGTTTTGATATCATTTATCTCTATAACAATTTTCAGCTCCCTACCTTGAACTGTTTTGGAGATAATCAGCTTTCAAAATTAAGGTTGTATGGGAGGTGCCACGCCCCCTTTTCTGATAACCCCCACTTTTCTGAGTGAGAAGGGTTTTGATATTACCTACCTCTATACCAATTTTCAGCCCTCTACCTTGAACTATTTTAGAGATAATCAGCTTTAAAAATTAAGGTTGTATGGGAGGTGCCACGCCCCCCTAACATTTTTAAATTTTTTCTTCCTCTAAACCTTCGCGAGGTAACAACAAACAAACCCCCCTAAGGAAGTATTTGATTTGGTTCAGCCGTTTTCAAGTTTTAGCGTTACAATTAAATACCAAATCATTTTTATATATATAGATAATACAATGGCGCTATTATAACTCTGACGAGTTTTATGGCCGAGCTTCTCTCCCAATTCGAGGTGTGCTCCTTTTGTTTTTCCTTTAATCAGTTTTTGCAAAAGTGAATTTTTTTTTCAATTTACTTACTCTACAACACCCTATTCTCATATTCCGCTGCCGGAGGAAGAATCTAAGAAAAAAATGCATCTAATGTATATATATACTAGCAAATACCCGTTGCTTCGCAACCAAAGTCAAGTCAACTCAAGTCAAGTCAAGTTAACTCAAGTCAATTCAAGTCAATTCAAATTAAGTCAATTCAAGTCAATTCAAGTCAAGTCAACTCAACTCAAATCAAGTCAAGTCAATTCAAGTCAAGTCAAGTCAAGTCAAGTCAAGCCAAGCCAAGTTAATTTAAGTTAAGTTAAGTTAAGCTAAGTTGAGTTATTCCGGGCTTATCTGGGTCCACTTGATGACCTTGTCTAGCCATCACTACAGCTCTATGTTGAAGCCGTTCCCAACACTTTTCATTTGATACCAATATCGCTCAAAAACATCCGGGTCCGCATTTTGACCAATATCTGGGGACCCGGTCTAGGAAATATTATGAATAGAACTCCATGTAAAAGCCTTGTTCAAAACATTTCATTTCATACCAATATTGCTCCGAAACATTCCGGGTTAATCCGGAGTCACATTTTGACCCATATTTTCTACGTCGAAGTTCTCATCAAGACCTTTCATTTGGTAGCAATATCGCTCAGCAATATTCAAGGGTAAACCCTTCCACTTGTTGGCCCTTATCTGGAGACCCGGCCTAGGCATCACTATTAAAATAGCTCTATATATGGAAGTCCAGATCAAGACCTTTCATTCGATGCCAATATCGCTCAGACACATCCCGACGTCATCCAGATCCACCTTTTGACCCATATCAGGAGACCCGGCATGGAAATCATAATGAAAATTGGTCTGTGTTAAAGCCCTGCTCAATACCTTTAATTCCATACCAATTTCGTTCAAAAACATTCTGGAGTCATCTGGGTCCACATTCTCACCCAGACTGGGGAGGATGTCTAGGCATCACAATGAAAATAACTCTATGTTGAAGTCCTACTCAACACCTTTCATTTGATACCAATATCGCAGGTGTAGGTGCAGGCGTTCCTGAGTTATAGCATAGTATGCACGCATAAACAGGTTTTTGATTGCCACCGAGACAAACAACAAACCGTACAAAAACAAACATATGAGTAGCCTACGCTGCGCTGCCTGGCACGACTGCGACGCCTCCACTGAACACGGCAAATGACCAAACGAATGTTTCTATGCTTGCGCCTTTTTGAGTTTTTCGAAATTTAAAACAGGGAAAAGGTATTAAAGTCTTAAGCTCCTGCCAGACGATGCAATGAAAGTGCTTTCAGAAAGTGAAAAAGTAAAATTTTATCGTGTAGCCACCAAAAAAGTACTTTCTGAAATTGTTTTCCGAAATTTCAGCAATTACTTTCTTACGAAAAACTTTCATCGTCTAGCTGCGAGAAAAATACTTTTCAGAAATACTTTTCACTTTCAGTTGTTACATCTGAAAGTGTTTTACTTTCTGAAAGTTGCTAGCTGATACGAGTGTTGTCTAAATGATCGAAGCGGCATGTAAATGTTTTCTTTATAAAAATACATATGTATAAACAAAATACAATTATTAAAATAATTAATTATCACGTTATATTTTTCATATCAACACAAAAAACACAAAAGTCACCACCATCACCATTCCACACACAGCTGTTTGCTCTTACCGTAGCCATACACGGTGCGGCCGTTGACCCAACTCGGTTGCAATCGAGTTGGACTGTTTGCCTACATACGGTGCAATTTATTGGACAACCATGTTGCGGAGTAAAAAATTACTTTGAGTGAACATGGAATAGGATAATATTGCGCTTGTAGGAAGAAGAAGAACGTACAGCAAAAGTACGATAATTAAAAGAAAAAAATATTACAAAAAAGTGGTTCCTACAAGCTTTCCATTTTGCGTTATTTATTCTCCAAATATTTATGTTTTTTGTGTTGAATTCGCTTATTTTTACTTATTTTAATTTGATGTGTTCACTTCAAGAATTCTTATAAAATGAAATGTTGAACAACATGCCCCCAAACGATGCAACCAAGTTGTACAACTTGCCAAAAAATCAAAACTTTTTGATTTTTCGTACAACCGATACACAACTTCATACAACAGCCCCAAAAATGTTGCGATTTCCAGCGCAACTTGCTCAAGTTGTATGAAAAATTGCAAGGTGTGTGGCTAGCATCACACTGTGTGAGTCACACAGCAAGCTGTTTGCTCTCCTACATCTGTCTTGCTCTCACAGCTGTTAGAATTTAATTTGACAGCTGCCAGAAAGTACTTTCAAAAACTCATTTCCCTTTCACCGTGTGGACAAACGAAAAGTAATTCCTGAAAGTTTTCGCAAAGTGGAGGTAAAAAGTGCTTTCTGAAAGCACTTTCATTGCGTCGTGTGGATACTCATGAAAGTTCTTTCAATGATTTGACACTTTCGGAAAGCACTTTCATTGCATCGTTTGGCAGGAGCTTTAGAAATGCGCAAAAAAAAGAACATGGTTGTCGAGAATTTACCATTTGTGACATTTTAAAAAAAGAATTATTAAAATCGGTGCAGTACTTTTTGAGTTATCACGTTACATACATTTTCCATACAATCAATTTTATATAATTAGTATAGATATACATACATATAAAAGTTGTTGCATATTTCATGGCGTAAGTTATGATTATTATAACCTGTGGTCGTTTGCGTTATTCGTACAAAGATTTTGTCTGAGGGTACCCCTAGTGAAATTTTATGGCGAATAATTTTCTAGAACATTTTAACCCTCTATCTGCATTTTTTAATTGATATTCTCTCTATGTGATTCCATGAAGGGTTAAAGGCTTCCGCAAAAAAATTGCTCATTAAATTCTTTAGAAGAAGCCCGAGCTCAAAAAAATTCATTTGAGGTCATCTTTTATAAGATATTTTCAAAAAAGTAATTGCACCTCCTGCTAAAACCATAAAACTTTCTTTGGGCCGGCCCTCTTACCTTTTTAACACGCTTTTATTAGTTTCAACTGTATGTATGTATGTATCTATGTATGTAATTTCTTGCTGCTGTCTAAATATATGCAACATATTTACTAATGAGATTGGGTTATAACCACCGCTATGTTCCAACAGGTGGCGCGCGTGTATTTATATTTTTAAAATATTCACTTATTTAGTTTAAATTCGGAAAGTTCCAATTGAAATTCAGAATTTCCATTTGGAAATCAGAAACCTTCCTCACAGTACTCAAAAAGTTTTCTGAATTTCAATTGTAATTTTCTGAATACCAATTGAAACTTGCTGAATTTAAACTGAAAAAGGTGTAGTGAAATTTTATGACGAATAGCTTTTTAGAACATTTTAACCTTCTGCGACCTTCAAAATTTATATTTTTTTTTTTACTTTTTTAAAAAGGGGTCAAAATGACCTCTTCGTGGAGGTTTTAGAGGGTTCAACTTTACTACATATATGTTTCCTAGCAAGAAATTTCAATACTACATATAAATATGAATGTACTTTAACCCATTTATTACTTTATTAAAAAAATCGAGCTGGCAACCCAACCCTACAGTTTGCCCCAGATTTAAATAGGCAACCTATAATTTTTATACTCTCCTCATTGTGCTCTTTCATCTGGTGTACGAGCATCATTTTTGTAAATTGTATTTTATTGTTTGTCATGTTTTTTTTTTGTCGTTTGTCATATGTCGTTAGTTACTTTTTAAAATTTGTTTTTAAATTATTTAACATATGTATTTTGGAGCGAATTTCCGTCATTCCTTGTCCAGTTTGATTTGGTTATAAACCGATTTCGGCTATGTGCCATCTTTAGTATCTTGTTTCGTTCTCGATGGCACATAGCCGGAACCGGTTTATAACCAAATCAAACTTGCCAGGGTATGACGGAAATTCGACCCACAATACATCGCAATTCTACCCTGTCGGAAAAGCAAACAACAAAAAAGAAATTATTTAACATCAGGGACGTAACGGTTATAAGAGAAATGGGGTAAAAGTCAAATTTAACCATTATCATGAGAAAAATTTTTTTTTGGTCCTAAATAACCATTATAAAAACCAAAAAACCGTTTTGGGCCTGAATAACCGTTATGGCAACCAAAAAAGTGTTTTTGGCTTGAATAACCATTATGGCAACCAAAAAACTGTTTTGGGCCTGAATAACCGTTACTCAGATTTTTACTTTTTTTTTTGGTCAGCTATAAAAATCAAGCCTATTTATTTGTCAACATTTCTGGATGATATTGGTATCAAATGAAAGCTGTTGAGCAGGGATTGTAGCTCTGATTACCTCTTTTCATTTTATACCAATATTGTTTAAAACATTCCAGGGCACCGGGTCCACTTTTTCACCCATAACTGGGAACCCGACCTACGAATCTTAACAAATACACCTCTATGTAAAAGCCCTGCACAACACCTTTCATTTGATACCAATATCGTCCAGAAATATTGACAAATAAATAGGATTGATTTTTATAGCTGACCAAAAAAAAAAATTAAAATCTGAATAACGGTTATTCAGTTCCAAAACAGTTTTTTGGCTGCCATAACGGTTATTCAGGCCCAAAACATTTTTTTGGTTGCCATAACGGTTATTCAGGCCCAAAACGGTTTTTTGGTTTTTATAATGGTTAGTAATGACCAAAAGAAGATAAAGGTTATTTTTGCGTAACCTTTTCACCACACTAGAAAAAATAACCGTTATTCTCGGTCCCTGTTTAACATACATACTTCATTTGTTATTTATATTTTTAATTTTTCTGTTTGTTAAAATACAATTTTTTTAATAATTTTCCATCAGTACTTTGGTTGGAATCGTGCATCGATTTTCAAATTCATGTGGAATTTACTATGTGGTTGGTTGTTGTGAAATGCTTTGGGTAAAAAAAAAGCTCGCGAATGGCGAGTGGCCACGCCAGTTTTTGGTGAGTTCATTGGATCGGTGGCGTCGGTTTCTAAGAATAAATGAGTTGACTTTGGCTGAAAAAATATGTACACATGGAAATACGCAAAAAGCTATCCCAAGTATACATACATACATACATCCATATATACATACATATAGATAGTAGATCCCGTGATTTTTGCGGAACGGAGTGATTCGTGATTGTAACTTTTCAGTCACGGTGATTTTTTTCAGTGACAGTAACTTTTAACCAGGAACCGGGACTTTTATACATTTTTTAATATGTAATAACTAGGGCAACCAAAAAATTGCTCTAAAAAATGCTTTTTTGGCGCCAAAAAATTGCCGATAAACTCAAAGAATTGGCACTTTTTAGCCTTAAAAATTTTTTTTATTTCAATTCATTTTCTTTAAACATAAAACAAAATAAAATAAGGGCCGATTTCACGTCAAATTATTGTCATAAATTTATAAATATTGAAATTTATCATATGTTTTTTCTGAAAATAAATACATTTTTTGATTGTGGCTTTAATTTTTTGAAAAAAAAAAAATTAAAAAAAAGCATAATTTGGAAACCCAGTGCAGAAAAAATAGGAAGCGGTCATCCAACCTCACAAAAGAGGAAGAAGATGAATATTGCATTATAGGACTCAACAAACAAAACAACAAAATCGGTTGAAAGATTTTAATAAATTCTTGATATTTGATTTTGACAGACTGCAGAAATAAAATTTTTTCCGGCAAAAGGGATTTTTAAATCACTTAAATGACCGTTTTTGGGTATTTAACTTTAAAGGAACATTTATCTTGAAAAAGACTTTATGAAATCGATCAACAAATTAAAGGCTCCTTTAGATTTTAAATGAACTTTTAATTTGGTTATGAAATCGGCCCTAAAATTAACTGAAATAAAATAAAATAACAAAATGTAAACTCTTAGGTACATGTCTCAAAAGAGAAAGACAATATGCCGGAATCGTAATTTGGCGTTAGGTTGGTCGCGCGTTGATCGTACCTCAAAGTTGCTTTACTCTGACATTCGATATAATATAATAATAATAATAATTCCCAACGGTTTACCCTCCATATCCCGCCCGACCGCCGCGAGGGGCGCAATCCGCATGACGCACGGATATATATTTTTAATTTTGCCAAGGTGTTGAGTGGCTGGAGTTTGTTAAACGTCGAGTTCTTATGCTGCTCAGCTACAGAATATAAATTCATCAGCTGATTACACATACTTAAGTTTATATATACACTTAGAAGCAATTACTTAGTTAACAATAAAATACATATTATCCTAAATTAGTAGAAGGAAACTATATCTAGTAGACAAATTGTTATTTGTTAAGAATTGAAAGAAGAGTTTTCCTTATAATGGATAGAGAGTCAGAGATGTCAAAGTAGGTAGAGTATGTGTTAAAACTTTTGCATAGATATCGGAATGGCTCATATAATTCAAAATTAGTTTTACATTGTTTTAAAAATATGGGCTGGTAATGTCTTGATGGACGGGCAGGAATGTTTAAACTTATTTCAGAAAGAAGAAATGGACTATTTATTGATCCCTTCAGCAGTTTCGTTACGAATATTACACCCAGAGTTTCCCTACGACTAGCTAAAGTTGGAAGGTTAATAAGTTTTAAGCGACTAGTGTACGAAGGAAGATTGCAATGAGGGTTCCAATTCAAATTTCTTAATGCAAAAAGTAAAAATTGTTTTTGAATCGATTCAAGTCGATCAGAATGAATTTTGTAACTCGGATTCCAGATTATAGATGCGTATTCTAGTGTCGGTCTTACTAAGGTTGTGAAAAGGGCTTTAGTTACGTAGGGGTCACTAAATTCCTTAGACCAACGTTTTACAAACGCTAGAACACTTTTAGCTTTATTTATCATGACGTTGATGTGAAGGTTGAAATTAAGTTTATAATCGAATCTTACACCTAAGTCGACAAACTCATAAACTCGCTCCAGATCATGATTATTAATGGCGTAAGCTATGGGTTCGACATTACTCCGCGAAAAGCACATAAATTTACATTTATTTAGATTTAGTGGCATAAGATTTATATTGCACCACGTAACCATACCGTTTAAATCATTTTGAAGGAGCGATCTTTCCTCCGGTGTGGTGTAGGACCTGAAAAGTTTCACATCATCTGCGTACATTAAAACTTTAGAATAATTTATAGCACATGAGATGTCGTTAATGAACAACAAGAACAGAGTCGGTCCGAGATGGCTGCCCTGCGGAACCCCAGAGGACACATAAATACTAAATGAATATGCATTCTTATAAACAACTCTTTGTGTTCTGTTAGAAATGTAAGAAGAAATCCAGTTTAGGAGGATAGGTTGAAAACCCAGTAGTTGAAGCTTGTGGATAAGTAAATTGTGATTAACCTTGTCAAAGGCTTTACTAAAGTCAGTATAAATAACATCCGTTTTAGCATTTTCCCTGAACCCATTAGAAACACTTGTTGTAAATTCCAGAAGGTTAGTGATGGTTGATTTACCCCTACAGAAACCATGCTGAGAGTTCACAATCAATGACTCAATCGAGTTTTTTATCTGGTTGCTTATAATCAACTCAAACAGTTTTGGGATAACAGACAATTTTGCTATGCCTCGATAATTTTCAATCGAAGATCTAATACCGCTTTTATGTAAAGGAATAATGAAGGATTCTTTCCAAGCAGTAGGAAAAATACCAAATTTCAATGACAAGTTGAATAGCTTTGACAAAGGTAGATGAATATGATCCGCACATTTTTTAAGGAAACATGCGGGGATCATATCCGGACCATAACTAAAAGACTCTTTCAGTGATTTAAGGTGATCTAAAACTTCATCTGAATTTATATAGGTAACATTAATTGTATTATTTTGAGAAAGATGGTACGGGTATATGCTGAAATTTAAATTATCTTTGGAATAATTAGATTCGAAAAATTGTGCAAAGAGATTGGCAATGCTTTGATTATCACTAGACACACAATCCCGAAAACTCATAGATGAGGGAAATCCGCTCACTCTGCGTTTTGAATTCACAAAACCATAAAACGATTTAGGGTTACGAAAAATGTTCATTTTCATTTTTCTCAGATAATCATTGTAGCACTTTTTGTTCAATGCAAAATATTTATGTCGTAAAGTTGAGTATTGAAGGTAGACTTTCCGCAAGCCTGTCTTCTTATATAATTTAAAAATGCGAGATTTCTTATTTTTTAAGGCTCTCAAGTCTTTAGTTTCCCACAGATGCAGGGGCTCAACATATATGTATTTCTGTTTGGGTACAAATTTATCAAACAGACAGTGGATCGTGTTAATAAAATGCAAAACATTTTGTTCAACGTTGCCATCATAGTTTGGCCAGACTAGTTTAGATAGTTCACTATTAAGTTTTTTATAATTAGCCTTAGCAAAGTTAAAACGAAAACACGAATCAGACGTTTTTGAGCAACAATGATCATCATCGCTTATAATTTCGTGTATTAACTCCAATGAAGGATGGTAAGTATCTTCAGGGAAAATAAGAGGGTCAGTTCTATTCACATAGTAATTAGAAACGTCATCTACAAATATCAAATCAAGTACCTTTCCGAATTTGTTTTTAATGACGTTTACCTGATGAAGACAGAGATCCGACATTTCTTCTAAAAAGTCAGTACAATTAGCCTTAGATGTAATCGGCATGATTTCATTGTTTTCCTCGCTCCATGAAACGTGCGGAAGATTAAAGTCGCCCAAGACTATAAAAGAATCCAAGGGCGTCTTTTTTGACTCGACACGTTTCAGCAAGGAAACACTTTGAAAGTAAACTGACTGTTCGGAAGAAGGAGGAATGTAAATAACTGCCAGGTAAATATGCCCTTTGCCAGCTTTTATCCGAATGCACAAGAACTCAATGGATTCCCCTGCAGCTACATTAATTTCTTCAGATGGAATTGAGGAATGAACCGCAATTACATGTTGAAGTGAAAAAATTCTAACTGTCACTAATATATTTTGTTTAATTTTTTACATATTTAATAGCTTTTTATCGAAAGAGAACAATTTGAATTTATTTTTTCATCGATATTTACAAAAATTTTACGATCAAATGCTTGAGGTCAAAATGCGATTTGCTCCATATATTTTCATACATTTCTACTCACCTGTCAAAAGCGCGACCGACCTAACGCCATATTTGGATTCCGGTACAAAAAATTTAATTCATATTGCCACATACGGCATCCCCGATCAACACAACAAAAAAATGGTAGCGAGAGCGGAGTTCGCAGCAAAAAAAATTGGGAGTTAGGAGCAGAGCCAGGGAAAAAAATGTTTGAGAATGGAGCAGGAATGTAGCTAAAGAAAAAACAAATTTTTGCTCCGATGCCCTGGTTGTGAAGATTAAACGAAATATATATGGAGGGTTAGATGTGCAATAAAGTTTTGTTGAAATTACCCGACGTCTATACATGCCATATCTGGAGCAATTCAATTGACAAATTGAAGCGACTAGCCAATGAGAGAGCAGAAAATCCGTAATATATTTTTTCCGATTTTTTTTTGTAATTTTCATTTAATAGTGAAATTAGCATAAATTAGCATTTATTATGAATTTGGCAATTTTTAGCTCTATCAAAAGTAGGTCAGAATGTATAATTTTTCTTAAAAACTACCCTAAATTAAGCATTATGTGATAGCTACCATAGAAAAAAACTTGCTTGTGCCAATTTTTGGTTGCCCTAGTAATAACTAAACTTGCCCAAATACTTTTTTAGTCTTAAATAAAAGTTTTTCATAATAAAACAAAACAAAAATTGGTATCAAATAACTGCATTTTTCTTAGTTACTTACATAAATAGGTATGTATGTATGTCTTTGAAAATGTTTAAAGAAATCAGATGAATTCAATTCAAAACATTATATAGAAAATTCAGAAAAAACTACATATCGTCGTACCATACGAAAACTAACAAATCTAAAATTTCTGGCGAAAGCTATCAATAAAAAAAATGCTGTACGAAAAGTAGAACATTTGACTTTTGGCCGACGAAAAGTAACAAAATCGAGTTTGCTGATGAAAAGTAGCAGTAATTATATACTGTTTTTACATTAAAATTGTTGTTGTTTAAACGAAATTGATAGTTTTCGTTAGCCAAAAGTTGAACTTGTAACCTTTCGTCAGCCAAAACTCGATTTTGTTACTTTTCGTCCGCCAAAAGTCGAATTGTTACTTTTCTTCAGCCACAAAAAATCGTATGTTAGTTTTCGTAAGGTACGACGATATGAACATACTACATATTTGAAAACTGAAAATTTGAATGTTTTCAGAATTTTCAAGAACTTTTCGAGTATTCAGTTTTGTCTGTGAAAAATTCCGTTCATTTGTGAAAAAAAATTTTTTTGTACTTTTTTTGAGATTTAGCACACACATGGCCTGAGATATAGGTGGTTGAGCAGCGTTCTTACACGAGGAGAAGAGCGGCGAGAGAGAGAGAGAGCGGTCGGATGAATCGAGGGAGAGCAGCTCACAGCGATTGGCTGAATCGGGAGATAGAGAGAGAGAGCAGCTTGCAGCGATCGTGTGGCGGAGGGGTGCCAGGAGTGTAGACGTTCGGAAGTGCGGTCGGCGTCGTGAATCCTACTACCTCTCTTTTGCAGCAACTGGATAGCCTCGGAGATCTACGGTGAGGAAACTACGGAGACTCACGTCAGTACTGGCTCTCGTGCTGAGCATCCCCGCCTGCCACGGTTGCACACTTATAAAAGATGCCGAGTGGTGGGCGGAGCTGCGCCAGCCGGGACTTCGTGGGCCGATATGCGGCCTACAGGGAGATGTACGTTAAAAGTACCACAGCGGTCTCCCCGGTACTCACACATCGGCACACGGCCAAGGCCAGTAGAGGGGCTTTGTAACGCCACATTGACTGTCAGTCTACCGGCGTTGGGCTGAGGCAGCGGCGGACAATGTACTTGTTAGCAACCCATCCCGCTGCGCCTGCCAGCGTGGGTTGACTTAGCCAGCCTGCCCTCAGCCAATTGAGGCAATGCCGGAATATGCATAAAGCATTCAGTCCGCTGTCCTCGTCAAGTGAAGGTTGACTAGCGTCATGCCGTCAGCTCTTCCACTTGGCCAGTCGACGGCCGGCCAATAGCCAAAGGCTCCAGCGCCACCAACTTACATACCTACGGAGAGTGATTTGATATTGCCCATTGCGTTGGAGGGTACAGGGGGGGGGGGGGGGGTGGGTTATATTATTGTAATCAGGGACCGGGATTTTTATTCCCTTTAAAATAAAAATCCATAAAAAAATTATTTCTGGCTGTTTATTTTATTTGGACGAAAATAATCGTTAAACTCTGATTTTTATTTTTTCGAGCCTGGAATAAAAATTATTCCCATCCTTTTATTTTTTAAGGATAGAATAAAAATCATTTGTCAATAACTAATGAACCGCTTTTCCGAATTTAATAAACTTGGTACCAATGGATGGAGGGATTCAAAAGCTTTCAAATGATGGTCAATGTGACAGGGTTGCCACCTTTATTTTTGCATACATTAGTCATACATAAGTGCCAATTATATTTTAATATAAAATTCATTTGCCTATAACTTCTGAACCGCTTATCCGAATTTAATAAGTTTGATACCAATGGACAATGGACTGGAAACACTTTCCAAAAAAAAGCCTAAATGACAGAATTTTCATGATTTTATAGTTATATTCTGATTTTTTTCAAAAAAAATTACAATAATATATTACGGCTAGGATTTTGATGCCAGAGGTCCGGGGATGAAGGAAAGGTTAATAATTTTCTTCGGGGAAGCTATTTAACCAATGATTTTTATAGCTTCGGAAAAAAAATAATTTTTATTTTCCGTCCCTGATTGTAATGCAACATTACAAATTTATTGTTATTGAACACGGGTATTATTTGCTGCTATATCTTGTTTGTTTTTATACTCAGCTGTACTAGTACACAGAGTATTATAGTTTTAATCACATAACGGTGGATTGTAACAGAAAGAAATAATCGAGATAGATATAGACTTATATATATCACAATGATCAGGGTGAAAAGAGAAATCGATTAAGCCATGTCCGTCCGTCTGTCCGTCTGTACACACTCTAACTCGCGCAAAAATTGAGATATTTTGATGAAATTTGAAATGCAAGTTGGTATCGACACTGGGACGGTTGGTATTGAAAATGGGCGAAATCGGACCATGACCACGCCCACTTTTCCTATATAGCAAAAATCGGAAATTTGATATCTCAGTCACTAATATAGCTAGAGCGATTAAATTTTACCCACGTCTTGAGCTCAGGCCCCTATGAAGAAATTTGATGAAATTTTGGAAATGGGCGGTGCCACGCCCACTTATTAAGGGTCAAACATTGAAAGTTTTATATGTCATAACTCAGAAACCGTTGAAGATATACCGATGAAATTTGGTACTCGTGATTTACTTACTTAAGCAAAAGTTTAGACGGAAAATTGTTGAAATCGGTTGACGGCCACGCCCATTTTTATATATGTGTATTATAAAGTGACCTAATAAAAACATTTTAAGCGATATCTCTGTCAAATATAAAGATATATCATTGAAATTTTATGACAGCAGTCCACCTGCGGACATAAAACGAAAAACACAAAAATTTTGGAAAATGGGCGTGGCACCGCCTCTTTTTAGAAGCAGGAATATACGAGATTTCTGAGCCCATAACCCGACTAATAATTTATATATAATGACGAAACTTGGTGTGTGCACTGTTATTACTTGTGGTAATACATGTCGAAAATTTTAGCGAGATCGATTGACGACCACGCCCACTTTTATACATGGGTATTATAAAGTGGCCTAATAGAAACATTTTAAGCGATATCTTTGTCAAATATAAAGATAATTCATTGAAATTTTGTGGCATGAGTTCCACAATAGACCGGAAACATAAAATAGAAAAATTTTGGAAAATGGGCGTGGCACCGCCTCTTTTTAGACAAAGGAATCTACGAGATTTCAGAGCCCACAACTCGACAAATAATTGAGATATTATAACGAAACTTGGTTTATACACTTTTATAACTTGTGTTAATAGACACACAAAAATTTATTGAAATCGGTTTATGACCACGCCTACTTTTTAACAGATATTTCTGGAACACTCTTTGGGAATGTGTAACTCGACATCTTTGTAACTAGAAGTCATAAAGGAATGAAATTTTGCACAAAGAATAATATCCATATGCTTAGTTGGATGACTGATAAAAATTTTGAAAATGGGCGTGGCTACGCCCACTTCATGTAGCACTCGCTTTATATAAAATAATCCGTGTTTCCATCAAATGCAAACAAACAATGAAAGCATACAGCTGAGGGGTTGGCTTTCCAATAATGTGACACGCCCCGAGAAAAATGACTTTTACTGGGTTGTAGGGGAGGTGGAGTAGGTTCTGAATCAGTTAAATTTAGGCGCCGGACGTACCTAGTTTTCCCGGAATTTGTTAAAGTTGTTAAATTTTTACCAATAACAATCCCATTTCCTCATTTACAAAACAAATTTCACTCTTTATTTTAGTCACAACACGTATATTACTAATATATTTCATACATTTTACAATATCGCGTTAAAATCACTATTATTAAAAATGTTGCCAATAGCGACTTCACAGGGTGTACTACGCAGAAGGACATCACCGTGGCGGTAGCCACGGTTAGGGCACACGTCCGGACGGATGGCGTAGCCCAGGGTTATTTTTTATAAGCGCGGCCGAAGGCCGCCAACGCAGAAAAGTGTTCTGCGCAAAAGTTTTTTCTTTATCTATCGAATTTATATGGAGTTACTAAACTATAACCATAAATTCCTCGAAAACGAGGAACGTCCGGCGCCTAAAATTACGGATTCAGAACACCCTTCCCTTCCCCTACCACCCGGTAGAAGTCGTGTTTTTGGGGGCGTGTGACATTATTGGCAAGTTTCCCCCAGCTGAGTATCTAATGTTCGATTCCACTCGAACTTAGGCTTCCTTACTTGTTATTTTTATTTTTATTTTTGCTTTTGGTTTGGTTTTTTTTCTTGTTTCTGTTTTTTTTTTTTTTTTTTTTGCTTTTGATTTTACTTTGGGTTTTGTTGTTGTTGTTGCTGGATGCATATGTACATATGTATATATGTAGGCTCGTCCATAGATTTGTATGTATGTATACATGTTCAAACATGTTTCTCTTTATTTTGTACAAAACAACAACAACAACAACAACAACAAAAATCAAAGGTCGTTTATGCTTTTTTCGAAAGCACTCGTAGCTACAGTAAAGATGTTTACACATCAAAAAATTGTTTACAATAGTTCTCCAAAGTCATCACGACAATAGGCGAGTTCCCGTGGCAGTGATCCAGATATCCGGATACAAATTTTGCATGCAAATACAACAACAATTTTGTGATCCTGGTGTTTATCTGCATCAATTTCGGATCCGTATAGATTGTAATAGATTTTTTTGATCCACATAAATACCAGGATCACGAAATTGTTGTTGCATTTGCTTGCAAAATTTTTATCCGGTTCTGGATTGGCAGTGAACTCACCTAATATGTTGTTTGAACAATGCCTGCCACGAGCAAAAACTTTAAGCTCACGCAAAGTTCAAAATACATACATATCAACAAGTGTTTTCTAAACAACAGCAAAGTGAAAAAGCAAGAAATTGCGCGTGTTTCTTATCTTGCACCCCACTATTAGTTAGTTATTATATGACAGACACAAGGCTTTGCAAAAAAATTGTTTACTACAATAATTCTTTAAGGTCATGACGCAGATCACGACAATGCATGATGACCATTCGTACGTAGGTTTAATTTAGAAAACCGTTATAGCTTTTTATGAACAGCATCGAAAATCTGCGACAGAAAAGGATGTAACTTGCTCCAATGAAAAAAATTTGTACGCGGTATTTCACGGGATCAAAAAAAAAAAATTTGCCACGAAACCCTCTCAACATAAAAGTAAAATTTAGGCGCCGACTTTTACAATGGTGAGCGTTGTAAGTAAGAAATAAAAGAAATAGAATTGGAATGCCAAGGACATTGACTGGTGGGCGAATTTTGCTGGCTCCTTCTTCAAGAAGAGCAAAATGTGCCAAAACAGCTAAAAAAGGGTTATTAAGGGGTTTTCTTAATTTTTTCCTCCTTCACCTTCACATTCATCATCATCTTTATTTTTATCTTCCTCATCAACATCTTCTTCCCTTTTCTTCCAAAGGAGTCTAAGGGGTCGTGAAAAGCGGCCAAAAACGTCGCACTTACAATAGTCAGCCTAGTGCAGAAAGAACAAGTACCCTAGCGTGACGGAGTAACGACAGGAAAAGGGCGTGGAGTGCTTTGATTTGCTCCAACAACAACAAAAAATGTCCAAGAAATCACTTAAAATGTTGATGAAATGGGTTCATATTTATTTATGAATGTAATAAAATCGAAAGTACAATATTCGATTAATCGGAATGGAACGATTAACCGAATATTCTAAAGTGAGCAGTTATTCGATTAGTCGGCAGCTTTCGACTACTCGAAAATCGCTAACCGAATAATTGAAGTCGACTTCAGTCATAGTCGAATAATTCGGTTAGTCGATTAATCGATTTCCCCGAGCCCTAATGCATACATACATATGTATGTATGTATATGAAAACCACAAAGTTGCATGCTTTTATTTATAGAAATAGAAAATTTATACCCCAAAGTTTATAGGGGCTGTAAAATAGCATATAGGCCGTGCTTCTCTCCCAATTGTAGGCATGCTCCTCAATTTTTTATTTTTATACTCAGCTGTACTAGTACACAGAGTATTATAATTTTGATTTCCTAACGGTGGATTGTAACAGAACGAAATAATCGAGATAGATATAGACTTATATATATCAAAATTATCAGCGTGAAAAGAGAAATCGATTGAGCCATGTCCGTCCGTCCGTCCGTCTGTCCGTCCGTCCGTCTGTCCGTCTGTCCGTCTGTACGCACGATAACTCACGCAAAAATCGAAATATTTTGATGAAATTTGGAATGCAAGTTGGTATCAAGACGAGAACGGATGGTATTGAAAATGGGCGAAATCGGACCATGACCACGCCCACCTCCCCTATATAGTAAAAATCGGAAATTTGGTATCTCAGTCACTAATATAGCTGGAGCGATGAAATTTTACCCACGTGTTGAGCTCAGGCCCCTATGAAGAAATTTGATGAAATTTTGGAAAATGGGCGGTGCCACGCCCACTTATTAAGGGGCAAACATTGAAAGTTTTATGAGTCATAACTCAGAAACTATTGAAGATATATAGATGAAATTTGGTACGCGTGATATATTTGCTTACGCAAATGTTTTGACGAAAAATTGCCAAAATCGGTTAACGACCACGCCCACTTTTATATATGGGTATTATAAAGTGACCTAATAAAAACATTTGAAGCGATATCTCTGTCAAATATAAAGATATATCAATGAAATTTTATGGCAAGATTCCAACTAAGGACATAAAACAAAAAACACAAAAATTTTGGAAAATGGGCGTGGCACCGCCTCCTTTTAGGAGCAGGAATATACGAGATTTTGGAGCCCATATCTCGACAAATAATTGATATATTATGACGAAACTTGGTGTATACACTTTTATTACTTGTAGCAATACATGTTGAAAATTTTAGCGAAATCGGTTGACGACCACGCCCACTTTTATATATGGGTATTATAAAGTGGCCTAATAAAAACATTTTAAGCGATATCTTTGTCAAATATAAAGATAATTCATTGAAATTTTGTGGCATGAGTTCTACAATACACTGGAAACAAAAAATAGAAAAATTTTGGAAAATGGGCGTGGATACACCCACTTCATGCAGCACTCGCTTTATATAAAGTACACCGTGTTTCCATCAAAGGCAAACAAACAATAAGCATACAGCTGAGTATCTAATGTTCGATTCCACTCGAACTTAGGCTTCCTTACTTGTTCTTACTAAATAGTTAATGAATTTTTTGAAAAGCTTTTTCATGGCCAAAATACACTCGCAGAGTATGCTGCCCGCTATTTTTAAGAACCCAATAATTGAGTAATGCTTACTATGTAAGTAAGTAATAAGTACATATTTATGTATATAAGAGTTTCCCTGAAAAAAGATTTTATATGTATGTATGTAAATCCATACATACCTACATTTTAATTATTGTGGGTAAGAATTTTTTTCTTTTACATATCTTCTACTAGCAAATACCCGTCACGCTTCACAATGACGAAGGATAGTTTTATGTCAAAATGAGATTTCCCTCTATCTCTGCCTCTATCTTTCCCTTACTCTTATTGCCCTCTCTCATTCTTTTTCCCTATCTCATGCTTTTTCCCTTTGATCTCTTTCTGTCTTATCAATCTCTTTCCCATTTCTCTTCCTTTTTATTTGTCCATAGCTTTCATTTTCGTCTCTTTCTTTCACTATCTCTTTCTTAATTTATTTCTATTCTTATTCTTTATGCATCTTTCCACTCTCTCTCTCTCTGTAACTTTTCGTTTGCTTTTTCCTCTCCCTTTTTCCTTTTATATTTCCTACTCCCCTCTCTTTTCCGCTAACTTTCCCTTTTTCATTCTCCCATCTCAAGAAAACTAGGTTGGGCATTGCATTGAAGAGAGCTCCATATTGAAGCCCTGATATCCACTTTGCATTTGATACGACTTCGGAGCCTCAAAAGGATCAAGCATGGGCACCAGTACATACAAGCAAATCATCGTATACAGCGTTGCCGTTTGGGCCACTTAAGTGGCAATTTGAACCTTTTTTAAAGCCAGGCCACCTGAACCTAACTTTTTGAAAATATGCCATATTTGAACCTTTTTAAAAATTCGGGCCACTTTTGGTCCTTTTTTACTTTTAAAACTATAATTATTAAATAAATTTTAGTTTTTTTCTTAAATATAAGAACAAAAAACCTCTTTGTTATTATTTTACTTTGCATTGGCAACTCTTCGTTTCGAAAGGTTCTTTATTTAATTTGTTTACCTGGAATACTTAGAAATTTGGGCTGTTTGTTAAGATAATGAAAACGCACGGAGCAGCCCAGATACACACAAAGATATATAGCGTTAGTTGATCCGTAGGAAAGTGCAAGAAACGTAGGAATTTTTCCACAATTTACATTCTTTGCACTCAAATTCGCTCTTTTTTGGTAAAATTCCTACGGTTCTTGCACTTTCCTACGGCTCAACGAACACTATAACGGTTTTTTTTTAATTCCTTGCCTTTCTCGGGTTATTCCGATCATATTAACGTTACGTTAGTGTAGAGAATATTTTAAATTCCATTTTCTTTAAACATTAAATAAACTACAAAAACATATAAACATAAAATGTGTTTTAGCTAAAAAAAAAATTTGGGGCCACTTTTTTTAATTTCTTGGGCCACCTTTTGAAATTTTTGAGCGGCAACACTGATCGTATATTCCTGAAAAAGAGTATATCGTTTTGGTCACTAAAGGTAAAGGTAAAAGTAAAGGTAAAGGTAACGGTAACGGTAAAGGTAAAGGTAAAGGTAAAGGTAAAGGTAAAGGCAAAGGTAAAGGTAAAGGTAAAGGCAAAGGTAAAGGTAAAGGTAAAGGTAAAGGTAAAGGTAAAGGCAAAGGTAAAGGTAAACGTAAAGGTAAAGGTAAAGGTAAAGGTAAAGGTAAAGGTAAAGGTAAAGGCAAAGGTAAAGGTAAAGTTAAAGGTAAAGGTAAAGGTAAAGGTAAAGGTAAAGGTAAAGGTAAAGGTAAAGGTAAAGGTAAAGGTAAAGGTAAAGGTAAAGGTAAAGGTAAAGGTAAAGGTAAAGGTAAAGGTAAAGGTAAAGGTAAAGGTAAAGGTAAAAGTAAAGGTAAAGGTAAAGGTAAAGGTAAAGGTAAAGGTAAAGGTAAAGGTAAAGGTAAAGGTAAAGGTAAAGGTAAAGGTAAAGGTAAAAGTAAAGGTAAAGGTAAAGGTAAAGGTAAAAGTAAAGGTAAAGGTAAAGGTAAAGGTAAAGGTAAAGGTAAAGGTAAAGGTAAATGTAAAGGTAAAGGTAAAGGTAAAGGTAAAGGTAAAGGTAAAGGTAAAGGTAAAGGTAAAGGTAAAGGTAAAGGTAAAGGTAAAGGTAAAGGTAAAGGTAAAGGTAAAGGTAAAGGTAAAGGTAAAGGTAAAGGTAAAGGTAAAGTTAAAGGTAAAGGTAAAGGTAAAGGTAAATGTAAAAGTAAAGGTAAAGGTAAAGGTAAAGGTAAAGGTAAAGTGGCCGCTGTGGTGCAGTGGGTAGAGTGCTCGCCTGCTATGCCAGAGGTCTCGGGTTCAAACCACGGTCCGAGCCAAACAAATTTTTCTAATTAGTAAAAATCCAATCATTGGGTTTTTTAAGAGCAGCGGTCATCTCTCGGCAGTGGGCGGCATACCCTCCGAGAGTATTTCTGCCATGAAAAAGCTTCTCACAAAAAATGCATTCGCCGTTCGGAGCCGGCATAAAACTGTAGGTCCACCCAATTAGTAGGAAAAACAAAAAGGAGCACACCTCGAATTGGGAGAGAAGCTCGGCCATAAAACTCGTCAGAGTTATAATAGCGCCATTGTATTATATTATATAAAGGTAAAGGTAAAGGTAAAAGTAAAGGTAAAGGTAAAGGTAAAGGTAAAGGTAAAAGTAAAGTTAAAGATAAAGGTAAAGGTAAAGGTAAAGGTAAAGTTAAAGGTAAATGTAAAGGTAAAAGTAAAGGCAAAGGTAAAGGGAAACGTAGAGGGTCTTCCCATTATAACATAAAAACTTTTTTCGTCGCTGCGAAGCGTGACCGATATTTATTTTGCTAAATATTTTCAAATAAACAATTAAAACTCGTGTCAAATGTACATGCTCAAAAAGTATGTTTGAAAAGGTTTGCAATTATGGAATTGTTATGGATGAAATCCATTACCAATTCTTCTCGCTGCACGTGTTTACGCAAATTCGATATCGCTACTACTACTGCTACCGCCGGTACACACTGGGTGATAGCGGCCAAAAATAAAATCGAAATTAAAGTATTAGCAAATCAAATTTTTTTGAAAGTGATTGACAGATATAACAACTTGTAAAAAAAAAGCTTATATAAAATTTTTTGAGTCTCGTTTTGTTTAGCCGTACACGGTGTTAAAAACTGAGCAAAAAATAGGTCCTTTTATTTCTCAACAATTACACCTTATACAAAATGCTGTAACTCATTCAATTATTAACGTATGTAATCGAGTGATACATCATTACATAGATATTGATTTGGCCTTTTAGAAACAATAAGCCTTTTGTAACCAGCGGTAACTCTTAGATTTATATGAACTTTCAAATATTGACAAAAAAAGTCGTAAAAAAAAAATTTTGCTCAACTTTAAACAAAAAAATAAAAAAAATAAAAAATATGACCTCCCCAATTTTTTCATATGTTTTGAAATGATATATTTTCAATCAAACTGCATTTTAATTCTTGAAATCCACCTGGGCTTTTCGCTTAAATAATCTTTTTCCCATTTGAATAAAAGTGCCTTTTTCAAAACGCAATAATTAGGCTACTTTTGACATTATGAAAAATCTTATTCTTAGGCGACTAATCGAATAGTTTGTTCACCGTGTTGTAGGCAATGGTTCACACTTTCAAATTATGAAAGAATTTTTTTTATCAGCGTTATCATTATTTTTTTGCAGCCTTTTTCTTTTCGAACAGTATTAAATAAAAAAAAAATACAAAATATGACCTCTCCAAATTTTTAATATTTGGTGCTAGTGAACGTGCTTTATAAACAGGTGAAGAAATCTTAAAAATTCGTTTGCGCTTTTTTGTTTTATGAACTTTTTTATGGAGTGAGTTTTTCTAAGTTTTCATACATTTTTCCCATACAAAATCCCCAAAAGTATGCTTCAAAAAGTATTAATAATTTTGTATGGGGAAAATTTACCAAGTTAATGAAACTTAAACAACAATTTCTCCAATTCTAATAAAGATATCTGAAAAATTTAAACGCCATATTCAGGGGGATGGTTTATGCTTTCTAACGGTGTATTTGATTTTGAATAAAAAAATATTACATACAAGATATTAAGCAGGGAATATAGTCAAAAACGTGTTTTTTTGCCTAATTGGACATGAATATCTCAAAAACTAGAACCAATTTGAAAATTCTGACTTCAGATTCAGATTCAGCACACTGAAATCCTTTAGAAAAGTATAGTTTCATTTGTGGTATAAAAATTTTTTTAAATGTGATTTTTTTGAAGGAAAATTTTATGATGAATGCTTATAAAATGCTCAAAAGTGCATATATTTTTAATTTGAAAACCATGGAATACTTTGCGCTTTTTCCAAAATGATTACTGTATATTATTTATATTTAAAAAATGTGTGCTCTTATTAAAATTGAGCATTTTAGCTATAATAGTTAACAAAATATTGAAATTTCAAAAATACCGTTATATGGGAGGGGGGTGTATTTGTGGGCCGATTTTGTTCAAATTTTCACAGTTTACTATCTTCAATCAAGAAAGCTTAAGTTCCGAGTTTAAAGTTTCTAGCTCAATTATTACTATTTTTGGCCGCGTTTGTATGGAGGTGCCCCCACTGTGCGGTAGTGAAGCTACTGCTATTACTACTGTCTTCTGCTCTGCCATTGCCATTGCCACTGCCATTGCCATTGTTACCATTTCCCGATAGGGCGGGTATGGTTCTGTCGCTAGAACTAGGGCTAGGGGTTCTCCCAGCGGTTGGTTGCCATACATCGGAACTACTGGAGCTATGTCTGTGTCTGGGGCCCGTTCCAGCATCGGATTCATAGTCACTGGATCCTGAATCGGCGTGTGCTGTTCTTTGACGTTGTGTGGGTTGTCGCCGTACACTGGAACCGCTGGATCCGCTATTATCACCTGCATTACGTGGTCTTCCGCGACCGATTCCGGATGCATCACCGGTTCCACCACGTCCACTTCCGGATGCGCCACCGCCTCCTCTGGTAGTGCCGACTCTAGACGCGCCTATGTCTCCTCTACTAGTGCCTTCTCTAGGCGCGCCACCGATTCCTCTGCCTCCGCCACGGCTTCCTCTAACGTATCCGCGATTCATTCGATACTCGGTCTTACCAACAGCAGAGTCGGTATGTTTATTATTAGTATTAGTATTTCCAATAATCAAAACATCTTGCGCAACTTTAGCAGCAGCAGAATCAGTATGACTTACTTCTGCAGCGATGTTGTTGTTGTTGAAAACGGTGTTATCCTTAGCACCAGCTTGTTGTGCAGCCAACGGCAATGCGGCCACAACGGCAGTTAGAAAAATTGTTAAGCACTTCATTGTTTTAAATTGAATTCACAATTACTTAGTTGTATAAAATCTTTTAAGTCAGACTTTAACTTTCAAATCTACCTACGAAGCAGTTGGACGCATTTTATACCGAAATTTTCCTAGAATAACTGCTATAGTATGTATAACCAGACCTGGGTAATATCCAGTACTTGTACCAGTACGACTTGTGACAAGTACATTTAAAAGGAATTGTACTGGTACTGGTACTGGCATTCCCAAAATTTTCAAGTACAAGTACAAGTACAAGGAATTGAAAAATGATTGAAGTTTTAGCAAATACTTCAAAGTATTTGAAAAGAATAGTCTGTTCTGTTCTAATGAGTCTTTTTCTTCTAGTCACTTAACTTTTTTGATATAACAGTTACTACGTTTATACGGCAGAATTCGTGAACTCTTAATTTCATGAATTCGAAAATGGTCTCTTTTATGCAGCATTTATGAACTCATGAAATTCAGCTTTTTTAAAACGTGGCAACGCTCTAACGACATCAGCTGTCAAGGCAGATTTACCAGGTAGACTCGGTGGCGAATTCAGAAACTACTTTTTTTATATGCAAAGGTAGAGTGTAATGTCAATGCGCGAGTCACAAGCGAATTCAGAATTTAACCACGGCGAAATATAATTTTGACATTACACTACCAATTACAATAACAAAATGCATTGGACATTTCTGAATTCGCCACCGAGCCTACCTGCTAAATCTGCCTTGACTGAATGAACAGCTGTTGATTTGGCGTTGCCGGACTTGTACTTTAAATTTTCATGAAATGATGGCGAAATTCATGGATAATTTTCGTGAACAATTAAATTCATGAAAATTCGTTTATGCAGCGAAAATTCATGAAATGATTTCATGAATTTGCCAACGTATAAACGTAGTAGGTGAATAACATCGCACATGCCTTTGTGTTTCTTATTTTCTTTTTTGGCTGAATTTTTTTGTTTTTTGTATAAAAGAGACACCAAAGTTTTATTTCAACACTTAGGTATGTCAAAAAAATATTTTTGGTGTAAAAATTTTTTTTTTAGGCCCGCGTTAAAAACAGCTAAATCGCGTTTTTTGTAATAACTTCGCAGAAAAGGTCTCGCTCAGCACTATATTTGGCCCATATAAAGTTTCGCCCTCAAAGGTTGTCCTGAGTTTTACCTTTAAAAATTTTGGAGTTACTATCCCTAGATTTTTTTATTTTTATCACTAATACAAAGCTCTCAAAAAACCATGAAGAATCCCCCAAAAAAATTCTAGCCTTTATCCACAAACAAAGAAGTTATAACGTTGTAAAATGAAACACTTGTTTTTTTTTTATAAAAAATTACCACAGAGAAACGGCGAAACACGTCAGCTTAATTTTTGGCTCCAGATTACGATGGCGTGTTTAGAAAATCCGGATTAGCTCCCATCTTCGAGATATTTAAGAAAACATTTTCAGTTTTCACATACAAAGCGATCCGATGGGGGGCGTATGAGTAACTATTGTTGAGGTAATAAAAATAAAGAAAAGGAGAAAAAACTATACGTACATACATATATGTATATAAAATGCATATGAGAGGAAAGAGAATAACATAATAATATAATACAATGGCGCTATTATAACTTTGACAAGTTTTATAGCCGAGCTTCTCTCCCAATTCGAGGTGTGCTCCTTTTTTTTGTTTTTCCTACTAATTGGGTGGACCTACAGTTTTATGCCGGCTCCGAACGGCGAATGCATTTTTTTGTGAGAAGCTTTTTCATGGCAGAAATACACTCGGAGGGTATGCCGCCCACTGCCGAGAGGTGACCGCTGCTCCTAAAAAACCCAATAATTGGATTTTTACTAATTAGAAAAATTTGTTTGGTGTTTGCTCGGACTGGGGTTTGAACCCGAGACCTCTGGTATAGCAGGCGAGCACTCTACCCACTACACCACAGCGGCCAGGAAAGAGAATACCCTGCACATAAATTCCAATTTGTTTTAAACGTTCGAAACCTGAATGTTTTAAAGAAAATTGTATTCCAAACAATGAAAATATGTCTTTAGCGGCGAATCATTACCATTTTTCCATAATCTGAGTATTTTTTTTAGTGTGAGCAAAGTAATATAAGCGACGAAGAACTCACTTTCAGAGCTCTGAAGCTTCTTTCATAAATATCTCAAAATTTGGAGGACATCGTCATTTTCGGTCTCGGTTCTCATAGATAAGAAGATGTTTTCGGGATTAAAGTAAAGTGCGTTGTTTTCGATTGTAGGCTGAATAATTAACTGCATTTCTAGGGGCAGACGACGCATCCAGCGCAAGTATTGATAATACATTTAGACTTCCATTGTCTCTTTAGGCGCGTATAATTTTACAACGAACTCTAGCAGTTTTTCTAAACAACTTGGATGATTTTACGATACGCACGGATGCAGAAATCGTGAAGCCGTTGTAAGCCAGCGCGCTGTGCTTAGAGATCCCACTTGAATACTTACCAAATCTTCACTACAGCCATTATCATTCAATATAAATAACGTTGCTCAGCACAAATAGTCCAATCATCAATAATTTTTTGCATATCAGTACCAGTATTGGTAGCTGTTCCATCGCGGTACAACATTCTCAAGTCAAGCGAGGACTTAGAATACTTTTTAATCAAAAACTCATACTATATGGCGTTACTGCCTCATATAAATAAGAACTTGGGATAATTTTTCAAAAAACAGGTTCTCTGATTTTAAAACGGTATAACTTTTTTGTTTGTGAATAAAGGCTAGAATTTTTTTGGGGGATTCCTCATGGTTTTTTGAGAGCTTTGTATTACTGATAAGAATAAAAGGATCTAGGGATAGTAAGTCCAAATTTTTTAAAGGTAAAACTCGGAACAACCTTTGAGGTCGAAACTTTATATGGGCCAAATATAGTGCAGAGCGAGACCTTTTCTGCGACATTAAGATCATAGAGATCCGACATCAAATAAGGAAGTTATTACAAAAAAACGCGATTTAGCTGTTTTTAACGCGGGCCTAAAAAAAATTTTTTACACCACAAATATTTTTTCGACGTAAGTGTTCAAATAAAACTGACACGCGCAAACTTTATTTTCGTGATACGGCTTAATGTACATATTATTATTAATCATAAGAAGGTACCAGTATATCAAATTTCAAGCAAATATCTCAAAAACTAATGCCGTTTTCTTTTCTCGAAAAAATGTTGCCCTTTTTGATTTTCTTAGCTCTTTTGTAGGCTTGTATGGTAATTTTACCGAATATTGAGCTCTAAGTAAGCAAGAGGACATCATTATCTACAAATTTAGCCATTTTATAGAAAGTTAGGTTACGCAATTCGATAATTGGGATATAGAAGGCCAGCATTTTTTTGCAGAAAAGAAAACGCCATAAGCCACTAGAAAATATCATAGTCCTGATCGTATGCATATCGGTATATGTACCTACATTATGCCGGGGCGATTTTCTAACCTACATATATCGTGCCATCAAAATTCGGATAGCGCTAATTTTTCTGCGTTTTTGTATTTGTATTTTAATAGAAACTAGAGTGCTGCATACTGTCGAAACTCGACAGTTTTTCTAGATGTTTTCTTATGAAATTATAGTTTTTGTATAATTGTTTGTTGTTATTGTCACTGTTACTATTTTGTTGTTGCTCCTGTTGATGCTGCTCCTTTTGTTGCTACTTTCACTGCTACTATTTTGTTGTTGTTGGTGTTGTTGTCGTTACTCGTCTTTACAATTCTAATAACTACTTTTTTCTTTCTATTTCTGCTCTTTTCTTTTCTCAATTTCTTGCCTACTTATTCTTTCTTATACTTCTGATTACATGACTTTGTGTTTTTGTTGTAGTGCTTTTGCTACTTTTTTATGTTTCTACTTCTTTGAAACTACACACCACTTCCAGCCAAACATGTTCACAATTGCATCGTAAGTTTGGTGAACGCGCACAAATTCACCTATGCATGTGCATTAACACAGCTCTCATTTTTTCAAAAGCGAACGCATTTTCCAACCATATTTAATGAAAACTAGTATAACTTTTTGGTTGCTTGTTTTTCCGACAGGGTAGGAATATGATGTATTGTGGAACGATTTTCCGTCATCCCTTGTCAAGTTTGGTTTGGAGACAAACCGGTTTCGGCTAATATGCGCCATCTTCAGTGTCTTCTTTCGTTCTGAGTTATTTTCTGTAAGTTCGATAGCATTTATAGTAACTAACTTCCGTCGTTTTGTTCAGGTACTTCGTGTTCATGTGATGTGTTCGTGCATTCGTGCGTTCGGGTGCCGTGTGTGTGTGTGTGAGTCTGTGTTGTGTGTTTAGGTATGCAAATCTATTTTTTTTTGTCATATTTTCATTATTGTACCCTCATTAACCAAGTAGGTAAAAGTCCGTTATTGTCCGTTTGTGTGTTGTTTTGTTTATGCCGGTTTTAGGTCTTTTGTCCTCTTTCGGGTATATTAGCTTAAGCGGTTCAAATAATGTATCCGATGCGGTGTTTATTTGTTCATTTATTATTTTACCTACGAATGTTTTTTGTTTGTATATCTCCATATTTTCTAATATGTTAAGTCGTTCTCCACATACAGCATAAAGGAAGACGACTTAACATATTAGAAAATATGGAGATATACAAACAAAAAACATTCGTAGGTAAAATAATAAATGAACAAATAAACACCGCATCGGATACATTATTTGAACCGCTTAAGCTAATATACCCGAAAGAGGACAAAAGACCTAAAACCGACATAAACAAAACAACACACAAACGGACAATAACGGACTTTTACCTACTTGGTTAATGAGGGTACAATAATGAAAATATGACAAAAAAAAAATAGATTTGCATACCTAAACACACAACACAGACTCACACACACACACACGGCACCCGAACGCACGAATGCACGAACACATCACATGAACACGAAGTACCTGAACAAAACGACGGAAGTTAGTTACTATAAATGCTATCGAACTTACAGAAAATAACTCAGAACGAAAGAAGACACTGAAGATGGCGCATATTAGCCGAAACCGGTTTGTCTCCAAACCAAACTTGACAAGGGATGACGGAAAATCGTTCCAGAAAACTAGTATCGCCGGTGCTCGAAATTCGACCATGAAATTTATTTTTTCAACTTTGTATTGGTACAAAAATTATTCCTTTTCGCGGAGATAAGCAACACCTTCCAAATTCCAGTTGTACCGCAACACTGATTTGCCCTTTTGATCACGGTCCGATGAGAAATCATGGTCAAAATCGAAGCAGATCTAGGAAGGTAGGCCCGGTGGCGAATTCAGAAATTTCCCATGTATTTTGTTATTGTAATTGGTAGAGTGTAATGTCAAAATGATATTTCGCCGTGGTTAAAATCTGAATTCGCTTGGGGCTCGTCCATTCCTATTGGCCATGATGTGAATTCGCTTTGATTTTGACATTGCACTCTACCTTTGTAAATAAAAAAAGAAGTTTTTCAATTCGCCGCCGAGCCTACCTGTTAGATATGTCTTGGTCAAAATTAAAATTACTCAGTGTGCTCTCCCGCCCTCTCTCTCATTTTTCGCTTTAATGGAAAAGCAATAAGAGGTATTTGGCCGCGTTGATTTTGATCCCAGCGTAAACTGGGCCAATGCATATAAAATAGAGAGAGCGCTTTTAAATCAAAGCGACTCTTCAACTGTGTTTACGATATTTGTAAACACGTTTTCGATATCTATTTCTCTTAACTAAAAATTTTATTTATTATTTATAAAGAAATTAAATAATTTATAGAAAAAATTATATGCCTATGCACTGCTCCTCACTCATACGAACACATCCATATCAATTTTATGTGAATATGAGTATGTTAAATGTGCAAAACAGCCTGGCAATTGTTTGTATGGAAAAAATGTTAGCCTATTAATATATAGATTGGCGCAGTTCTATTTGAGAGCTATACCTTTCTAATGGTGTTCTTAGTTTAGTGTTTTTCTGCTGTCACTTTTGGAGAATTTTTTTCCGTATATGAGTAGTGCGCATTACAAAGTGGCTATGTGAATTTTTCGAATTAGGAAAAAAACAGAAAGCGAATTTTGAATATGTACATAAATATATAAAATCGTAGAAACTTTTGAAAGTTTATTTGTATTCAATGGTTTTTTTTTGTTTTAGAATACGGAAGGATTTTGAAATAAATTCTTAATAGTACGAGATACAGCAGAACAAAAATATACCCTCATCTGTTATTTACACGTCACACACGGGTTGCCCAGCTAAGAGGCGTACGAAAGGTAATACATATTTAAAAAAAAACCTAATTTTCGGAAATTTTAATGCGTTTCTTGTACAGAGATTTTTTCTGAGCAGACTCCTAGTGAAATTTTATGGCGAATAATTTTCTAGAACATTTATCGTCCCTCAAAATACTATTCCTTTTGTACTTTTTAACACGCTTTTATTAGCTTCACCTGTATGTATGTATGTATGTATGTATGTATGTATGTATGTATGTATGTATGTATGTATGTATGTAACTTCATCCCATCCTAAAAGTTGCAACATTTAACTAAATTATTATTATCTTTCAAACATTCACTTTTTTGTGTTCTCTCTATTATTTCTATTCTCCTCCGGATTCCAAACATGACATCAACAGCCCAACGGCATCATATAGTAGGACATTCAACATTATATTTTATGCTTCATTGCGGCTTTTATGTTACCTTTCTTCAAAATAGCCTCTATGAATTTCAATTCACTCCCGTATACAAGCCAATAAGTAACAAGCTTGCAGGGTACGGAAAAACTCACTCACGAACGCTCAAAAATACATTCTTCTCAAATCACAAACAAATGTTCAAAGAAAAACGTATAACCACTCAAATAGCGAGCGAACTAACGCACAACAGCCAGCGATCGCTCATAGCTATGGCGATAAACTCAATGCATAAATTCACTCAAAAATAAAGCTTGAAGCTTTCTGTTTTGGGTTTTTTGTATTTGCAATGAAATCAACCGCATGTACAATGTACATACATACGTATGCAGAGCAAGAACTGGTTTTGTCTTTTGTGTAACAAGCTTTCTGTTTTGTCGTTGTTGTGTTTGCAATAAAAACAATCGCATGTACATAAATATGTATGCAAAGCAAGAACTGGTTTTGTTTGTAATTAAATTTTTTTTTTAATAGTAAGTGCTGTATCAACGAAAAGGAACCCTAATTACATTTTTATACAATGTTTTGTAAACGTGAGGTGAAAAAAATTTCTCTAAAAATAAAAAAATAAAAATAAAAAAAAATAAAAAATGCGCCACTCGGGACTCGAACCTGAGCTCCTTGGTCCGTAGGCAGCATACCTCACCATTACGCAACAAACGTATTCGGAGCTTTATTGTCTAAATTCGAATTTATTCAATCAGGTTTCTTTTTTTTTTGTTCTTTTCAAATGCTTCACCTCAACTTCTCTTCACTTTCTGATTGTAAAATATAACAAAACGTTTGGGAAATTTTGTATTTCCAAACTAGTTTGGAAAACCTTGAATAAAAGGGTTTGGAAAATATTGCATAATAAGCTAGTTTACTTCACTGCATATTGGGATTTTTGGTAGAAGTTATAAATACATATGTATGTAGATCTATTTCGGAGAACACCACATCCCATCAGACTTCTTTTTACTTTTATTCTTGCGTCCGCATAAAACATCCTTTAATGAAAAATTTCACTAAAAAGTTAAAAATAAATAATAGCTTAAAAAAACTAAAAAACACGCTTTAATCTTAAAAATCGTACTAAAAATTGAGAAATAATTTAATTAGAAACAAAATGATGAACGAAAATATAAGTATTTAAGGAAAAGCGAGGGGGTGCGCAATAATATTTGAACATGAAAATATTCGATTCGTACAACTAGTACAAAAATATACCTAGTTGCGAAATTAAAGAGTACGATATATGAAATCTCAAAAAAGTCAAAATAAAATTATTAGTAAAAAAACACCGATTTTAAATATTTTTTAACATACTGAGCACCCCACGCTTTTCCTTAAATACTTATATTTTCGTTCATCATTTTGTTTCTAATTAAATTATTTATCAATTTTTAGTACGATTTTTAAGATTAAAGCGTGTTTTTTAGTTTTTTTAAGCTATTATTTATTAAAAGAGAGGTCAAAACGACCTCTTCGTGGAGGTGTTAGAGGGTTAAAATATTTTACGAAATTAATGTTCGTGCAATTCTACTATGTATATATTTTCTAATAACATATTTCTATAAGATATGTCTTTTAACTCATTTTTTTACTTTATTTAAAAATCAAGTTGGCAACCCTACAGTTTGCTCCAGATTTAAGTAGGCAACCAATGATTTTTATACTCTCCTCATTGTGCTCTTTCATCTCGTGTATTATTTTTGTAATTAACATATAAGCGGAGTACATCTAAAAATTTTAGTTTTTGTTTAAAATATTTAATACTTTTCGTACGCCTTTTTTAGCTAGACAACCCATGTACGATGTGTTAATATGCATATGGATGGGTCAGTTACCACTCTCCATTGATAAATAACAGATAAGGGGATATATTTGTTCTGCCGTAGCTTAGACCATAATGGAAATTATACACTTTTAAATACTGGTACACAATCCATCAAAAATTCAATATCGAAAAAATTTCACATAGCCACTTTTGAAAGTGGACTACTCGAATTTTTGGTATAAAAGGGAGCCAACTGCTGCGAAAATTTCAAAGTGAATATCTAACTCTATACTATACACAACTAACTGTTTGTGAATTCAATTTAAAATCAAATAATGAAGTGTTTAACAATTTTCCTAACTGTGCTTGTGACTGAATTACTGCTGGCGGCCCAACAGACTGCTGCTAAGGACAACACTATCATCAAGAACAACAACGACAATGCTGCAGAAGTTATTGATACTGATGGTGGTGGTGCTGCTGCTGTTACTAACGTGAATACTGGCTATATTCATAATAAACGTGGCGCTGCCATTGTTAGTGAAACCGCCTATCGAATGAATAGCGGATTCGGAAGAGGCGGAGGCAGAGGTAGAGGCAGAGGCGGAGGCAGAGGCGGAGGCAGAGGCGGAGGCAGAGGAAACGGTGGCGCGAGTAACGCTCAAGGAAGAGGTGCTATCTCTAGAAACAATAGCCCCGGAAGAGCCAATATTCCAAGTGAAAGCAATAGCCCCAAAAGTAGTTGTGTCACTGTTGATGCCAGTAGCGTATTCGGAACTGGTTCTAGCAGACGAAGCGGCAGTAGATCTGGATACGATGCTTCATCTGAAGGCAGTTACGAATCATTTTCTAACAATCCAAGCGTTGGAAATAGCCCAAATAGAGGAAATAGCCCAAATAGAGGAAATAACCCAAATATAGGACGTAGTGTTATCGTAGATCCCGCTAGCGTTGAGGGAAATTCCGTAGGAGGTGCTAACGTTAGGCCTAACGAGAACGAAATCAACAGCGATGCTAATAGCCGGTACATAAGAAGAGGGAATGGAAATCATTAAAATTTCAATAAACTATTTTAAATCTTTTGAAATACATATATACGTATACATATGTACATATATGTGCATACTTTTTGAATTGGTGTGTACAAAGGAAATGATTTAACATAATTTTAAACGCTTAAGTACTTGGGAATTTTTAGCAAACAATCCCTGCAGGAAGAAAAAAATCAATTCCTAAAATAGTTGACTTTTAACTGGCTATTTTGAGACAATTGAAAAAAACAATCAATTTGTATCAAACAGTAAGAAACCCATTTTTAGTTGTCATGCAGGAATATCAAAAAAAACGTAAAGTGTGCATTGACAAAAGCTTTCAAATGCCTGATGACAATATTTCTACTCAAAAATATTTAAACTGATAGAATTTTGCTGTGAAAATTCCTCTTTTTGGATTTGGGAAGCGAAGCAATGGAAGAATATCGAAACTTTTGCGAATTCCATGTAAACATGTAGAATTTCAATTACAATTACTTGTAAATGTAATTGAAAATTTCCAATTACAAGTAATTGTAATGGAATGGCATCAATTACATTTTTCTTGGGTTTGAGAAAATTTAGTTATATAATTTGTTTTTGTTTCTATTCTTGTTCTTTTTGTTATTACTATTGTTTTTGTTTTTGGTTTTGTTTTTGTTTAAGGAAAAAAGAAAAACAAAAACAAAAAAAATCAAAAACAAAAACAAAATCAAAAACAAAAAAAGCAAAAAAAAGCAAAAAAAAGCAAAAGTAAAAACCAAAACAAAAACAAAAAAAAGCAAAAACAAAAACAGAAACAAAAGCAAAAACAAAATCAAAAACAAAATCAAAAGCAAAAACAAAAACAAAAACAAAAACAAAAAAGCAAAAACAAAAGCAAAAGTAAAAACAAAAACAAAAGCAAAAGCAAAAACAAAAACAAAAAAAGCAAAAACAAAAACAAAAACAAAAGCAAAATCAAAAACAAAAGCAAAAACAAAAAAAAGCAAACACAAAAACAAAAGCAAAAGCAAAAACAATAACAATAACAAAAAGAACAAGAATAGAAACAAAAACAAATTGTATAACTAAATTTTCTCAAACCCAAAAAAAAAAATGTAATTGGTGTGATTCCATTACAATTACAAGTAATTGTAATTGGAAACTTTCAATTACCAATTAATGTAATTGTAATTGAAAAAAAATGTAATTGAGGATGCCCAGGTCTGGTATGTAACAGCTACATCTGCAACCATTTCCCTTGTATTTTTTGTATAATTTTCTAAAAATGAATGTTATATGTATTTTGGGATCAATTATTTTTCATCCAAAAAAAGTTAGTTTATAGTTACCCTCCAAGTAATGCAGAAGTACACAGTACTGACTTTTTTATCGCCATTCCCAAACAAAAGTAGTTAGCCTTTTTCAAAGAAAATATACAATTAAAAGTGACCACTAGTGTCTTTGTAAACAGTTTAAAGTCAGTTTTAAGTTATATACACCTCTTGCAGGGATATAAATACACAAATACATAAATAAATATGTACATAAGTACATACATACATATATCCATATATGTATGTACATTAAGGTGGAGTGAAGATATTTTTTTTGGAAATTCAATTTGTTCCAAAGCCAGAACGGCACCTTTGTAGCCCAGAAATAAGCCTGTAAAATTTTATTGACCTACTGGCATGTTTAGAGGTGCCCCCAGCCCCACACAGTTGAAAAAAAAATAGCACGATCTGGTACAAATATGTATATCCATATATGTACATAGCAGCAAGCATTCTTATACACTTTTATTTTGCTTAGATACTGATTAAATACATGTTGTACGCCTATCTCAGGCCGCAGCGGCACTGTGGTTCGGGGCATCGGAGCATACGTTTTTTATTATACCTTTCATGAGAATGAAATGGTATTATAACTTTGTGCCGAAACACGAATGTTGAAAGTACCAGAAGGAGGCGTGGCGGACCCACCAAAATATGTACCATATGTAAAAATATGTCGGGGAAGAAAGACGCTTTACAAAACATGTCGACGAAGATAGACGCATTAAAAATTATTTCGACGAACAGAGACGCATTATAAAATATTTCGACGAAGAAAGACGCATTAACATTATTAACTGCGAAGAAAGACGCATTAGCATTAATAATGACAAAGAAAAATAAAAAATCGAATACGTCTTTCTTTCCTAAAAAATATTTAAATGCGTCTTTCTTTATAGTAAAAAAAAATTAAGCGTCTTTCTTCGTTATCAAAAAAAATAAAGTCTTTCTTTCGAAAAATATTTTTAATGCGTCTTTCTTTGAAAGAAAAAAGTTTGCGTCTTTCTTCCTCAACAAAACACTTTGCGTCTTTTTTTAACACGCTTTTATTAGCTTCACCTGTATGTATGTATGTATGTATGTATGTATGTATGTATGTATGTAGGTATGTATGTATGTATGTATGTAACTTCATCCCATCCTAAAAGTTGCAACATTTAACTAAATTATTATATCTTTCAAACATTCACTTTTTTGTGTTCTCTCTATTATTTCTATTCTCCTCCGGATTCGAAACATGACATCAACAGCCCAACGGCATCATATAGTAGGACATTCAACATTATATTTTATGCTTAATTGCGGCTTTTATGTTACCTTTCTTCAAAATAGCCTCTATGAATTTCAATTCACTCCCGTATACAAGCCAATAAGTAACAAGCTTGCAGGTACGCTCAAAAATACGTTCTTCTCAAATCACAAACAAATGTTCAAAGAAAAACGTATAACCACTCAAATAGCGAGCGAACTAACGCACAACAGCCAGCGATCGCTCATAGCTATGGCGATAAACTCAATGCATAAATTCACTCAAAAATAAAGGTTGAAGCTTTCTGTTTTGGGTTTATTGTATTTGCAATGAAATCAACCGCATGTACAATGTACATACATACGCATGCAGAGCAAGAACTGGTTTTGTCTTTTGTGTAACAAGCTTTCTGTTTTGTCGTTGTTGTGTTTGCAATAAAAACAATCGCATGTACATACATATGTATGCAAAGCAAGAACTGGTTTTGTTTGTAATTCATTTAATAGTAAGTGCTGAATCAACGAAAAGGAACCCTAATTACATTTTTATACTCAGCTGTACTAGTACACAGAGTATTATAGTTTTAATCACATAACGGTGGATTGTAACACCATAAAATAATCGAGATAGATATTGACTTATATATATCAAATTGATCGGGGTGAAAAAAGAAATCGATTGAGCCATGTCCGTCCGTCTGTCCGTCCGTCTGTCTGTCTGTACGCACGATAACTCGCGCAAAAATTGAAATATTTTGATGAAATTTGGAATGCAAGTTGGTATCAAGACTGGAACGGATGGTATTGAAAATGGGCGAAATCGGACCATGACCACGCCCACTTTTCCTATATAGTAAAAATCGGAAATTTTGTATCTCAGTCACTAATAGAGCTAGAGTGATAAAATTTCACCCACGTGTGGAGCTCAGGCCCTTATGAAGAAATTTGGTGAGATTTTGAAAAATGGGCGGTGCCACGCCCACTTATTAAGGGCCAAACATTGAAAGCTTTATATGTCATAACTCAGAAACCGTTGAAGATATATCGATGAAATTTGGTAGGCGTGATGTACTTACTTAGGCAAATGTTTGGACGAAAAATTGCCAAAATCGGTTAACGACCACGCCCACTTTTATGTATGGGTATTATAAAGTGGCCTAATAAAAACATTTTAAGTGATATCTCTGTCAAATATAAAGGTATATCACTGAAATTTTATGGCAGAAGTCCAACTGCGGATATAAAACGAAAAGCACAAAAATTTTGGGAAAATGGGCGTGGCACCGCCTCTTTTTAGAAGTAGGAATATACGAGATTTCTGAGCCCATAACTCGACAAATAATTTAAATATAATGACGAAACTTGCAGTGTACACTTTTATTAGTTGTGGTAATACATGTTCAAAATTTTAGCGAAATCGGTTGGCGACCACGCCCACTTTTATATATGGGAACTATAAAGGGGCCTAATAAAAATATTTTAAGCGATATCTTGGTCAAATATAGAGATAATTCATAGAAATTTTGTGGCATGAGTTTCACAATAGACCGGAAACAAAAAATATAAAAATTTTGGAAGATGGGCGTGGCACCGCCTCTTTTTAGACAAAGGAATATACGAGATTTCTTAGCCTATAACTCGACAAATAATTGAGATATTATAACGAAACTTGGTTTACATACTTTTATAACTTGTGTTAATAGACACGCAAAAATTTATTCAAATCGGTTTATGACCACGCCTACTTTTTAACAAAGATATTTCTGGAACACCCTTTGGGAATTTGTAACGTGACATCTTTGTAATTAGAAGTCATAAAGGAATGAAATTTTGCACAAAGAATAATATTCATATGCTTAGTTGGATGACTGATAAAAATGTTGAAAATGGGCGTGGCTACGCCCACTTTATGCAGCACTCGCTTTATATAAAATACACCGTGTTTTCATCAAACGCAAACAAACAATGAAAGCATACAGCTGAGTATCTAATGTTCGATTCCACTCGAACTTAGGCTTCCTTACTTGTTATACAATGTTTTGTAAACGTGAGGTGAAAAAAATTTCTCTAAAAATAAAATATAAAAATAATAAATATATATAAAAAATAAAAATAAAAAAAAATAAAAATGCGCCACTCGGGACTCGAACCTGAGCTCCTTGGTCCGTAGGCAGCATACCTCACCATTACGCAACAAACGTATTCGGAGCTTTATTGTCTAAATTCGAATTTATTCAATCAGGTTTCTTTTTTTTTTTGTTCTTTTCAAATGCTTCACCTCAACTTCTCTTCACTTTCTGATTGTAAAATATAACAAAACGTTTGAGAAATTTTGTATTTCCAAACTAGTTTGGAAAACCTTGAATAAAAGGGTTTGGAGAATATTGCATAATAAGCTAGTTTACTTCACTGCATATTGGGATTTTTGGTAGAAGTTATAAATACATATGTATGTAGATCTATTTCGGAGAACACCACATCCCATCAGACTTCTTTTTACTTTTATTCTTGCGTCCGCATAAAACATCCTTTAATGAAAAATTTCACTAAAAAGTCAAAAATAAATAATAGCTTAAAAAACTAAAAAACACGCTTTAATCTTAAAAATCGTACTAAAAATTGAGAAATAATTTAATTAGAAACAAAATGATGAACGAAAGTATAAGTATTTAAGGAAAAGCGTGGGGGTGCTCAATAATATTTGAACATGAAAATATTCGATTCGTACAACTAGTACAAAAATACACCTAGTTGCGAAATTAAAGAGTACGATATATGAAATCTCAAAAAAGTCTAAATAAAATTATTAGTAAACAAACACCGATTTTAAATATTTTTTGACATACTGAGCACCCCACGCTTTTCCTTAAATACTTATATTTTCGTTCATCATTTTGTTTCTAATTAAATTATTTCTCAATTTTTAGTACGATTTTTAAGATTAAAGCGTGTTTTTAGTTTTTTAAGCTATTATTTATTTCTTCTATAGTGACGATATAGCTACCATACAACCGATTGTTGAGATATGGACATTTTGTGGTATAAATTCTCCATTTAAACAGCTAAGTTCATGAAACTTTCAAGTATTTGTGCCCATATGGACCTAAATAATATCACCGAAATTTGTCAAGATCGGACCACTATAACATATAGCTGCCATAGCCGATTATTCACATGTGGAAATTTTGCGGTATAACCTTTACATTTAAATCATTAAGCTGCTTTTTCTAATGAATCTTTGCATAAATAACTCATAGAATTGAAAGTATAAATTAAACAATATCGACTATGTAACTTTTCATTTCATGAAAGGTATGAAGTCCTTGGTACGACCGAAGACAGACGCGCTCTTACTTGTTTTCGTTTGCTCTGCTGCCAAAATGTTATTTATTTTTTTTTGCTACGAACTCCGCTCCCGCTCTCATTGTTTTTTTTTTTGTTGCGGCGATTAGGGTTGCCGTTTGTGGGCTTATCTTGCCAAACTGGCATAGAAAGTAAGTAGGTATGTATATTAGGGTGGGGCGATTTGTGTGGAGGGAAATTAATCGATATCGCGCCAGCGAAATTCGGATTCCTCTCATTTTTCTGAGTAGAAAACTCCTCCACGACATTTGTCTAAAATTAATTTTGATGTTCCAGAATTTGGTTTTTATGGACAAAGACGGATTTTTGAAAATAAAAATGGGGCAAAAATCGACAAAAATATAACTAGGCCAATATGCACATCGAATTGAAGCAGAATTGATATGAGATCAGAATTAAAATCGGGTGATCTATTTTCGAGATATAGCTTGATTTCCGGTTATGGAGGCTGAATGCCCAAAATCGCATATTTTTGCGATTATCTCTTGCTGTGTACAATATATCTTAAATTTGTTTGCAAATTTCTTAAAGATAAGTCAATACAAAATAGGAACAATATTTTAAAATATGTATTAATTTTTCTTCCGGTATAGGAGAACTAGAGCACTGTTTTTTTCTTAGCCCAAAATCGTGGTATGGGATCTATATGTTATAGTCATCCGATAACGATGATTTTCGCTGACAACCAAAATTTCAGAATTTTAGCTGCAAAAATTGAAGAGTTCTTCCCCATAACGTAGACGATATAGGTTAGTAAATCGCCCCACCCTAATGTATATATTAAATGTACATATGTACATATAATAATTGTCAGTATCGGAAATGTGGACGTGGCAATTGAAATTTTCATGTTGTAATGGAAATTCAAAAATATGTACATATGTAGCTCCAGCTCTGATCTTGCGAATGATTTCAGCTCCAGATCCGCTACGGGCAAAAGGTTTAGCTCTTATGTTCTTAGCTCCGTAGCTCTGCTCTGAAGCCCGGATTGTGCTTGCCATTAGCACCAATTCAGTGACAGTCAAGCATTTATGCGTGCATGTGTGAACAAATACACAACAGCCGAGTGTTGCTTCCGCTTATCATGTGAATTATGTAGTTAGCTCTATAGGCGAGTTCCCGTGGCAGTGATCCAGATCCGGATAAGAAGCTTGCATGCAAATGCAACAAGAATTCTGTGATCCTGGCGTTTATCTGTATCAATTTCGGATCCGTATAGATTGTAATAGGTTGTTTTGATCCAGATAAATACCAGGATCACAAAATTGTTGTCGCATTTGCTTGCAAAATTTGTATCCGGATCTGGATCACTGCCACGGGAACTCAGCTTATGATACGTATAAGCGCCTTTGCGTATGCAACAATTTTTATAACCATTTGAATTGAAATTATGTTATTGAGAACTGTAGAGCTTTTCTCATAAGCATCCCAGTAGAAAATTGAAGTGCTTTAACAAGATCATATGTACATATGTAGATTTGGCCGTCTCGCCGTATAGGGACAAAAAATAAAGTTCGCCGTACGCTCCCGCATATGATGTCTTTTTGGAAAACATTTCCGGAAAATTTTTTAAATTTTTTTTTTGGAAGCCGCTAGATGTCGCTAAAATTTATTTTACTCATATCTTCGGTATTTATAGTCCGATCTCTAAGTTTAATACACCAATGTCTTTGGCTTGAAAGGGCGGCTTATACTATGGAATATTATTAACCCTATGTGCGCCATTGGGGTCACTACCACCCAGTACTTTGTTTATACCACCCTAATGCAATTTTTTATATCTGCATGTTAAACGTAGTCTAAAATCATAAATCTTTTGCAAAACAAGTATTTCAATCGCTTCAGTAGAACTCGAAATAAAACACGTTCAACATTCCGTGGAATATATGTTTTTCGCTTCCTTTGGTCTTTTAGGTTCATTTTACAAAGATTTATTCTGAGGAGACCCCTACTGAAATTTTATGGCGAATAATTTTCTGAAACATTTTAACCCTCTAGCACCGCCAATAAAGGGTTATTTTGGCCCATTCTTTTAGAAAATCAGGAAAAATAGTATTTTTAAGGTCGCTAGAGGGTTAAAATGTTCTAGAAAATTATTTGCCATAAAATTTGTCTGTAAAATTAACCTAAAAGACCAAAGGAACCGAAAAACCTATATTCCTCGGAATGTTGAACGTGTTTTATTTCGGGTTCTGCTCAAGCGATCGAAATACTTCTTGTGCAAAATATTAATGATTTTTGACTACGTTTAACATGCAGACATAAAAAAGGCACATTAGGCTGGTATAAACTAAGTACTGGGTGGTAGTTACCCCAATGGCGCACATAGGGTTAATAATATTCCATAGTATAAGTCGCCCTTTCAAGCCAAAGACATCGGTGTATTAAACTTAGAGATCGGACTATAAATAGCGAAGATATGAGAAAACAAATTTTAGCGACATCTAGCGGCGTCCAAAAAAAAATTAAAAACTTTTCCGGAAATGTTTTCCAAAGAGACATCATATGCGGGAGCGTACGGCGAACTTTATTTTTTGCGTATAATTTTGTATAATTCCTTCATTTTTGAGCTCTCATAGCCATTTTTTTTTGTAGGTAAAATTGGTGTGAAAATTTTTTAAATTTTTGGTAGAAGTTATATACATACATATCTATTTCGCAGACCACCACATCTCTGCATCAGACTTCTTTTTACTTTAATATTCTTGGCGTCCGCCGAGATCGAACCTCGGATTTTTTCGGTTCGTAAGCTATTGGCATAACCACTAGGCTAGCGCCGACTTGCATTTTGCTTGGATTCATTTTTCTTTAGCATTTTACATTTTATGTTAAACTATTTCAGTTGTGATAATCTCCATTAAATCTCTTATGAGCAATTGCTACAGATTTCGCTGCCGAGGATACTATGGACATTAGACTGGGTTGGTCCCCATATGAAATAAAAAAGTTGTAAAAGTCCGCCCCTAAATTTGAAGCTTATGTTGAGAGGGTTAAGGGACACAAGAAAAATTTATTTTTTGATTCCGCGAAATACCGCCGAAATTCTTTTTTTCTTGTAACTTTGTTCACATTCACTCGAATTATAAAGGTATTTTCAGGATGTATAAAACTTTCAGTAGAGTTTAGAGAAGAAGTAAAAACCTTAACTCTATCTTAAACTGATAACATTACCAAATTCAGTGCTTGTCACATCACTCAGTACTGTACTTGCTTTATATGAACAGTAGCACCCAATTGCAATGAAAACAGATGCAGCTACAGCAAGTGAAATACATATTTCTAAATTCGATATTGTTAAAAATGTGGCCGCTGTGGTGTAGTAGGTAGAGTGCTCGCCTGCTATGCCAGAGGTCTCGGGTTCAAACCACGGTCCGAGCAAAACACCAAAAAATTTTTCTAATTAGTAAAAATCCAATTATTGGATTTTTTAAGAGCAGCGGTCACCTCTCGGCAGTGGGCGGCTACCCCCAGAGTGTATTTTGCCATGAAAAAGCTTCTCACAAAAAATGCATTCGCCGTTCGGAGCCGGCATAAAACTGTAGGTCCACCCAATTAGTAGGAAAAACAAAAAGGAGCACACCTCGAATTGGGAGAGAAGCTCGGCCATAAACCTCGTCAGAGTTATAATAGCGCCATTGCATTATTATTATTATTATTATTGTTATTTATCATCCGATTTTTAAAATTGATACGTCAATATTTTCGTATTTCGAAGCTCTATATTTTCTTCTAATGTCCTTTTGAGCTCTGAAGCTAAATAACAAAGTTACAATAAAAAACTATTTGGGCGGTATTTCGCGGGAGCAGAAAAAAAATAAAAATTTTGTCTTTAATCCTCTCAATATAAGCTTCAAATTTAGGGTCGGACTTTTACAACTTTACATATACGGAATTGCTTAAAAAAAATTAGTTAAATAATAGCTACGTTAACTATTCGTCGTAACGTAACTTCTTTGTTTATTAATTTAGTAAATCCGTTTCAAGGCAACATTGTCATGAATTTTGAAGCACTTTCATTTGGCAAAACAAAGAGGGTAATTCATGGACATACAAATAAGTTAGCTGACCCAACTATGTGAAACCGACTTCAGAGCTCAAAACGACATTAGAAGCAAGTGTACAGCTTCAAAATACGAAACTAATGACGCATCAATTTTAAAAATCGGATGATAAATAACAAAGTTACAAGAAAAAAACCATTTCGGCGGTATTTCGCGGGATCAAACAAAATTTTTTTTGTGTCCCTTAACCCTCTCAACATAAGCTTCAAATTTAGGGGCGGCCTTTTACAACTTTTTTTTTCGACCCTATCTAATGTATATATGTATGTATCTTTCGTGAAAATTTACTTTGAGAGAGCCTGAGGATTGGTCAGTGGATGGTGCGACACTGCTTCTTCCGTGAAAATAGTAGGTACTTTTTTCTCAGTGTATAAATTAAAAAATATCTTGTAATTGTCAATCAATTGACCCATCATGAACTGATGATGGTCTAACTAAAATCTAACGTTTTTGCGTTTTTACAACTAGTTCGCTAGTTCTTAATTACAGATTTTGTTTACTAAGCAGTTGATTTCCCTGCAGAGCTCGTGCATGCATACATACATACATATTAATATATAAAAATGCTTTCGTTTATATTCACGTACTCCAAATGATTCGATAAATCCATCGTTTATCGATTCATCTACACAGTCTACACGTGTTTCGAATTATCAACTCTAGCTCAAAGCTCACATGCATACTTATACTTTAGTAGATATTGTTCTTTTCTACGTTTAAACAGTTAATTGAAATCAACATAATTAAGTAAACATAAATATGTATGTGTTTTGAATGATTTCAAGTGTGTGTTTTTAAACAAAAGTTATAAACGCAAATTAGCGGTTTTTATAGTGTCTGTTTGCAGAGTTTAACGTACGTGTTCAAGGAAACACCTCTGCATAACACCAGTTAACAATAAATACTTAAAAAAGTCATATTACTTAGAGCGTGACAAGTACATACATATCTATGCATATAGGGACACATTTTTTGGCCTAGATAGATAGATAGTTAGATAGATAGATTTTTGTTGAGGATTACACAGCGTCCTCTTGGTCTATTGTACGCTCCCCTCGATCACATTATCTCATCAAATCCGAGCTCCGCCACATATCGCAGAATAGCGCTCGGCTTTAGAGACGGAATGTGTCCCTGAACTGGCCAAGGCATGCCTACACTCAGGGAAAAAAAAAAATTATAAAAACATATGAAAACGTGCTGAAAATGGGCAAAAACGTATTTAAAAGTGATGTAAATACCAACATTTTTATTTTAAAAATGTGCATTGTAAAATTTTTAAATCAAGAAAAAACATTTTAAATTTAAAAATTTTTATTTTTATTTTAAGCACTATGAGAAAAAACGCTGCAGTGCTCTCTATATAATTTTCTCTTCCGGATTCGAAATTGTATCCAACGGCATTCTCTTCATTTTCTCTCAATCCGAGTCCCAAATACAAAAATATGTATAGCCTCCGCTTGTTCTCCTCTTCTTTTCTACTTCGTCTTAACTGTTTGCTATCTTTATTTCTTATTCTCCTTTTCCTTCTTTATTTTATATTCTCCTACGGATTCGAACCATGACATCAACCTGAAATTCTATCCAATCATTACACAGTGGAACATTCAACATTATATTGAATTGTAGTAACCTATTTATACTTCCCTTTTCCTAAAAAAGAATCCAGGAATTATATGAATCATTGTAAAAAAAAAAATTTTTTTAAAATTGATTCTCATTAATGCTTTTGTTGGATTTCTCACAAAAAAATATTTTCTCAGAAAAAAATTTTGAACGAAGAGCGAGTTTTTGAATCAGCATTCATTTTTATTTTTAATTTAAGTATGTTTCTTTTTAAATCCAAAATACATTTTTACTTCAAAAATTTCATTCTTAATTCAAAAATTTCATTTTTAATTTAAAAATTTTCATTGTTAAAATAAAAATGGTTTGGTTTAAAACGTGCATTATGAAAACAAAAATTTTATTTTTGATTTTAAAATGCTGTTTTTCCCTGAGTGTATGTATGTATTTATATCGCAAGCCAGTTTCTGCAAGATAATCGGGAAAATTGTTGGTTAAATTGACATGAAAATAATAATTTCCACGCTTTGTCATCACCTAAAAAGCAAGTGAGAATCTATCGATTGACACTCCGAATTTAATTTCAATGTTGCGCAGTGCAATTAGCTAGAAAATCCACGTAATTGTTTAAGCTAAGCAAATATGTTTTGCCGAATTTCAGTGACTAATTAGAAGATAAATAACGGTAAAAAAATTATGAAAGGTGTTAGCAATTTCTTTTTCGCAAATTTTCGGTATAAAAGGAGGCCAGCTGCTTTGCAGATTTCACAGTAAAAGTAAAAGTCTAACTGTAGACCGTATACAACTAACTAATTCAATTTAAAATAATGAAGTTTTTTACTATTTTCCTAGCTGTCATTGTGGCTGCAGTGCTATTGGCTCAACAGGCTGATGCTGCTAAGGACAAGACTGTGGCTGGTAATGAAAAACCCGCCGCCGCCGTTGCTGGTGACGCCCAGTTTCGCGCAGCAAAACCAGGAGCAGCAAAAGCAGGAGCAGGAAAAGCTAGCCAGAAAGGTGGAGCCCAATGTCCTTCACCTGCAGCCGCTAAAGGCGCTAAAGCCGCTAAACCTGCTAAAGGCAAAAAGTGATTTTGGTAAAAATTTCATTGTCGCAAATATTTTCAAATATTTACATAAATACGTAATTTTTCACTTTGTATGTTGCCAATTGAAATGATTTAACATAACTTTTAATTGTTTAACAAAATATGTAAATATATGAACATATGTACAAACTTATGTATGTACATTAATGCACGAACATTGAGATATATGTGTTTTTATTTAATGGATTATGGAGGACTTTTAGGTACAACTTTGGGAATAGTAAGTTAAAAATTGAGTTAAAATTTTACTAGCTTGTCGGTGCACAGTGGGGGCACGTCGATGCAAACGCGGTTAAAAGTAGTAATAATTGAGCTAGAAACTTGAAACCCGGAACCAGGGATACATTATAATCATTATTCGTTATATTTTCAGTGAAAAAATGAAATACTTGCAAACATCGTAGAAGAGTATTGAGTAAGAGCACTATCCGAATCCACTATGATCGAAAAATTTTAAGCGATATCCATAAAAATCAAAAATTATCATTATTTTTTGAGTTTTATTTTTTTGATCAAAAGTAAAACTTATTCCTTGAGTGTTTGAGTTTTATTTTTTTGATCGAAAATAGCACTTATTCCTTAAGTGATATATTTAACGCTCAGAAATAAAAATTATTCTTTGAGTTTTATTTTTTTTTTTGCTTAGGTCGAAAAACTCAAATTTTCTCTGAAGTGCTCTGGAACATAATTACTAAAAAATTCTCATCGATATAACTTCGTGAATGAGTGATATGTTTGATCGAAAAAAATAAGACTCACACAATAATGATTACTACTGAAAGACTAAATATCGCTCAAGGAAGTGTTATTTCTGATCAAAAAAAAAACTCAAAAAATAATGATTATTTTTGATGAAATATAAAAATACTCAACATATAATGATTAAATGGCGATTTTTATTATAAAACTCATAATGATAACAGTCCCTGCTCGGAACTTAAGCTTTCTTGATTGAAGTAGTAAAGTGTGAAAATTTGAACAAAATCGGCCCACAAATACACCGCCTCCCATATAACGGTATTTTTGAATCTTCAATATTTTGCTAACTACACTCAAAAAAAAAAAATGTTTTGCTTATTTTGAATACGCGTTGCCATACAAAAATTTTTTTTTTTTTTTTGAAAGAGTTTTTAGTGCTTAGCACGAAATTTATTTAATTCAATTTTTAATTGTTGGGGGTAAGTGGAAAAAAATTCAACACGTTGAGTGTATAGCTATTTCTCTTTTTTTTTTTGTTTGGATTAAATTTTCTCAAAAATGTGGAAAAAACATCCACTCTAAACACTCTAACAAATTCGTTGCCATGGTGATTTGTATGGGAATTTAAATTTTCAAAATTAAAGAAATCAAATCTACAAAACAAGGACAAGTTGGGAATGGAATGGCGCTTATGCCTATATGACACTACATTTTTTTCTTGGTTTTTTTGGTTTGGAAAACCCACCGAAAGTCAAAATACAAAAACAATTCTTCTGTAGGTTGAAAAGAGACAAATACTCCCTCAAAAACAATTTGATTGACATGAAACTTCAAACTAAATGAAAATAATATTTATTTCAAAAATTAATTTTATTAGAAATTAGAATTTAAATTACAGAAATAAAAAAGTTATGAAACTCAAAGGGCAGAATAGCTGTGTATTCCATGTTATAAAGGGAAGCCAGTACGCAATATAATTTTTCTTCCGGACTTCTTTACTCTTACGGCCATAGCAGAAGCTTACAAGAGGCAAAGTTAAAATTTGTATTTCCATATATTTTTTATTTTAAATATAATTTATTTTCTAGTTGTCAAATTGAAACAATTGTCAGAAAAAATGACCGAATGCCAAAAAACCTACCGAAATACAAGCTGGCTCGTTGGTTTTTAGCCGCCTAGATGGCATTTTGTTTGGTTTTTTTTCAATATAGCTTGCTCGCTTGCACCAACGCAAAACTGTATTTGACCAACTCCTTCACACAAAAAACCTGGTAGAATACCAGAAAAAAAATGTAGTGTCATATGGGCTTTAAGAAAGTTTTCCTTATTTTCATGTATGAATTTCTTTAAAACAAGTACATGGTAACACATGTAAATATATACATATATTATGTATGAAAAATTGGGGAGGTCATATTTTTTGGTTTTTTTTTTATTTTTTTATTTTTTTTTATTTAAAGTTGAGAAACATTTTTTTTTTCTTCGAATATTTTTGTGAATATTTGAAACAGGCCTGCTCAACGCTCTCGTATTGAAAGTACAAAACTGTATACGTCTACAAAATTTTTATATGCACTGAACAATTTTTTTGCTCATTTAAGTTTTTTTTTATGAATTCCAATAAAATATTATTTTAGAATTTATTTTCAAATGGTAGTAACACATACATACAAATTTTTGTTTAATTTTTATATAGAAATTTTTTTAATACAAATTTTTTACAGTGCTTTAATTTTTTGAATTTTTTTCACTACACATTTGTTAGTGTAAATTTCGATTTCTTACGGCAGTGCTCGAGCCTCCTATTCAAAGTGCCTTTGCTGTGCACATTGGGCCATATTAATAAAATCCAAGCAAATGCTTTTACTCAGAAATTTGACATTAATTTGTATGAACAAAATTTCAAAATTTGAGTAAAGGTCTGAAATTATAAGAAAAAGCAAACGCTTGGCTTTTATTAATATGATCCATTCAATATGAATCATAGGCACATAGGCAAATTTTTTATGTCTGAGTGCTTACGGCAATGCAAAGAAAATTTAATTTTTATATTTAAAGTGAAAACATGTATCTGTGCCAGAGATCAGCATGCGATACATGTTTTGTGATTTAGAGTATACTCATAAAAAATGCGGTGGGAGTATGACCGCATCCGCAAAATATGCGATCATAATAAACACCGCACCGCATTTTCTTGATCAATTCCGGTATGCGGTAGTATGGATATCACAACACCGCAAACACCGCATACCGCAAACACCGCATTTCCCAAATAGAGATATTTACAATGTTGCCAGTGCGATTTTTTGTTTGTAATTTTTACCGTCTTATGGATTTCTGATGAAAAATACTACTGATTACAATTTGATTTTAACCAAAGAATATCTATACAGGAAAACTCTCAGGATTGGTTTTTTTTTAATTTTTTCATTGAAAGGGCCACTTAAAATTTAGAGTTTGTTTACATTCAAAATAATTTGACTAATGAATTTCAAGATAAAAATATGTCCTATTTACATGAAATAGAGTTTTTCCTAAAATCCTTGAATCACATTTATGGCTTCTTAGTAATACACATAAGTTTTGTTTACACATTTTTGTTTGTCTGTGACATAATTCTTTATTTTCCAACGAAGCATTCATTTAATTTTCACAATCGACAAAATTGGCTACGATACATTGATTGAAACCGAAGTTTTTGTCATTTTATTGGGGCAACAACAATACACATGTTTATTTTTATACATTTTATTATGCGCCCGTCGGAATGAATACTTTTCCGTCAATCTAGCAATTCGTTTAACTGAGAAACATAGTTGAATTAGATGTCTTTTTTACGGCAAAGCTGAAGTACTGAATGTGTCGATCGTCATTTAAAAACATTTAATTCAACTATGTTGTCAATTAAACGGATTGCTAGTTTGACGGAAAATTATTCATTCTGATGGCCCTATTAGTCGTATTGGATTTCAAAAATGAATTTTTGATTATTTCATTATTGAAAAATATTTTATTATTCAAAAAACTGCCACAAAAAACAAAGCACACAAAAATAAAAAAAAAAAAATACTTGAGAATAAATTTGCTGTATATCTATGTATGTATTTACGTACAAATGAATTTTCTATTGCCTATACCTTTGCAGTGTGTGAAAAATTTCCGGCAACACTGAATAGTATACAAATAAACAAATGCGGTATTTGCGGTGATTGCGGTGTTTGCGATATACGGTGTTTGCGGTATACGGTGTTTGCGTTATGCGGTGTTTGCGGTATGCGGTGTAAATAACACTTAGAGCGCTTTCACATTACTCGGTGCGGTATCGGATCGACATTTTTTGTTTTTACCGAAAGTATACCGAAACCTTACCGACCACATGCATTTCAATTGGCACTTTCACATTAGTGTTGCATACATGAAATCGGAGCGGACTAATTTCGGTATACCGCAACGCGGTAAGGCCGGTCAGTAAAACTTGAGGAATTACTGCATACATTTTTGCGGCGTAATAAAAGAAGAAGAACAAAGTCAGTAAAAAAAACTCCTTTCGCCTATAAATGTAGCAAGTCATAATGTCTTCGTCTTCACTAGAAGACATTATTATTATTATTGAGTGATTTGTTGAATTTTAAAATTTTATATTGTAAATTTCGATGTTTTTTTTCTTATTTTCTGAAGATTACGCACCGAAAGTATTCCCACAAGTGTGAAACACACGGCAACGCGGAATCGTTTCGGTAAGCTGAAAATACCGAGGAAAAAATGTCGATCCGAAGTCGTACCGAGTAATGTGAAAAGGCCCTTAATACCGCAATATCATTTATGTTCCAATCAATGCGATGGCGGTGAATTTTTTTTCTGGGTACTTATTTTTTGAGCCACTTAAAAAATAAGTATTTTTGCGGTGCTTTAGAAAATGCGGTGCACCGCTGCTGATCTCTGATCTGTGCCCATGATTCGGAACAAAACAATAACAATTGCGCTTTGAGTGCCTATGAGGGGAGCAGTCCAGATTTGAAAGCTCATATAAATCCAAGAGTGAACGATGTTTACAAAAGACTTATTGTTTCTAAAAGACCAAATCAATATCTATGTAATCATGCATCATTCAATTACGTGCATTAATAATTGAGTGAGCTGCAGCATTTTGTATAAGGAGTAATTGCTGAGAAATAAAAGTACCTATTTTTTGCTCAGCTTTGTGCACTCTGTACGACTAAACAAAATGATAATCAAAAAAAAAGACTCAAGAATTGTATATAAGCTTTTTTTACAAATTGTTATATCTGTCAACAGCTTTAGAAAAAAAAAATTTGATTTGCTAATACTTTAATTTCAATTTTATTTTTGATCGCTATTACCCAGTGTGCAACAGTCACGGCAACCATGGCATGTGATGTGCCGCCCTTCTATGCGCTAAGGTCAATGTAAATATTTTTTTATCACCTTGACTGAAACCTTATAAATGGGGTTATAGCGCCGTAACAAACATGTGACATGGCAATTGCTTTTAGAAATTAATGTCATTTGCATTTCCACCACCGCTTAACTTTAAAACCATCTCAAGCCAACGTACAAGCCTCCTTTTGCGTAGCAGAAACAACGACTGTCGACATTAAGCTCAAATTAGTTATGCAGTAACAGTATCTATATATTAATACGCTAACATGAATTTTGTCCGCGACCTTTTGGTGATTCTACTGAACCGATTTTAAAAGTTAGACCATCATTAGAAAGGAAATTCCTTAGAATAGGTCCATTTTGATTTTCATTAAAATCGGTTGGAAAATACGTGCACAATCGCCGTTGGAAAATTTCTGTGTAATTGTTTTTGTTGCAGAAAATTCCTATGTTATTGTTATTGCAAAACACATTAACTTTACCTATAATAATTTTTACTAGTATCGCCGGTGCTAGAAATTCGACCATGCAATTTATTTTTTCAACTTTGTAGTGGTACAAAAATTATTCCTTTTCGCGGAGATAAGCAACACTTTCCAAATTCCAATTGTACCGCAACACTGATTTGCCCTTTTGATCACGGTCCGATGAGAAATCATGGTCAAAATCAAGGCAGATCTAGGAAGGTAGGCCCGGTGGCGAATTCAGAAATTTCCCATGTATTTTGTTATTGTAATTGGTAGAGTGTAATGTCAAAATGATATTTCGCCGTGGTTAAAATCTGAATTCGCTTGGGGCTCGTCCATTCCTATTGGCCATGATGTGAATTCGCTTTGATTTTGACATTACACTCTACCTTTGTAAATAAAAAAAGAAGTTTTTCAATTCGCCGCCCAGCCTACCTGTTAGATATGCCTTGGTCAAAATTAAAATTACTCAGTGTGCTCTCCCGCCCTCTCTCTCATTTTTCGCTTTAATGGAAAAGCAATAAGAGGTATTTGGCCGCGTTGATTTTGATCTCAGCGTAAACTGGGCCAATGCATATAAAATAGAGAGAGCGCTTTTAAATCAAAGCGACTCTTCAACTGTGTTTACGATATTTGTAAACACGTTTACGATATCTATTTCTCTTAACTAAAAATTTTATTTATTAATATAAAGAAATTAAATAATTTATAGAAAAAATTATATGCCTATGCACTGCTCCTCACTCATACGAACACATCCATATCAATTTTATGTGGATATGAGTATGTTAAATGTGCAAAACAGCCTGGCAATTGTTTGTATGGAAAAAATGTTAGCCTATTAATATATAGATTGCCGCCGTTCTATTTGAGAGCTATACCTTTCTAATGGTGCTCTTAGTTTAGTGTTTTTGTGCTGTCACTTTTGGATAATTTTTTTCAGTATATGAGTAGTGCGCATTACAAAGTGGCTATGTGAATTTTTCGAATTAGGAAAAAAACAGAAAGAGAATTTCGAATATGTACATAAATATATAAAATCGTAGAAACTTTTGAAAGTTTATTTGTATTCAATGGTTTTTTTTTTGTTTTAGAATACGGAAGGATTTTGAAATAAATTCTTAATAGTACGAGATACAGCAGAACAAAAATATACCCTCATCTGTTATTTACACGTCACACACGGGTTGCCCAGCTAAGAGGCGTACGAAAGGTAATACATATTTAAAAAAAAAAACCCAATTTTCGGAAATTTGAATGCGTTTTTTGTACAGAGATTTTTTCTGAGCAGACTCCTAGTGAAATTTTATGGCGAATAATTTTCTAGAACATTTATCGTCCCTCAAAATACTATTCCTTTTGTGCTTTTTAAAAGAGAGGTCAAAACGACCTCTTCGTGGAGGTGTTAGAGGGTTAAAATATTTTACGAAATTAATGTTCGTGCAATTCTACTATGTATATATTTTCTAATAAAATATTTCTATAAGATATGTCTTTTAACTCATTTTTTTACTTTATTTAAAAAAGTTGGCAACCCTACAGTTTGCTCCAGATTTAAGTAGGCAACCAATGATTTTTGTACTCTCCTCATTGTGCTCTTTCATCTCGTGTATTATTTTTGTAATTAACATATAAGCGGAGTACATCTAAAAATTTTAGTTTTTGTTTAAAATATTTAATACTTTTCGTACGCCTTTTTTAGCTAGACAACCCATGTGCGATGTGTTAATATGCATATGGATCGGTCAGTTACCACTCTCCATTGATAAATAACAGATAAGGGGATATATTTGTTCTGCCGTAGCTTAGACCATAATGGAAATTATACACTTTTAAATACTGGTACACAATCCATCAAAAATTCAATATCGAAAAAATTTCACATAGCCACGTTTGAAAGTGGACTACTCGAAGTTTTGGTATAAAAGGGAGCCAACTGCTGCGAAAATTTCAAAGTGAATATCTCTCTATCTACTCTAGACTATACACAACTAACTGTTTGTGAATTCAATTTAAAATCAAATAATGAAGTGTTTAACAATTTTCCTAACTGTGCTTGTGACTGAATTACTGCTGGCGGCCCAACAGACTGCTGCTAGGGACAACACTATCATCAAAAACAACAACGACAATGCTGCAGAAGTTATTGATACTGATGGTGGTGGTGCTGCTGCTGTTACTAACGTGAATACTGGCTATATTCATAATAAACGTGGCGCTGCCATTGTTAGTGAAACCGCCTATCGAATGAATAGCGGATTCGGAAGAGGCGGAGGCAGAGGCAGATGAAACGTTGGCGCGAGTAACGCTCAAGGAAGAGGTGCTATCTCTAGAAACAATAGCCCCGGAAGAGCCAATATTCCAAGTGAAAGCAATAGCCCCAAAAGTAGTTGTGTCACTGTTGATGCCAGTAGTGTATTCGGAACTGGTTCTAGCAGACGAAGCGGCAGTAGATCTGGATACGATGCTTCATCTGAAGGCAGTTACGAATCCTTTTCTAACAATCCAAGCGTTGGAAATAGCCCAAATAGAGGAAATAGCCCAAATAGAGGAAATAACCCAAATATAGGACGTAGTGTTATCGTAGATCCCGCTAGCGTTGAGGGAAATTCCGTAGGAGGTGCTAACGTTAGGGCCAACGAGAACGAAATCAACAGCGATGCTAATAGCCGATAGATAAAAAGAGGCAATGGAAATCATTAAAATTTCAATACGGTCTCACGTACATATAACGCAAACACTCTACAGAAAAAAATTACTAAAATCGACGGAAATTTTTGCAGCATTGAGAATTGCACTTTTTACACTAAAATTGGTTGGCTACATAACAGTACACTTAGAAATCTCCTCAAAATCTTCTATAAATTCTGGCCGCGCTTTGAAATTTTTAATCCACTTTTAGAAATTTGTACGATTTTTCGGATTTTTCCATAAGCTTAGAAATCCTGCTTAAGGCGATTTTTATTGAAAAATTGTTTACATTTTTAAACGAAAATAAGAGAGTAAAATTTTCGACAGAACTGTTTGAAATAAATTCAAAAATTCTGGTGTATGATTTTTTTTGAGTCACTGTAGATATATATTTTTCAATAAAATCGACTTTTAACACAAATTATTAAAATTTTGCATTAAACAAGCAATCTGGAATAGATGTACACAATAAAATATTTTTGGCCGCATAAAACTTGAAAATCTACCTATGTGCTACGGTTATAAATAATAATTTTCTTATATAATTTAGTTTTTTAATATTCCATTTTGACAGACATTAAGTAAAATCTCAAGTTCAGATACTCTTATACATTGCATATTTATTCCCATTGTAGTTTATACTAATATTATTTGATTAAGATGATAATTGAAAGAAAACTTGAAATTTAAATAATTGGCGTTACTTTTCTGTTATTAGCATGTTAATAACAGCAATACCGTATAATAATTGTAGCGTTTGTTGAGCCGTGCAGGAACCGTAGGAATTTTACCACAAAAGAGCGAATATAAGTACAAAGAATGTAAATTGTGGTAAAATTCCTGCGGTTCTTGCACTTTCCTAAGGCTCAACAAACGCTAGAATTATAAATAATACTTCGTGAAAAAGTGCTAAATTTCGAATTACCAATTTCGAAAAATTACTATTCTCATTGATTTTTTCCTGAAAAAGAAATGTATGCCAATAAAGTCAAAGATGGTTTTATGGTCAAAACGAATCTTTCGTTACTACGCCACTGGCTGTCGAAGAAGAGCAAGAAGTCAGCTGATCTGAAGAAGTTACTTATTTTCATATACTATGTATATGTAAATTTGTACTTCAGTGTCAATAAAAATAACGAAATGTGAAAAAAAGGTGCGCAAGTTCGAGTCTTGGCAGAAGCAAAAGTAACCTAATGAGTCTTAGAGGGATCTAAGGTGAAACAGCTGTAGTTACATCCATTCTTAAAAAGTTTTTTTTCTAGTTTCTAAAAAATAAAAAATAAAATGTAACCTGGGCCTGTGCTCGTTAAATTAAATAAATTGAAATAAAAAATTAAGTTCATTTGAACATCCCTACACTTTATTCGCTACTTATGTTTAATCATACAATAATATGTAAATATGTACATATGTATGTGCATAAGTTAGAAACGAATTATAGTAGGAAAGAAACTAGCAACAAATTTTCTATCAGATGTCGAAGGCAGGCAATAGCTCAGCGGTTAGAACTGTAGTTATTGTACTGCAAGGTGCGCAAGTTCGAGTCTTGGCAGAAGCAAAAGTAACCTGATGAGTCTTAGAGGGATCTAAGGTGAAACAGCTGTAGTTACATCCATGCTTAAAAAGTTTTTTTCTAGTTTCTAAAAAATAAAAATAAAAATAAAATGTTTTACATTCAAGTAATGATAACTATGATGACTGTATGTACATTAGGCCGTCTCGCCTTATAGGGACGCACAAATAAAGTTCGGCGTACGCCCCCGCATATGATGTCTTTTTGGAAAACATTTCCGGAAATTTTTAAATTTTTTTTTGGACCCCGCTAGATGTCTCTAAAATTAATTTTTCTCATATCTTCGGTATTTATAGTCCGATCTCTAAATTTAATACACTATTGTCTTTGGCTTGAAAGGACGCCTTATACTATGGAATATTATTAACCCTACGTGCGTCATTGGGGTCACTACCACCCAGTACTTAGTTTATACCACCCTAATGTACCTTTTTTATGTCTGCATGTTAAACGTGTTCAAAAATCATTAATCTTTTACAAAATAAGTATTTGGAGTTTTGCTCAAGCGATCGAAATACTTATTTTTTTTTTATTTTAATGATTTTTGGGGAGCAAATAAAAAAGCTAAAAAAGAGCCAAAGCTAAATCAGAATTTTTGCAGCTAAAAAACAAGAAAAAAAGCTAATTCTAGCGTGAGAAAAGCCAGAATGGCAACGCTGGTCATCAAGCCTCGAATCACATGCCGAATCACGACAAATTTGCCGTAGTTAATTGGTGTTTTTTTTTTAACCAACATCTCTGGCTTTGTTACTGGCATTTCCTGGCAGAATTAAGAAAAAAAGGCATATTGAGTCTAGATTCGAACCAGAGGCTACCCGCGGATTTCAGACATAGAGACATATGTAGACATTTTGGGGTATAACATGCCCATTTAACGAGCCAAGGACATGAAACTTGATGTATTGTGGAACGATTTTCCGTCATCCCTTGTCAAGTTTGGTTTGGAGACAAACCGGTTTCGGCTAATATGCGCCATCTTCATGAAACTTTGTGGTATTTGTACTCATATTTACCTAAACAAAATCAAGATCGGCCATACAACCGATTGTTCAGATATAGACACTTCGGGGTATAACTTAACCAATTAAACAGCTAAAGACATCCGATCTTGACAATTTTTATTGTGCCTTTCCGGCACCTTTTCACTATTTCTAAATTATAAAGTTTACTCACTTTCAATTTTGCCAACCCTTGCGTTAAATGAACGCATAATGTGATTGAATGTCTCAAGGTCAATTACGCCAATGTGCCTAGGGTTGCCAGAGTTCTTTTCGCATAATTTAGGTATTTGTGTTTTTCCTATCTCTTCAGACAAAGTATATTAATCTTTAGATTACTATACATTAAAGACCTGCGCAAGCTCACTCGCTTTTCTTTGAACACTGTGTGATTCGGTGTCATTGCTAATGTTATGCTTGATTCGGTTTAAGAGACAGTCAGCACTTGCACGACAGTATATGCTAGCAGGAGTTGAGTGACAATGCAGTTCGCTCATTTCCATTTAGCCATGAACACACAGGCTTGAGTATATTTTCTGTGCCTTGCGAGTAGTGTGCGAGAGAACAGTAAAAGCACTAGAAAAATAAACGAATCAACCGAATCATTCTAGTTTGTTTGAGTGCACATGAATGAAGGAAAGTAAAACGGCGCCTTTTGGTTCTTTTCGTTGCAAAAATCATAACTTTTGAACCAATAGAGATATTTCAAAGATTTAAACTGCATCTGAAAGATAATTATTTGAACTTTTTGTGGTAGAAAATTGATAGGCCCACAATAAAAGGGAGCCTCAAAATAATTCGTCAAAATTTAAAATTTTTATATGCAAAAATTTGGTTTATAAAGTTTCGTTTGAGCGTTAGACCAGATAAGTCAACTATTTTGGCAAAGGGATGTTCTCATTGTTTGTTTACGTTTGACGGAAACACGGTGTATTTTATATAATGCGGATACCTCTTAAGGTGGGCGCATACATACATATACATACATATATTATATTACGTCATATCGTCATGAGTCATAATATTTTGTGGTTGCATTCTACGCTTTATGTGTACTAAATAAATACAACTCTGCACGATATGTTTTTGGGTCGTTGTATTTGATCATCTGTTTTTGTTTACTTCTTCACAGGGCTTCGGAAAAGTCTTTTATAACTATTTCCGTACAATATTTTAATATGACATATGACTTTATGACACTTTGTGAATCACCTAATTAAAAAAAAATATTATTTTTACAATTTTCTTGAGGTTAACTTAAATGCGTAAGTATTTGCTTCAATGGTGCCCGTTTTTCGACCAAAAACTTTTGCGGTTAATTCAAAAGCAAAAGTTGTTAGCTTAAATACGAAAAGTATTTGAATCAACAGTGCTCGCTTTTGGACTAAAATTTTTTGCTGTTAATTCAAAAGCAAAAACTGTTAACTTAAATGTAAAAGTATTTCATTCAAAAGTTTCCGTTGTTAACTTAAATACGAAAAGTATTTGAATCAAAAACGCTTGCATCTTTGAAACAACAACGGAGCGTTGTTGGGCACATTTCAACTGCGGAAAGTTGTTCATTTAACTGCAAAAGTCTTTGTATTTAAAACGTTTTTTTTTCAGAGTATGAATATTATTATTTGTGCAAAATTTCATTCCCTTATGACTTTTAGTTACAAAGATGTCACGTCACAAATTTCACAAGGCCATTTTAGAAATGTTTTTGTAAAAAAGTAGGCGTGGTTATAAACCGATTTCGCTAAATTTTTTAACGTATATTAGTACAAGTAATAAAAGTTTAAACACTAAGTTTCGTCATAATATATCAATTATTTGTCGAGTTTTTGGCTCCGAAATACCGTACATTCCTGCTTCTAAACGGAGCTGGTGCCACTCTCATTTTCGCAAATTTTTGTGCTTTTAGTGACTTCAGATGAGGTACAGAATACAACCAATAAAAAGTACATTGTATATATATGTATTAAGGTGGAGTGAAAACATATGGAGATTTTTTTTTGTTTTTTTTTTACGAGTTAATGAACCCCACAAAATTTTATGGCGATAGGATGACGTTTTGAACTGCCCCCAGCCCTTCAAAGTTGAAAGCAATAAGCACGATCTGGTACAAATATGAGATTTTGAAAATTATAAAATCAAAAAACGAAGTATGAGGATTGATAAATATAGCTAAGGTGAGTATTAAAGTGCAGTTTTTTTTTGGAAACAACAACAACAAAAGTTGTTAAAGGTCAAAGTTTATATTATGCATTTTTTAAAATGCAATTACTTAAAAACTACTAAGCCGATTTCGAATATTTTTATGCCATTCGATAGGTATTTTTATTCCCTTTAATTTCATATAAATTTTATATATGAAAAGTAAGGGGGGTAAAAGGGGGGTTGACCCCCGCAGCGGGCTGTTCTGGAACCCACTGGAAAATTGTATATCAAATTAAAGGGAATCAAAATACCTATCAAATGGTATAAAAATATTCGAAATCGGTTCAGTAGTTTTTAAATAATTGCAATTTAAAAAATGCATAATATAAACTTTGACCTTTAATAACTTTTTTTGTTGTTGTTTCCAAAAAAAAAATAACTTTAATACTCAGCTTAGCCATGTTTATCAATCCTCATACTTCGTTTTTCTGATTTTATAATTTTAGAAATTTCACATTTGTACCAGATCGTACTATTTTTTTCAACTTTGTGGGGCTGGGGGCACCTCTAAACATACGAGTAGGTCAATAAAATTTTACAGGCTTATTTCTAGGCAAGAAAAGTGCCGTTCTGACTTTGGAACAAATTGAATTTCCAAAAAAAAAAAATTTAACTCCACCTTAATATGTATGTATGTATGTATGTATATATTTTAATAAAATTAATATTTACTAATATAGCTGTAGTAATAGTATTTGGCTGATATACTAATTATATATGCATTTAGGTATAAGCTAGTATACAATGCTACAATTTTACTATTTCTTATTTCGCATTTTTTTAGTAAAGCGCTTTATGTATTTATTTATACATATATAGGTACATTTGTATGTACATATGTATGTGTACTATTATAATTCCTTTTTTACTTGCCCTCGTTGCGTATATACATATGTACATACATACATATTTCAGTTACATGCTCCAAGCCTTCCGAATCTGTTGCCTTTCGAATCTACTGCATTGCGAATCATTAGTCATTCAATTCAATTGCTTTTCAAGTTATGAGTGAATGAGTGCATATCTCTTTTCGTTGACGTGCACAGTGTTGCCAGAACTTTTCCAGAGTTCCAGCTAGATTCTCAGAAAAAAAAGCTAGAAAAAGCTAAAAAAAAATGTTTCACACATCAAAAAAAAAATGTAAAGCTAAAAAAAGAAGCTAAAAAAAAATTACGAAATTACCCAGTAGAACTTGGAGCGAGATCTCCCCAAGCGAGAGCAGAAGAGTACTTTCCGAGCAATATCAGAATTTTGTCAGTTTTGTTTTATTTTGTGTTTATTATTTCCCTTCCTAGGACACACAATGTTAAAATCGAGTATACAAAATTGTATGCATATACACGAAGTATAGGGAGTAATAGAGTATCTATTGACAAGTACTCCCGGATTAATAAAACGATGATCCCAAGTCCTACTGCGTATTTTAATGCTTTATTAATAGATGATTTCCCGTGGCAGTGATCCGGACAAAAAATTTGCAAGCAACTGCAACAACAATTTTTTGATCCTGATGTTTATCTGGATCAAAAAATCTATTACAATCTATACGGACCCGAAATCGATCCAGATAAACATCAGGATCACAAAATTGCTGTTCCATTTGCATGCAAAATTTTTATGCGGATCTGGATCACAGCCAGGGGAGCTCGCCTAAAGTGTGTTCAAAAAACACATAAATGCAAGGTCAATTTAACAGGTCGGTTAAACATACATACACACATAACGCAGTGAGCTTAATATCGAACTCTCGTGACCGAGATGTCAAAACTGTGAGGAAAACGAAATAATTTGACACTCAGCTCACGGGCGAATGATGGATAAACTCATAGAATGAAGAATTTGACGAATTGTAAACACGAATGCATGTATAGAATATGTAGAAGTAAACAAATTGGATAGCTGTCGAAGAAGAACAAGAAGTCAGCTGATCTGAAGAACCGACTTGTTTAGTGGAGCCTGCATAAGTTTTTATTTTCATATACCATATGTAAATTTGTAATTCAGTGTCAATAAAAATAACGAAATGTTGAAAAAATGTTTTACATTCAAATAATGGTAACTATGATGACTGTATGTATGTATGTATATGAGCAGCGCTAATTTTTTGGTGAGTTTTAGCAAATTAAAAAGCTAAAAAAAAAGCCAAAGCTAAATCAGAATTTTTGCATCTAAAAGACAAGAAAAAAAGCTAAATCTAGCTCGAAAAATGCTAGAATGGCAACGCTGGACGTGCAGTGCAGAAACACTTACGCTCTATTTACAAGCTCTTTCGCTCACATGTTGAGCCAATGTTATGCAGATCGGCTCACACCGTTTTATGCGAGTGGCTTACATCGTCAAATGAGTGAATCGTTGCAGGGGTTTACTATACATATAGTATAGTTTATTGAATTTTTCACATAACATTGAATTGCTTTTAGGCTGGATTTGGATCAGACCATGGCAAAATTATGAGCGAGGTTGTGTGGGAAAGCGCAGAGCGATTTGCGCTACATTATTGTGTTAAAATGTTCAAATGTGTGTAATGTTTCTCATTTACTCAGATGAGTTAAAATTCCGGGGTCTGATTTGGATACTGAGCCCCATAATTTTATCCGATACATCCAAATTGGCTTTATAGCGATAGAAAAAATATTATCTTGTATTAATATCTTGTTCTCATTGGGCTTTGAGTACTTGTACTTGTACTTGTGCTAGTTAACCATTGCAGTTGGCTTATCTTCAGCTTGAATTGCATAATCTTATTGTCAATGTGATTTTTGCATATCAAATGTGACACCAACCGTTGACGGTATTTCTAAAATTATTCAATGCAATTCTCTCTATCGTATCCGTGCTGCTCCCTAAATATCCGAATTGGTGACTAGGTATGGTTTTGTGCTGTTCTAGAATGGGCCGAATTTTTCTTAGCATAGAAGCTCACAGTTGTAGATTCTTTGCCAGGTCTGGCAACCCTAGTTTCGCCCCCACTGCTACCTAATTGGACACCTTTGTTTGCCTTGAAATTTACTTGACTTGGTGTCTTGTTTAGTTATTTGCTTGGTTAATCGCTTTACTAATTAAATTCTATGACTAATTTGCTTATGTTTTGCAAATATTTATTGAACAATTTTTGCGCAAATAAATACATACATACATAGTACACGCGTATCAGGGCCGTGCGCAGGAATTAGCCTTGGGGGGGGTTTTAATTTTGGTTTGCATTCGCATACATTTTTCGCTAAGATAAACATATTTGCTGAAACAAATATCCAGACCCATACATAGGGTTGCCAGACGTACTGATTTGATCAGTACAATACTGATTTTTCGTACCCCGTACTGATGGTTTTAAAAACCTTAAGAAATACTGATTTTTTGGATTTTGTACTGATTTGTACTGATTTTTAGCCGACAATAAAAAAAATCATTTTATCACCCTGCGATATTACTCGACGACCAACGTGTAATTGTTGTTGTGCACTCCGACGAGTGAGGGAAATTTCGGACATCGATCAAATTTGCTGGGTGAAACAAGCACCCGAGGCTTCGGGGTAATATTGTGTTATGTTGTGTATGTGCGCTCTAATCATCGATTTAAGCGTAACCACCTCTCATCGATGACGAAAATGTGTCCGAATTTCATCTGTGGGTTTGCTCGTAAGCATAACCACGGCATAACCATGAAATGATTAAGAAGGAGGAAGCAACGCGAACGTTAAATGTCATAGAAACATGATCGACAGTTAACGACACGGAAACAAGAAATAAATGCCAGTAATAAAGACGATTTTCTCCGCATATATTGCTTTTTTTTGGAAGGCAATGTACTGATTTTTTCGGGAAGGGTATCTGGCAACCCTACCCATACATCATAAATTTAAATGTTCTCTAACTTTTCTGAAACTCATTATGATTCATCAAAATCTAGTTAACCAGGTCCTAAATAGTACTATTTACAGTACTTGTTAATTGAAACTGCTCACTGTTTTCACAAAATGAACATTTTTTGTTATCAGTACAATTTTTTTTAAAATGCCAAACGAACATATGCTACACAACTTTGTAATTTCGGAAAGCTCCAAGTGCAATTCAAAGTGCCGAACTTATGTATTGGCCAACCTTATTTTTTGCAACTTTCACCAATTTCTTCTTCCGTAAAATTATTGTAACTAATTTTGTCAAAAATTATGAGTCAATATTCAATGCAAAATTTATAAACTCTATTTTGAAAATTTTTGCAAAATCATTGCAACTAACACGGAAAGAATTTTTTACTAGAATCAATGCCGAGACAAGAAAAATTAGACTTGATTTTGAACTTAGAAAATAATTTCTTAATATCAAGAAAATCCAAGAAAATTGGATTTTAAATAAATAAGTAAACATTTTCTTGCTTCAAGTGAAATCGGATTTTAAATAAATAAGAAAAAGTTTTCTCACTTCAAGCAAAAATGGACTTTAAATAAATAAGAAATAATTTACTTACGGTAAGTGTTTTTTTCTTGTTTTTAGGAATAAATAATTAAGAAATAATTTTTTTGTTGCAAGTAAAACTTTTCTTATACGAGCTTAAGTAAATAAGAAAATATTAAATATATAATCAAGTAAAAATTTTCTAAAAATGTTAAAAACGTAAAAAATAAGGAAAATGAAAACTAATCATAAGGGATTAGAAAACCATAATTAGTCAACTAGTACTTATTTTCCTAGGACTTGTTCACTGAAATGATAACATTTCAATTAATATAAATGAAGATGCAAATAGTGAACTCCTTATACCAAATGCTTCACTAACAATCTGAGAATTGCAGAAATATTCAGAAATATGCAAAGCGGATGGCAAATGAAAAAAAAAAAAATACGTGTTACTTTGGAAATGCAAATTCAGCAAGAAATATTTTACTTCCCTCAATAAAACGTTTTTTTATTTATTTAAATTTTTTTTTTTGCTGTAGTTTGATGATATGCTCAAAGAACTTTGGCGTTCAAATTGAGCAAGAAATATTTTACTTCGCTGTTGTTTTCTTATTTATTTTCAATTTTTTTTTGCTGTAGTTTGTTGTTCCAATTCACCGAAACACAATTTTCTTAAATTCTTCTTGATATTAGCAAGAAGATTTTCTTCATTTAAGTAAATTTAAGAAAAGATGTTCTTATTTATTTAAACATTTTTTTTCAACACTTTTTTTCTATAGATTTTGTTAGTGTTCTTGAATAAGAAAATAATTGTCTCATTTTTGGAAAACTCAATTTCTTATTTCCAGTAATAATTAAGTAAATTTTTCTTATTTCCCTAAAAATTTTCTAAATTGAGTTCAAGAAAGTATTTTTTTGATTCAAGTATACAAATTTCTTTCCGTGTAGATTTGATCATGGGGGGGTGGTTTTAACCCCCAAAACCCCCCCCCCGTGCGCACGACCCTGACGCGTATACATATTTAACTTTTTCATACGTTTTTTGCTTGTCATTGATTTGCTTAGCATGTTTATGACCTTGTACGAATAGGTATAAGTAAATTAAAGTCTAACTTTCTTTTGTTAAGTACATTTCGTGTGCGATAGCATAACTAAAAACTCAATAACAAACTTGATTAATTTAAGCACTTGAGTAAGCAAATGCATGTGTACATTAACCTTAAAAAGAAAGTCCACCGTGCGGCATAAAAAACCTTCAACATTCCGAGAAATATATGTTTTTCGCTTTCTATGGTCTTTTAGGTTAATTTTTCAAAGATTTTTTCTGAGAAGACTCCCACTGAAATTTTATGCCAAATAATTTTCTATAACATTTTAACAATTTATTACCTCTCATAAAGGGTTATTTTGAGCCATTTTTATACAGTCAGGAAATATAGTAGGTATAGTCAGGAAATAGTATTTATAAGGTTGCTAGAGAGCTAAAATGTTCTAGAAAATTTTTCGCCATAAAATTTCAGTAGGAGTCTCTTCACATAAATATCTTTGCAAAATGAACCTATAAAAGACCACAGGAAGCGAGAAACTTATGTATATTCCTCTGAATGTTAAAAAGCTATCAAAAAAGGCTACCAAAAAAGGGCTCAAAAATTGTCTAAAAAATATTTAATAGTATCTACATTAGATGAGTTTTTTTTCGTATGGGATTCTTTAAACCTTCTCAGATCCTCCCTCCGGCACCGGAATATGAAAATAGGGTGTTTTAGAGTAAGTAAACTGAAAGAAAAATGTTATGGCGCCATCCGGCTCCACCCGCTGTAGTGCAGTGGGTAGAGTGCTCGCCTGCTATGCCAGAGGTCTCGGGTTCAAATCCCAGTCCGAGCAAACACCAAAACAAATTTTTCTAATTAGTAAAAATACAATTATTGGGTTTTTTAAGAGCAGCGGTCACCTCTCGGCAGTGGGCGGCATACCCTCCGAGAGTATTTCTGCCATGAAAAAGCTTCTCACAAAAAATGCATTCGCCGTTCGAAGTCGGCATAAAACTCTAGGTCCACCCAATTAGTAGGAAAAACAAAAAGGAGCACACCTCGAATTGGGAGAGAAGCTCGGCCATAAAACTCGTCAGAGTTATAATAGCGCCATTGTATTATTATTATTATTATTCTCACTGTTATCTACCATTTTCTTCTTGTTCCTGTTGATGCTGCTCCTTTTGTTGCTACCGTCGCTGCTACTGTTTTGTTTTGTTGTTGTTGTTGTTGGTGTTATTGTCGTTACTCGTCTTCCAAATTCTCCTACCTACTTCTTTCTTTCTATTTCTGCTCTTTTCTTTACTCAATTTATTTCCTAATTATTCTTTCTTATCCTTTTTAGTCCTTGACTTTGTGTTTTTGTTGTAGTGCTTTTGCTACCTTTTTACGTTTCTACTTCTTTGAAACTACACACCACATCCAGCCAAACATGTTCACAATTGCATGATAAGTTTGGTGAAAACGCACAAAGTCAGGTATGCTTGCGCATTGATACAGCATGCAACAACAACCACACGGAAATTTTCCAACGACGATTGTGGGCGAATTTTCCAACCAATTTTAATGAAACTTGGCGCAGTTCTATTTGAGAGCAATACCTTTATAATGGTGTTCTTAGTTTTAAAATCGGTTCAGTAGTTTCGACGGAGAAGATGGAACAAAATTTATGTTAGCGTATTAATAATATAGATAGATAGATACCCATATTGCCCACAAATGTTTTGGCGCCATCCGGTAAGGTATCTTACCCTTTTATACCCGACTTTACTTCACTTAAACTTGATTAACTCATCCAAATATTATTCAATTTTTAATAGCTATACATTTCTGGTAAGCGCATTAAATAACGCAGCCTACCGTGTGATTTAAATAAAAAATAATGTCCGCTTTCAGGAAGAGTATAGGGCAGGAAATTAAAGATTCATGAGAAAAAACAGAAAATGATCACTTTAGGCCGCGATATTACTTTCCCTGGGTAGTGTACCAAAAAACTGAGTACACCATTCGCTTTAATTTGCGGTTAATTCAACGTATGAGTAGATATCAGTTTTTTTTTCCTAACATTTTTCATACATAAATCTTTTACATTGATCTCCAAAGAGTTAATTGCACTAAATTTGCCCCCGTATCTAGAGCCCTGTCTGAATTAAACAATGTCCCTAATTTAGATCTTTCTCGCACCATTCCCGTACTTCGTAGCATTATCAGTGACTTCCTTTAATCAAAGTAGGCTGTTATAACGCTTAAGTTATGTATATACTAAGATTAGTATATTAACTATCTAGCTTCTAAGTGTTTATGTTCCTTAGTCAGTAAGAATTACATGTTTCATTTGACTGAATTTTGAATTAATATGAAATATGAAATATGAAATCTAAACATACCTTGAAATTCTGGAAATTTGCGCGGTTTTCGGTGTAGCTTCATCTAGTTTTTGGAAAAGTCAACTTTTTTTTCAGTTTACTTGCTCTAAAACACTCTATTTTCATATTCCGGTGCCGGAGGGAATATCTAAAAAAACGCATCTAATTTACATATCGCCCGTTTTATACAATAGGGATTTAACTCGAAATTTTCGATTTCTGGGATTATGCCATATATTTCAATAACTGGGTAGTGCCTTTGAGTCTAGTCTTATAAAATACTCAAAAAGATAAAAAATGGGGAAATAAAGGTGATTTTGTAGTTAGCCGTAGAAGGAAACTATTTGAAATTATAAAACTTTATTTGCGTTTTCTCAAAAAAAATTTTTTTGAGTTAAATCCCTATTGCATAAAACGTGCGATATGTAGCTCTGAACAAGAGTACACAAAAAAATTCAAAGCGTGAGTAACAAGTGTCTACTCATGAACATTGATGTGTAAACAGTTCCGAAATCGGATTTTTATTCCCTCTCTGGTTTTCTTGGGATTAAAGTTCGACTATAGTTTTTTATAATTTTTTGTTGTTATTGTCACTGCTACTATTTTGTTGTGGTTTTTGTTTTTAAGTTAACTTCTTAGACAGCGATACAGAGTTTTATGGAGAGTGAAATTTGAACAGGAAATAGTTATACGCTTATTTCCGCTGCACGAAAAAAGAAGAAACAGGAAACAGCAAAAGACCAAAAAGTTGATCCGGCTTTAATCTGAATATTTTTGGACGATATTGGTATCAAATAAAAGGTGTTGAACAGAGCTTATTATGATTCCCAGGTCGGGTACCCAGATATGGCTCAAAACGTGGATCCGAATTACCACCGTGTTGACCAGGTTTGAAACATAGAGCTATTTTCAGTGTGATTGCTAGGCCGGATACCCAGTTATGGATAAATAAGTGGACCCGGATGTCCTTGAATGTTTTTAAGCAATATTGGTATCAAATGAAAAGTGAAAATCAGGGCTACTATATACATATGTAGGTCTCTCCTTCATGTTATGCTCAACACGGTTCCCTACTAGGGAAACGGAGTGAAAAAGGAACGGAAAAGGAGAGGGAAAATTAATTTAAATTTTATGCTTTTCAAATATTTGGTCATCTTTAATAGACCATACCTACTTTTATCTGACTCATTCGTTGTTTTTTTGCTTTTTTTGTTTTTTGTTTTTCTGTTTTCCTTTTTGTTTTTGTTTTTCTGTTTTTTTTTTGTTTTTGTTGCTGTTTTTGTTTTTATAGCTGTTTTTTTGGTTTCTGGTTTTTGCTTTTGTTTATGGTGCTGTTTTTGATATTCCTGCACACATGAATAACAAAAATAAATTTTGGTACCGATCGGAGATGGTTAAGCAGTGTCGCACAGGGGTCAAAGTTGACATTACCATATCGCACCCTAAATCATAAAGTGGCACAACTCAAAATTCAAAAATTTTCAGGAGACCCAAAAAACTTTTTTTCATTAGAAGCAATCGTATGGCAAGGGCCAGGTATAATGGTTATTTTTCGGTCGAAAGAGACAGTTATTCAAAATTTTTTTTTGGCAATCGCTAGAGATATGCTCCGTATACCCGTTTATGAAAAAACTCGATTTCGAAAAATTTTAAGTTGTGCCACTTTTTGATTTAGGGTGCGATATGTGAACCCTTATGCGACACCCCTTAACCGTCTCCGATCGGGACCAAAATTTATATTTGATATTCACGAGTACAGAACTGTCGATTTTGGGTATAAGATATAAAAAAAAATAATGAAATTATTTGGTCCTTACTTTGGTTTAAACTTCGACGCCTCTGCGACACCCTTTAACCGTCTCCGATCGGGACCAAAATTTATATTTAATATCTCACAGTTCAGAACTATCAATGCCCGAAATTAGATATAAAAAAAAATTAATTTAAGTTTTTTAATATCCATAGAGTTTTCTGAGCTTTGACCTCTGTGCGACAACCTTTAACAATCTCCTATCAGGACCCAAATTTATATGTGATATCTTTGGCTGTGCTGTTACCGATCTAGGGGGTGAGACCGAAGAAAATCGCTAACTTGATTTTAAGGATCACCCTAGTATACATAGATATGTTGGTAGACACGCTGCTATATTAAATATTTACGTATGTTCAACAAGTTTATCTCAAATTCTCAAGCTCAGTACACGCCAGCCGCGAATATGTACATTGATGAAATGCCAGTTATACATACATATGTACATTAAGGTGGAGTGAAATTTTTTTTTTGGAAATTCAATTTGTTTCAAAGCCAGAACGGCACCTTTGTAGCCCAGAATAAGCTTGTAAAATTTTATTGACCTACTCGCATGTTTAGAGGTGCCCCCAACCCCATAAAGTTGAAAAAAATAGCACGATCTGGTACAAATGTAAAATTTCTAAAATTATAAAATCTAAAAACGAAGTATGAGGATTGATAAAGATGGCCAAGCTGAGTATTAAAGTGAATTTATTTTTTTTGGAAACAACAACAACAAAAGTTATTAAAGGTCAAAGTTTATATTATGCATTTTTTAATTTGCAATTACTGTAAAACTACTGAACCGATTTCGAATATTTTTACACCATTCGATAGGTATTTTGATTCCCTTTAATTGGATATACATTTTATGTGGGTTCCATATCACCCCCCTGCGGGGGTCAACCCTCCTTTTACCCCCCTTACTTTTCATATATATAATGTATATCAAATTAAAGGGAATCAAAATACCTATTGAACGTAATAAAAATATTCGAAATGGGTTCAGTAGTTTTCAAGTAATTGCAATTTAAAAAATGCATAATATAAACTTTGACCTTTAATAACTTTTGTTTTTGTTGTTTCAAGAAAAAATAAATTCAATTTAATACTCAGCTTAGCCATCTTTATCAATTCTCATACTTCATTTTTTGATTTTATAATTTTGAAAATTTCATATTTGTACCAGATCGTGCTTATTGCTTCCAAGTTTGCGGGGCTGGGGGCAGTTCAAAACGTCGTCCTATCGCCATAAAATTTTGTGGGGTTCATTAACTCGTATAAAGACAACTTTTCATTTCTGGTACGTTCAAAAAAAGAACAAACAAAAAATCTCCATATGTTTTCACTCCACCTTAATGTACATACATACATATTTACATACATACATATGTAAAGTTTTAGTTAAAAGCTATAAAACAGGAAATAAGTTTAAAATTATGTTCTGGTAGACCGCACGTCAAGCATATGGTTACAATTGGCCCACGTCACACAATGGATGATCGCGGCCAAAAATAAAATCGAAATTAAAATACCAGTAAATCCATTTTTTTAACGGTAATCGACACATGTACATATCAAATTATAATATAAAAAAATTATATAAAATATTTTGAGTCTCTTTTTGGTTCAGCCGTATAGTATCCAAGAGGTCTTCCACATATTGTAAAAGATTGACTATGTTTTCAAATTATGAGGTACATGAATTTTTTTGTCAGAGCTAACGTTTCTTTTTCTTCAGCTTTTTTTCTTTTGGAATATACATACCAAGGCAAATTCATTCATATGGTAATGGTAAGAGAACAGCTGACTTCTTCTTCTTCTCGTTTTTAACTCGCCGAGTACAGAAGAATGTCATACAAAGAAATATTTGACTTTGTGTTTGACATTCTGATGAGCAAAAACTTAAAGCGAATCGAGACGAATTTTGCCAAATTCGCCCTGCCATTACCATAATATGAATTTGCCAAAAAATTTAAAAAATTGGAAAATTTTAAGATCAATTAAAAACAAAAAAAAACAAACATGACCTTCTAAAATTTTTAATATTTGCTGGCCATAAATGCCTTTTATAAACTGGTGAAGAAATCTTAAAAATATTTATTTATTTATTTATTTATTTATTTATTTAGCCAAACAAGGTACAAAAGTCTTAACGGCTAATTGAATGATATAGAAAGATTATAGGATATACTAACTTAAAGCTAACACATAACAATTAAAACTACTTAAAAAAACAAGTTAAGAGAATTAACAAAATTAAATTTGGAAACTGAAAAATCGATATCAATATGCCTGGAAAGGCTGTTGAATTCAGATAAAGCTCTAGCAAGAGGAGCATTTGGAGTATACAGGGTTTTAGAGACACTGATACAAAAAGGAACAAGAAAGCGAAGTGATCTAACAGGTACATTGAAAGGAATCTTTTCAAGAAGAGCAGGACAATCAATTGCTCCATTGACCACTCCAAATACAAAAGATAGCGAAAGAATCTTCCTCCTATCCTCAAGAGACTTTAGGTTGATCAAAAGACGTCTGGAATCGTATGGCGGAATACGGTCCGAAAAACGAATATTACGTAAAACAAAACGTAAGAATACCTTCTGGATTCGTCCAATCCTAGAAATATGGCAGCCAAAATAAGGTGACCAGATAAAAGACCGATGTGATCCAAATCATAAGCAGAATCGATTAAGCCATATCCGCTCGACCGAAATTCGGTTTGTTGTTATGTGCAATGGATCATTTGTCGGAATCGGCCGAATCGGACCACTATAACATGTAGCAAAGAAACGATTATTCAGTTATAGACGTTTTGGGGTATAACTTCTCCATTTCACCCGCTAAGGCCATGAAACTTTGAAGTATGTATGTATTTGTACCCATATTGAACCAAATGCGAGTAAGGATACCCAAATCTACCTATCCCTATCGCTGTCGCTGTCCCTATCGCTGTCACTATCCCTATCCCTATCGCTATCCTTATCCCTATCCCTATCCCTCTCTCTATCCCTATCGCTATCCCTATCCCCATCGCTATACCTATCCCTATCCCTATCCATATCCATATCCATATCCATATCCATATCCATATCCATATCAATATCCATATCAATATCAATATCAATATCCATATCCATATCCATATCCATATCCATATCCATATCCATATCCATATCCATATCCATATCCATATCCATATCCCTATCCCTATCCCTATCCCTATCCCTATCCCTATCCCTATCCCTATCCCTATCCCTATCTATATCCCTAGTCTATCGCCATCCCTATCGCTATCCCTATCCCCATCGCTATCCTTATCCCCTATCCCTAACCCTATCCCTTGCAGAGCGTTAATCCGGCAGTTATCACGAAGGGACACGTGTCCAATAAAGCGATAGTTAACCGGATTGTTGCTAGGTAGACGTGTCGCTCTATTAGTCACGTTTATTGCTTGCTTTTCAAATAATTTTTCATGCAAAAAGCAAAAGAAAGGGGAGACTAGAACTGCCACCTAATTGAAAACAGTTTTGCTTGCTTAGTTGTCTGGCTGTTTGCTTAATAAAATGCGTTGCCATTTAAAGTGTACATAAAGTATGAATATTTTGCTCATGTTTTGCAAATGCTTATTAAACAATAAGTACACGCGTAAACATACATATTTAACTTTTAAATTTTTGCGAATTTTTTGTGCTTGCCAATTATTTGTTAAGCATGTGTCACTTCCATTTCATATAATTAAGTACACGTATATTTCGGAAATATTATACAAATTCTTATTTTATTTATTTTGTCGCAATAATTTTCAAAAATTTAGCAATTTTTATTTTTATATTGATTGAAATTATAAAAATTAAGATTAACTGAAATTACAAATTAATTGTAGCAAAGTTACATAACCGAATGAAGCACTTCCGCAAGCATTGAGTACGAAAATACAAATGTACGTATGTATTAGGGTTGCCAGACGTACTATTTGATCAGTACAATACTGATTTTTCGTGCTCCGTACAGATGGTTTTAAAAACCTTAAGAAATACTGATTTTTTGGATTTTGTACTGATTTGCACTGATTTTTAGCCGACACTAAAAAATTCATTTTTATCACCCTGCACTGTTTTTAATTTCCCAACTGTTTTAATTTGACGTTTGTAATGCCGTGGTTATGCTTACGACAATACTCGACAAGCAACGTGTAATTGTTGCTGTGCACTCCGACTAGTGAGATAATTTTCGGACTCTCACATCGATCAAATTTTCTGGGTGAAACAAGCACCCAGCACGCCGAAGTTTCGGGGTAATAATGTGTTTGTTGTGTATGTGCGCTCTAATAATCGATTTAAGCGTAACCTTTCACCGATGACGAAAATGTTTCCGAATTTCATCGGTGTTTTACTCGTAAGCATAACCACGGCATAACCATGAAACAATTAGGAAGGAGGAAGCAACGCGAACGTTAAATGTTATAGAAACATGATTGACAGTTTACGATACGGAAACAAAAACCAAATGCCAGTAATAAAGACGATTTTCTCCGCATATATTTATTTTTTTAAGGCAATGTACTGATTTTTTCGGGAAAGGTATCTGGCAACCCTAATATGTATGTATGTATGTACATAAGGTCCTCCATTTTGTTTGTACAAAGATTTTATCTGAAAATTTTATGGCGAATAATTATCTAGGACATTTTAAAAGAGCTCAAAACGAACACTTCGTGGAGGTGTTAGCGGGTTAAATTAGTCTACGAAATTAAAGCTCGTGCAATTTTACTATATTTTTCCTTATTTTTTTTTACTATTTTAACCCTTTTTCCTTTATTTAGAAACTAACAAATACCCGTCCCGACGAAATATGCTTTTTTTGTTATAATGAGTCTTTCTGTTTCTTTTTCTCATTCTTTTTAAATTTCTCTTTCTCGCAGCAACGAAAAATAGTTTTATGTCATCATGAGTCTTTCCCTCTACCTTTCGCTTTTTCTTTCTCCTTTTCCTTCTCTCTTGTTTTACCTTTACCTTTACCAATATCGCTCAAAAATATTTCGGGCTCATCCGGGTTCACGTTTTTACCCATGAGCAGAGCTCTATGCTCTGAATCAATCTCAGTTTGTATGGGAGATGCTCATCCCTGCTTTTCCAATGCCTAACATTTCTATTCAATACGCCAAATCCTGGAAAAAGCCCATTAAAAAAAGCCCATGAAAGAGTAACCGACACACACCATCTCTTTGTCGATTTTAAAACCGCTTTTGATAGCACGAATAGGAATTGCCTGCATACATATACATATGTATGCCGTTATGTCTGAATTTGGTTTCCCTGCAAAACTTATACGGCTAAGTCCCAATGACGTTGACTAACACCACCAGCTCCGCCAGAATTGGGAAGGAGCTCTGCGAGCCGTTCGAGACCAAACGAGCTTTCAAACAAGGAGACTGCCTTTCGTGTGACTTCTTCAATTTGATGCTGCAAAAGATAATACGAGCAACAGAGCTTCACCGTACAGGAAGCATCTTATACCACATGAGTGTGCAACTGCTGGCGTACGCCGATAATATCGACATCATTGGCACTAACACCCGCGCCGTATGTTCTGTCTTCTCCAAGCTGGATAAAGAGGCTAAGAAAGTGGGTACGGCGGTCAACGTAGACAAGAGGAAGCATCATCTGTCATCACACAAAGAAACAGCAGGCCTTGACAGCCACGTCACTGTTGACAGCTACAAATTTGTAACATCATTCCAGTCCTCATGTATCGCGCAGAAGCATGTATAATAGGGTGGGACGATTTACTAACATATATACGTTTTAGGGAATAACTCTTCAATTTTTGCAACTAAAATTCTGAAATTTTGTACTTAGAGCATTTATTGTACACAAAGCGCTGACGGCGAAAATCATCGGTATCAAATGACTATAACATAGAGAACCCATACCGCGATTTTGGGCCAAGGAAAAAAGAGTGCATTCTAGTTTTCCTATACCGGAAGATAAATTAATATTTTAAAGTACTGTTCATATATTGTATTGACTTATCTGTAAAAAGTTTGCAAAAAAAATTAAGATGTATTGTACACAACAAGAGATAATCCCGAAAATATGCGATTTTGGGCATTCAGCCTCCATATCCGGAAATCACGCTATATCTCGAAAACGGATCATGCGATTTTAGTTTCGATTTCATATCTGGTTTCAGCATAAAATTCTGCTTCAAATCGATGTGCATATTGGCCTGGATATTTTTTTGTTGATTTTTGCCAAATTTTTATTTTCAAAAATTCGTCTTGGTTCATAAAAACCAAATTCCGGAACATCTATATATTAATAGGCTAACATTTTTCCCATACAAACAATTGCCAGGCTGTTTTGCACATTTAACATACTCATATCCACATAAAATTGATATGGATATGTTCGTATGAGTCAGGAGCAGTGCATAGGCATATAATTTTGTCTATAAATTATTTAATTTCTTTATAATTAATAAATAAAGTTTTTAGTTTAGAACCATTTTTGATTTACTTCGTTTTTGCTTCGTTGGCAAATGTGCCCACTATCTATATATTAATAGGCTAACATTTGAAAATTGATATGGATGTGTTCGTATGAGTCAGGAGCAGTGCATAGGCATATAATTTTTTCTATAAATTATTTTATTTCTTTATAATTAATAAATAAAATTTTTAGTTAAGATAAATAGATATTGTAAACGTGTTTACAAATATCGTAAACACAGTTGAAGAGTCGCTTTAATTTAAAATCGCTCACCACCGGGCCTACCTTCCTAGATCTGCCTTGATTTTGACCATGATTTCGCGTCGGACCGTGATCAAAAGGGCAAATCAGTGTTGCGGTAAAACTGGAATTTGGAAAGTGTTGCTTATCTCCGCGAAAAGGAATAATTTTTGTACCAATACAAAGTTGAAAAAATAAATTGCATGGTCGAAAATGCAAAATTAATTTTAGACAAATGTCGTGGAAGTGTTTTCTACTCAGAAAAATGAGAGGAATCCAAATTTCGATCGCGCGGTATCGATTAATTTCTCTCCATACAAATCGCCCCACCCTAAATTCGATAGAAAATTTCTTCGGAAGATTTATGGACATTTGGCGCGGGCAGTTATCGACGGACATTGTTCAGCGAATAAATATCCAGCGGCTGCGTTGTGCAGTTCATGTCGTGAGAATGGATGAAGTTACTCCGGCCAAGAAAGTATTTCTAGCGAAACTCGCTGAATACAAAAGAAAGGAGAGACCTCCACTGCGTTGGGAAAATCAGGTGGACAGCAATGCTGACTCGCTAGGTGTTCCCAAGTGGCGCCATGCTGCACGAAACAGAGCCGATTGGCGCGCTCTATTGGACTCGGCCAGAATCGTCTAGACGCTTACGGGCCAATTAGGAAGAAGAAGAGAAATAAGAAGAAGAAGATCATTCTAACCGTTGAGTACATAATTACCTCATATCCTATCACACTAATTTTCAGTACTCTACTACAAATATTTCAAAAGATATTCGCTGTGAAAATTTCAATTTGTATGGGTGGTGCCCATCGCTGATTTTCTAATACCTAGCATGGCTATATACATGTATGTATATTAAGGTGGAGTGAAATCATATGGAGATTTTTTTTTTGTTCTTTTTTTGAACGTACCAGCAATGAAAGTTTGCCTTTATACGAGTTAATGAACCCCACAAAATTTTATGGCGATAGGATGACGTTTTGAACTGCCCCCAGCCCCGCAAAGTTGAAAGCAATAAGCACGATTTGGCACAAATATGAAATTTTGAAAATTATAAAATCAAAAAATGAATTATGAGGATTGATAAAGATGGCTAAGCTGAGTATTAAAGTGAAATTTTTTTTTTTGCAAACAACAACAACAAAAGTTATTAAAGGTCAAAGATTATATTATGCATTTTTTAAATTGCAATTACTTAAAAAATACTGAACCGATTTCAAATATTTTTATACCATTCGATAGGTATTTTGATTCCCTTTGATTTGGTATACATTTTGTATATGAAAAGTAAGGGAGGTAAAAGGGGGTTTGACCCCCGCAGGGGGGTATTATGGAACCCACATAAAATGTATATCATATATATATATATATATATATATATATATATATATACATTGTATATATTGGAGACAGCTTTTTGCGTGTTTTCCAGACGTTCATATGTACATACAAACATATATACAGCTCCGGTCAACTAATTAGCAACGATTCGGCACTGATACTTCTTCCTTCAATAATACCGAAATTCCATCGAAATTTTTTGCTCTTTTTCAGTAGAGATATCATTTTAAATGTTATTTAATGGATTCCACTTGCTTTTCTAGCATACCTCAAATATATCGCATTTTATTAAGACTTAAGCCAAAAATGCACTTTTTTAGTCGGTCACATAATTAGCAACGCTTTTATTTTATGGTCAAAACTCTAATTTTTTATTAATAATATTTAATATTTTGTTGTAAAACCATTATTTCTAATCACAGCTTCACACCTACGAGGCAATGACTCAAAAAAATTTGCGCAGACATCCTTCGGAATACTTTCCCACTGCCACTGCGCTTTTATCAAGAATTAAGCGAAATTTCTTAATTTGTGCAAGCGGACTTTCGCTTTCAAGTGCTCCCCCAGGTTCTCGATACGGTTTAGGTCCGGACTGCATGAAATCCAGTCGAGAAATCTAACAATTTTTCCCTCCATCCACCGTTTTGTTGATCTTGGGGTATGTATCGGATCGTTATCTTGCTGAAAGATCCATGTCATCGGCATGTTGTCATCTCAAATAGGGAGCATTGTGTCATATAATATCGAAATATACTAATGCTGGTCCATGCGACCATCAATTTTTGTAATTGGCGAAATCCCACACCATGACATAGCGCCCCAGACCATAATAGAAATATTATTGAAGGAGGAAGTATCAGTGCCGAATCGTTGCTAATTAGTTGACCGGAGCTGTATGTGGGAAATTTACTACATACATACACTCAAAAAAAAAATTTCTCTCGATCAAAGACATAATTTTCCTTATTTTGAACACGCGTCCCAATACAAAATTTTCTTTGTTTTGTGTAAATTTTCTCAAAAATGTGGAAAAAACATAAAAAAAACTTTCAAACAAATTCGTTGCCCTGGGGATTTGTATGGGAATTTAATTTCTCAAAACTAAAGAAATCAAGTCTTCAAAAAAAGGAAAGTTGGGAATGGAATGGCGCTTAAAGAATTTTTCATTGTATATAAATGTCATAATGTATGAATTTTTACAAAACAAGTATATGAAACCATGGTAACGCATGTAACAACAATATTTTATAAACCTTTTAATATGTTTTAAGGAAAATTTACTCAAAACAAAGAAAGTAGTGTTCAAAATAGGTAAACAATTTCTTTGACCCCTCCATATATTTTTTTTCTCTCAGTGTACATGCATACATATATGGTTGGCTGTTGTGAAATGCTTTGGTTAAAAGACAGCCTCGCTAAAGGCGAATGGCCACGTCAGTTTTTGGTGAGTTCATTGTATCGGGGTCGGTTTCGAGAAATTAATGAGTTAGCCAAAGTCAGTTAGCCGACCCCGTTCGAGTTAGCCGACCCCGATACAATGAACTCACCAAAAACTGACGTGGCCATTCGCCTTTCGCGAGGCTGTCTTTTAACCAAAGCATTTCACAACAGCCAACCATATATGCATGTATGTATGTATGTAGTAAATTTCCCATGGCTATTACAAACATCGATTTGAAAATCGATACACGATTCCAACGAGTTGCTCATCTGCGCCCACGGCCCTACGGAAGAGAAGAACGATGCAACCAAAAACTCTTTACATGAGCAGCTGCTAGAACATGAACCATGATGGCTGTCCACGTCACGACATACGGATCGTGCTTGGCAATTTTAATGCCACACTGGGCAAGGAAGTTGTCTTTGGCAGCACAATCGGAAAATTCAATCTCCACGACGTATGTATGTATGTAATAATAACCAATTGGGATGAGACTGATCGACTTCGCGGGAGCACGAAACAAAATCAACAGCATTACCTATAAGATTCCTGCACAGAAAAAAAAAAAAAATCATCAAGCCATATGGCTGTCCCCTGATCGAAAAACGCGAAATCAAAGCGATCACGTCAATGTCCAGGGCAGATATGTAACTACAGCTCCAGCGTTCTAGATGTGCGTTGTCCTAATATCGACTCTGATCATTATCTTGCAGCAGCCAAGGTATGCACCCCGCTTCTGCGCAGCCAAGAGTGCGCCAACAGCATCGCATGGAAAGTTTGAAGTTGAGATGCTGCACACAGCGCAGACAGCTAATGAATACTCCACTCGGCTCTCACTCCTGCTAGCTGAGAGCAATCCTCGACCAAATGATGTATCCGAGGAATGGTAGCATAACGCTCGTTCACTTTGTACCGCCATTGAGGAAGCTGCTGGATGCCAGCGAGCCCAGAAAAGCACCGAATGCGGCGATGCCTTGGAAAGAAGGAACACCTAGCCTTCGAAGCTGCGAGCATTGTGAAGCTGCGAGCGCAACGCGAAGCGTATGTGAGCATTATTTAATGGCGACAAGAGAAGAACAAGCGAGAGGCTGATAGACTCGAAACGTGCAGAACGCAATTAAGTTGTGGACGGAGCACTTCTACTCCTTGCTATGTATATAACGGCAACAGTGAAACTGCCAAAGGAGAAGATGCACGATCCGAATCGCCAAAAGTAGTTGATGGAAGGCTCCATGGAAATTATTTCACATAGTAAATTGAAATAAGGTACATGGACATTATTTCTTGTATGGGAACTAAGGTCCATGGAGTTTATTTCCTTTTCAATCTAGGTATAATTTTTACTGGACTAAACTGCATACTTCCTTAAATACTTTTTGGTTGCTTGCTTTTCCGACAGGGTAGGAATATGATGTATTGTGGAACGGTTTTCCTTCAAGGGATGACGGAAAATCGTTCCTGAATACCTCCTTCTTCAAATTTGTTCGTAATTACCTAGAATCGATTTTAGGCAAGAAAAAAAGTTGAAAATATTGAGGGGGCGTGGCAGCTGCCATACAAACTTAATCTTTCATGCTGAATATCTCTAGAAGTATTTATGGTAGGAGCCTGGAAATTCGCACGGAGTTAAATAATAACTGTACAATACTTACTAGAAAAAATGGGAGCTATTGGAAAAGGGGGCGTGGCACCTGCCATACAAACTGAATCTTTCCTACTGAATATCTCTGGAAGTGTTTTCCGTAGAATATCAGAACTTGGCAGAATAAACGAAATCAATAGAGATAGAGATAAGGATAGGGATAGAAATAGGGATCGGGATAGGAGGGTCATTCGCGTCGAATATATGAATGTACATATATAACTTTTATTGAGAAAATTGAGAATTATTTAGTATTCGCAGTCATTACTATGGATTCTAAGACAATGGTGAGCAACACGGTAAACAAAGATTTTTTTAGGCTTTATAGGAATAAATTTTAGGCAGAACAAGGTCTCGTGGATCAGTTAGTAAGTATATAAAAAAGAAACACACAAAATCTGTTCTCGATTTACGTACAATGTATGCGTTCATCATCGCGATGGTCAGAGTGATTCCTTTGCATGCGGAGTAAGCATCTCACGACTTCCTCGCAGTGTCCTCTAGATACCAACATCCGTTCAAATAAGTGTTTTAGAACCTCTATTGTTAGTTTTTTTTTTTACAGTTCCCAACTAGAAATTTTGCTCGCTGCCTAGTTGCTATTTTTTTTGTTTTATTTATATTCAATATGGATGGATGTCGATAAATTCATCGTTTATCGATCTGTCTGCACGGTCTACACGCGCTTCCAATTTACAACTCTAACTCAAAGTACACGTGTACATTTATTCATTTGTATTATTATTTGCTTTGTTTAAACAGTTAATTGAAATCAACCGAATTAAGTAAACACTTTGTTTTGTGTGATTTGAAGTGTGCTCATAAAACAAGCAGAATAAACAAACTAATTGTTTTCATAGTTTTTGTTTATCAAGTTTGACGTACGTGTTCAAGGAAAAATGAAACGGTTAACGATTTTTTTTCGCAAATTTTCGGTATAAAAGGGGGCCAGCGGCTTTGCAGATTTCAAAGTGAAAGTAAAAGTCTTACTGTAGACCATACACAACTAACTAATCCAATTTAAAAAATGAAGTTTTTCACAATTTTCCTAGCTGTCATTGTGGCTGCAGTGCTATTGGCTCAACAGGCTGATGCTGCTAAGGACAAGACTCTGGCTGGTAGTCAAAAACCCGCAGCCGCCGTTGCTGGTGACGCCCAGTTTCGCGCAGCAAAACCAGGAGCAGCAAAAGCAGGAGCAGGAAAAGCTAGCCAGAAAGGTGGAGACCAATGTGCTGCACCTGCAGCCGCTGGAGGCGCTAAAGCCGCTAAAGCTGCTAAACCTGCTAAAGGCAAAAAGTGATTTTGGTAAAAATTTCATTGTCGCAAATATTTTAAAATATTTACATAAATACGTTATTTTATACTTTGTATGTTGCCAATTGAAATGTTTTAACTAAATTTTAATTGTTTAACAAAATAAATATATCTATGTACAAATGTATGTACATTAATGCAAGCATATTTAGATTTATATTTTTATTTAATTATGCGGGAATTCAAGGGATAACTTTGGGAATAAGTAGAACATTACGGTTGAAAATTTAGTAAATCGTTGGTGGTTTGATTAAAGTTTTCGCTATAGTACAACTTATGTCTGTACGTAAATATGCATATTGTATTAGTATATAATTAGAGCTCGGAAAAATAGGTGAAATCAAGCTACTCATGCTCCATATGCTCCTTTTTTTTAAATTATGTTTATTTTCAGTGGCGGGATTACAATTTAAATATAAAGGGCTGCCATATTGGTATGGTGGGTGAAGATTTTATAAGAAAAGTTCTTTTTTGCAGTTTAAATAAACATACAGTGGTGTGTGATGAAATAAAGCCCGAATAGAAAGTGATTTTATTCGTAAAATATATTTATTTATGTGTTTTAATAATTTTAATTTGTTATATAAAAAATCTATAACAGAAACAAACTAAAATTTGTGCAAAATTCTGGAAAATTCGCCAATTTTTCAGCAAAATTTGTAACTTTTTCAGTAGAAATTTTATATTATTTTCTAGTACGCAGTTTTTTTCGACTTGTAAATTCGCATGAAAAAAATGCAGAGGACAGCTAGAAAAAAATTCTCAAATAACAGGTATTAGTATTTTTTATAGTAAAATTCAACGAGCTACAAAACTTGCGAAAAGCTACAAATTTTGCTGAGAATTTCGCATAAGCTTTAATTTATTTTGTTTATGATGTAGATATTGCTATATTTCAAATGAAAACAAGTAAGAGCGCGGCTGTCTTCGGCCGTACCGAAGACTTCATACCTTTCATGAGTGGGGATTTAGTATAATTTATAATTTCAATTTTGTGGGTTATTTATGGAACGATTTATTAGAAAAAATGGTGTCTGGGCTATTTAAATGGAGGAGTTATACGACAAAATGTGTATATCTGAACAATCGGTTGTATGGGAGATATATGTTATAGTGATCTGATCTTGACAATTTTCGGTAACTCTATTTGGGCCGATATGGGTACAAGTACTTTAAAGTTTCATGTCATTATCTGTTAAAATGGAGAAGTTATATCCCAAAATGTACATATCTGAACAATCGGTTGTATGGGAGATATATGTTATAGTGCTTCGATCTGGACAATTTTCGGTAACCTTGTTTAGGCCAACATGTGTACAAATACTTCAAAATTTCATGTCCTTAGCTGTTTAAATGGGGAAGTTATACACCAAAATGTGTATATCTGAACAATCGGTTGTATGGCAGCTATATGTTATAGTGGTCCGATCTTGATAATTTTCGGTAACCTTCTTTGGGTCAATATGGGTACAAATACCCCAAAGTTTCGTGTCCTTAGCTGTAAAAAGGGAGAAGTTATACACCAAAATGTCCATATCTGAACAATCGGTTGTATGGGAGCTATATGTTATAGTGGTCCGATTCGGCCAATTCCGACAAATGATCGATTGAGCATCAAAACTCACCCGTGTTCCAAATTTCAAACAAATATCTCAAAAACTGAGGGACTAGTTTGCGTTCACACAGACGGACGGACGGACGGACGGACAGACGGACATGGCTTAAACGACTCAGCTCATGATTCTGATTATATCGGTATATATATTGATGGGTCCGTCACGCCTCCTTCTAGTACTTTCAAGATTTGATTTTCGGCACAAAGTTATAATACCATTTCATTCTCATGAAAGGTATAATTAAGTAAATTATGGCATAGTTAATGTTCCAATAACTCATAAACAAAAATGCAAAACCGTTTTTACCACGAGAGAAATTTGCATTTTTACAGATATGGAATTATACCGAGTATCCAATTGGAAAAATGCAAACAAGTATTTTTTTACCTAAAATATGCAAATGTTTAAAGTCAGACCACTACAAATTAAAAAGCTGTATTATATATTCCATTTGCTAATAGGCACTTGCCTCATTTTCATTCAGAATATATTTGGTTTGAAACTGTAATTGTTTTTCCTTCACGTGCGAAAATTTAGTCTCAAATTTAAGCGAGTCACTACAAATTTTTTATTTTTTTCTTTATTCTTTATAATTATATATTTATTTATTATTTATTTATTATACTTTATTTTTTATTCTTCTTTATTATTATATTTATTTATTGTAGCTTTCTTTGCAATTTTTCACGTGCAACCCATAAAAAACCTGGCATCCTAGTAAGCAAAATATTGCATTCACGGTGGGCTTAGACCCGAACGCACCCCACCCTTAAACTTGCCACTGGATGTGCTCACAAACATTACGTAGCATAATTTTAGGTGTTTGATTTTCACCTATTATCCGAACTCTATATATAATACACGATAATAGCCCTGTTTTTATTTAAGCGCATATACATACATCTGCGCTTTCAAAAAAAAAAAAACACAGGGCTAATAATACAATGGCGCTATTATAACTCTGACAAGTTTTATGACCGAGCTTATCTCCCAATTCGAGGTGCGCTCCTTTTGTTTTTCCTATATATGTATATTTAAGAGTAACAGTTAAATTCGAAAATTATGACTCTTACAAGTCTTTTTTGCGCACAAAGCTCGATATTTACATACATACATACATATATTGGTGCTTAGGAATACTCTTCACGTTAGCCTTAACCCAGTTGGAAAGGTGGTCATACATGACCTTGCGAACGCATGAAAAGATGTACGAAAAATTTGCATTATATGTATGTATTCCAAAAACAACTATGATTTCATCTAAACTCTATGTTGTGTGGATGCCAACTTATAGGAAATGGGATACACTCTAGAATGCAACCCAAGGTAAGCGAAGAGGTCAGTTATCGGCTCTCAGCTATACCTTCCAACTTATAGGAAATCGGGTACATTCCAGAATGCAACCCAAGGTAAGCGAAGAGGTCAGTTATCGGCTCTCAGCTATAACATTGCAACAAAAACAATTAGGAGAATCAGGTTTTCTTTAGTTTTGCTTTTTACAATTACGACAACAATTCACAGAGTACATTTCGAACAAACGGACGTATAAAAGCGACACTAAAGATCAATATAATGTTGAATGTCCCACTATATGATGGCGTTGGGTGAAGGGGAAGATGGTGTGACAATGAGAGAAGCAGAGGAGAACAAGCTGGAGTGTAGTTACATATTTCTAGTTGGAAATCGGATAGAGAGAGAAAATGAAGAGAAAAGTGCAAAAAAAAGTATTTTTTTATTTTTAAGTGAGAACATAAACCGACACTGAGATCACGGCAAGAGCGACTCTCATTCAAACATTCCTTTTTACCTTACATTGACAGGGAAAAGTGGATGCATGACTTTCCTAGGACATCACAATGAAAAAAATCATGCATTCTGGAATGTATAGATCCTATGGCCTTTATACCCATTTATAGATGACCATACATTACCTTTTCCAACTTGGTAGCCTATGATCTTCTTAACTCCTTGCCACTCTGCTGAATAGCTTTAAGAATCGAACAATGTCTGAAGACTTTTGTGTTAATCTTTTTGCAGCTCTCTTTCATTCGCTGGGGTAAAAGTTACCTAACCAATAAAAGGGAACAACTTGTAGGTCATGCGGATACCATTAAAAAGCGTATTATAATTAAATTTTCTTTTTAATATACAAATGTATGGTGTATTATTAAAAAAAAAAATAATAATAATTTGGATTAAAAGTTAGATATGTATAGTTTTTATAATGACAGATTCGTTGGTCGACTACCCTGTTCAGTGTGAGCGTCGCAAAGTTCTTTGTTTGTCTCGATGGCAATCAAAAGCTTGTTTACAGGACATGTTCAGACATGCATAATGCGCTATAGCTCAAGAACGCCTGCACCGATTTCGTTCGCACACCGGAATCTTTTTGAGCGATGTTGGTATCAAATCCCCGGAATGTGTCTGAGCGATGTTGGTATCGAATGATCAGGACTTCGGCATAAAAATCTTTTATTTGTGATGCATAGACCGGGTCGCTACATACGGGTCAAAACGTCGACCCGAATGGCCCGAAATGTTTCTGAGCGATATTTTTATTGAATGGACTTGATCAAGAACTCAACACAAAGCACTTTTAATTGTGATTCCCAGGCCGGGACAACAGATATGGGTCAAAACGTGGACCCGAATTATCCCGGATGTTTTTCAACGATATTGGTATCAAATGAAAGGTGTTGGGCACGCTTCAACATAGAGCGCTTTTCATTATGATGTCTATAATAATAATAATACAATGGTGCTATTATAACTCTGACGAGTTTTATGGCCGAGTTTCTCTCCCAATTCGAGGCGTGCTCCTTTTTATTTTTCCTACTAATTGGGTGGACCTACAGTTTTATGCCGGCTCCGAACGGCGAATGTATTTTTTGTGAGAAGCTTTTTCATGGCAGGAATACTCTCGGAGGGTATGCCGCCCACTGCCGAGAGGTGACCGCTGCTCTTAAAAAACCCAATAATTGGATTTTTACTAATTAGAAAAATTTTTTTTGGTGTTTTGCTCGGACGGACGTTTGAACCCGAGACCTCTGGCATAGCAGGCGAGCATTCTACCCACTGCACCACAGTGGCCTAGACCCCGGAATAACTTAACTTAACTTCACTTAATTTAACTTGACTTGACTTGACTTGACTTGACTTGACTTGTCCATGGACATTATTTCCGTGGACATTATTGCCTATCACAACTTTCTTGCACGGATTAAATTCAACGGCCGGGCTACATTAATGACCAGTATTCAGCTTTTGGGCTGAATAAATATATATATTTTATTTTTTTTATTCTTTTCCTTCACCTTTTCTGTTCTTCCCTTTTCTTTAAATAAAACAAGCACTTTTCTTTATTTTCACTATATAATCTTGACTATTTTTATTCTTTTTAATTTAAACTTTTACACCTTTAGTTTCGTGAGCGGGGCGTGGGAGCGGCTTTAATAGTTGCAGAATCTAAATCAACTAACTTTAAGGAAATTTGTAATATTAATTTTAAGTACAAAACTTAGTGAGTATATTGGAGGTATAGAGGTAACGGATTGAAGAGAGTGGATAGGTAGATATATAGGTAAGTATGTATGTATAGGGATTCTGCGGTAAGTAAAGGGTGTAGGAAAAGCGAAAATATAAAAGGTGAGTATGACGGTAAGTACATAATTTACTGCTTATAAATTATTTCTACTTTAAGAAGTTTGTAGCCACTCATAGGTCCGTGGGGTTGAAACTCATGTCCTCAACATGCCGGCGGGCCTGCGGCGACATGGTCTGCACCAGATCTCCCAACTGTTCCAGAGTTTCTTGGGCTGTATCGTTGGAGGCTGGGATGAAAGATGTATCGTTGGAGGGGAATGGGAGAACAAAGGAAGGAGAGCGAGATGTCGGTGGTCCTTCGGCGACATGGTCTGCACCAGATCTTCCAACTATTCCCGCGTTTCCTTGGCTTTCTTGATCAGTCTTGATGGGTCGTTGGAGGTAAGAGATATTGAGAGTGAGAAAATGTGGGTAAGAGAGTGAGAATGAGAGTTCGTATGCGCGTTAATAGCGAGGATAGTTTTATCACGTTTCTCTGGCTGAACTGGTAATGGAGTTCGTTCAGCTTTATCTGTTGGCGAGAGTGAGATCATCTGAGTTGAGAGCGAGATTGGGGATTAGTGGAGTACCGGGCCGGAAATGAGCTGATGTTGGAGCTTGCAGTACTCGTATAAAGTGGCATCGGGGATCGCGATTTTGAGCGTGTAACCACAGAGTACACTGGACTAAATGGGATTTTGATCTTTTCCTTGCCGCATCCAGGAGCACTGTGAGATTTGTGAGGGGCGAGAATAGGAGTGCGTATCTCTTTGAGTCTGATTATTGTTTTGTTGTGAGCTTGGGTACACTTTACGAGATAGACTTTCGAGCTGCTTTCTTGTGCATTCGAGGGTTCTGCTTTTAAAGGGGTGTGAACTGGAGTGAGTACTGATTCGAGCTTGATTCGAGTTAAGTTTTGATCTCTTTATGTGCAAGTTTTTGGATTCTAGGCAATGGTGTGAATTGCTAGTAACCCCCGGAGGAAGGGTGGAAATAGAATGACTTTCCGCGTAGTGTCGTGTGTGATCTTTTTGCCTGTGATCACGGCTAAACTTGTTTGCCTGAGCGAGCTTCTTTTGAGCACTGAGATGATTTTGGAGAGTTTGTTTTATTCTACAACTAAACTTCGAGTTTATTGGGGGAGACCTTTCATCATGGACAATCTTGCCCGGCCCAGAGTGCTCCCTAGATTTGACCTTTTCTTTGGTTAATTTTTTGCTGAGTGCGTCATCGTTTATTTGAGTTGGAGTCGATGGAGCCTCCTTTATGAGAATATCGCCTTGAGTGTATTCGACTATTTGAGTTGAGAATGTCGAAACCTGCTCCGTCATTGCGCCACTTAATATCCACCCAAATATTGAGTTTTGGGCTATTAAGCTTCCGCCGACATTGGTTTTGAGACCTGATAGCAAAATTTTCGGGATGATATCGCTACCAATTACCATGTCTATTTTGGCGGGTGCGAAGCAGTTGGGATCTGCCAATGGCAGTGACGCATATTCTTCAAGATCTATACGTGATACCTTGAATGATGGGAGGAATTGCGTCAATTGTGGTAATACTATCGCGTGAGTTGCGATTTTCGTTTGGCGATCTGGGGAACATATTGTGAGTGAGCATATTTTATTAGCATTTTGGATTTTGCTTCCGCCCATTCCAAGTATTTGGTAACGAGACTTTGAGGTGGGTAGACCAAGTAACTTCTGTACATGAGAGGTTACAAAAGTTTTTTGAGATCCTTGGTCTATGAGAGCGCGTAGTAGAGTTGTTTCGCCATTGTGGAGTATGGGAACGATTGCTGTGGGTAGCAAAATTTTTTCTCTACTACTTGAGAAGTGTGAGAGTATATTTTCGTCACTGCTCTGAGATGAGCTTGAGTTTTGAGCTGCGGCCTGTTTTGAGGTACATGGCCTTTCGTCGAGGGTCACGTGAGATGTGATCCGATTTGTAGAGTAGTTTGAGCTGTTTGGCGTTTGAGAGTTCCCTGGGAAGTGCAGTAGGGAATGGTGTCGCTTTTGGCAATAAACGCAGGTGAAATTGCTACGACACTCGTCCTGTGTGTGAGAATACGCCAAACAGTTCTTGCAATAATTATTTTCTGTTACGAACTTATTCCTTTCGGGGACGGAAAGTTCTTTGAATTTCACGCACATCATCATTGAGTGATTTGAGTTGCATAATTTACACGAGGCTGGCCTTTTAGGCTCAGTGTGAAATGAGTGCGATGTATTCTTGGGAGCGAACGATTGGTGAGAGGATGATGAGCGGGGTGTGAAATTTGAATGAGTTGAGTTGAGTTTGCCCGGCCTATATGTGTTGAGCCGTTCGACAACCTCGTATCGAGTTGTGAGAAATTGGTCCATTTCTGACCAGAGAGGTAACTCTTTTCTTGAGTTTAGAGATTGCTCCCATAACGAGAGAGATTCGTCGGGGAGTTTTGATGAACATATGTAGATGAGAATTGGGTCCCAGCTTTCAGTTGAGACTCCGTTTGCCTTGAGAACGGCTAGACAATTATTTATTGTCGTTTGAATTTGTTGTATTTTTTCCCCGTTTTCTGAGTGCACGGGAATAATATTAAAGAGTGTTTTCAGCTGATTGTCAACGACAATCCTACGATTTTCGTAACGGGATTTGAGAGCATCCCAAGCTAGCTGAAAATTGAGATCGTTAAGTGCGTAATTTTTTATAAGCAGAGATGCTTTTCCACGAGTTTTTAACCTCAAGTGGTACAACTTCTGGGCCTGAGAGAGCTTGGGGTGATTTATGTACACTGCTGTGAACATATCTCTAAAGGATGGCCAGTCTTCGTAACTTCCATAGAAGATTTCCGTGTCACAAGCAGGGACTTTGAGATAATTGTGTGAGTCGGGCTGAGAACAGGGTAATTGAAGTGTTGGGTTGGGCTCTTGGGTTTTTGATATCATTTGCAGATTGCTAAGGAGCTCGTTTATCCTCATCTTTGTGCTCATCCCATTGTCAGTGGAGGTGTCATACGTGGAATTGCACTCTTCACGTATTTTTGCATCCGCGTTGCTTAGCTGGATTGTTTCGTTGGCTGTATCGACCAGACTTATGTGTTTATTGAGTTGCTCCATGTATATTTCTAGTCCAGCCTGTGTATGATTTTCTTCTGGCGTACTCCACCACTTCTCACAGAATTTTTCGAGCCTTGAAATTTCGTATAAGAGCTTCTTTTTTGAGTAAGATAGCTCTTCTTCCTCGCTTTGAGATTTTGACCTCTTTTTTGAGATTTGAGGGGCTTGGAGGGTTTGGGGTTGCTCTTGCTTTTCTTCAGGCATTTTATGTTAGATAGGGTAACTTTGAGTAGTTATTTATTGGGTATGAGTGTGAGTTGGGTTATGAGTGCTTGTATCAGCGCGTCTGATTACGAGTCTATGAGTAGATGGGTGTAGTGAAAAAATTTATGTAATTATTATTATTATTTTTTTTTTTTTTATAATATATTTAATTTAATTTATTTTTATTTAATTAATTTTAATTTATTTTTAATTATTTTTATATTTTTGGTTTTTAATTTATTGATGCACACGGGATGGTGCTATTTTGCTGCACTGCACTGTACTGTCTCAGTGGTTAAGAGTACAGTATATATGGGGAGTGTATGTATGTATTTAGTACAGGTACTGAGTTTAGAGAGCGGGATTTTTGTGTTCACCCAATAGTATTTTGGGTGGTGCAATATATTGATAAGTGGTCCTTTGGGAATGAGTATCGGGATGAGTTGGTTTTTATATTTATAAATTAATTTTATTTGGAACGGCTTCGGAGGGGCGTGAGTAGTCCCTTTGTAATGGGTTTGGGGTGAGTTCGTTTTAGAGGAGTAATTTAATTTGTAATTGTGAGATGGAAATACGATTAATATTTTTTGTTTGACAGCAGAGAGAAGAGCTGTTAGTAATTTTGTAGGGTTATGAGATTCCGCTGGAGCGCAGCGGTTAAATTTTCTTTTCTAGGCCGAGAGAATAGCCGTAAAAATAATATTTGGGATATATATATATGTATGTATATATAGTAACGAGTATTTATATTTATGAGTGGACTATATAAATGTTAGATGACAATAACGGAATTCTAGTAGTGTGAATTTTTGAGACAAATTCCGCTCCTTATATGTATGTACATTGGAGAATGTTTCGTTAGGGGTGTACTTACTCTGGTATTGCGTTTTTGTACAAACCCTTTACTCGTTTTTCTTTTGTATATGCGTTTGTGTGCTTCCCTCTTTTATTTTGATTTAGTATGTGGGTTTCTGATAATGTGGACGTCGTTGTTGTTGCAAATTTACTCGGTGTTGTTTCTTTTCGTAACTACATACGTACATACATAGGCGTATAGTTAAAAATATATTATTTTTTTTTTTGTAATGTATGCAATTTAGTTTATGTTTTATAAATGTGTATAGTTCCGAAGTAAATGGGAATAACTTTGATAATTTTTAATAATTTGCCACGTAAATATTTTATTTTTAATTTTAGGACCACCCTAGTAATGCAATTTGTCACCTTTGAACGTATGTATGTTTTTATTGTGCGGTACTGATTTTATTTGTTGTTAAGTATGTTTTTATGTAAATTTTGCGCCACTTTTGCACGTATATATTAATGTTTGTGTCTTAATTTTTCCAAATATGTTTGTATGTTTTTCGCATACTTTATGATATCTTGTTTGTGTTAACTTTTTCACTCTTTTAAGTTAGTTTATTTTTTATTGTATTTAATTTTATTTAATTGTTGATTTTCTCAACTTTTTCACTTTATGTTAATTTTATTTCTATTTTTTTTTTTTTTTTTTTTTTTTTTCGATTATTTTCCTTAATAGGGTTTCGGCACCATATTCAGCTTTTGGGCTGAATAAATATATATATTTTATTTTTTTTATTCTTTTCCTTCACCTTTTCTGTTCTTCCCTTTTCTTTAAATAAAACAAGCACTTTTCTTTATTTTCACTATATAATCTTGACTATTTTTATTCTTTTTAATTTAAACTTTTACACCTTTAGTTTCGTGAGCGGGGCGTGGGAGCGGCTTTAATAGTTGCAGAATCTAAATCAACTAACTTTAAGGAAATTTGTAATATTAATTTTAAGTACAAAACTTAGTGAGTATATTGGAGGTATAGAGGTAACGGATTGAAGAGAGTGGATAGGTAGATATATAGGTAAGTATGTATGTATAGGGATTCTGCGGTAAGTAAAGGGTGTAGGAAAAGCGAAAATATAAAAGGTGAGTATGACGGTAAGTACATAATTTACTGCTTATAAATTATTTCTACTTTAAGAAGTTTGTAGCCACTCATAGGTCCGTGGGGTTGAAACTCATGTCCTCAACAACCAGGTTATCACATTTTGCGTGTGATCTCATCCGATTTCGCTCATTTTCAATGCCAACCTGTCCGGTCCCCACAAGAATCTGTTTATCAAATTTCATCGAAAAAGTAGCCGCATTTATAAGGTTTCAGTCAACGTCATACAAATGTTTACAATGACTTTAGTGCATAGAAGGGCGGCACATCACATGCCATTGTTGCCGTGACTGTTGGTTCAATCGATGGTTTTGAACTTGCTGTAGGTATTGTGAACACATTTAAGTATAGAGCCTTTATTTTTACCTTCATAATTTTTTTTTACTTAATTTAATTTGTGAACTTAAGCCAATTTGGTCAGACGTGCACCTAAGAAACCGAACTGCAGTGGCCTCGCGATTATTTTGTGACTAAAATCGTAAAGCAGGAAACGAATTTTTTTTGTTTTTTGTTTTTTTTTTTTGTAAATTACACTTTATAATGGTACCCAGATAACATAAAAATTTTTCCCTTTTGTTGGTTAACTTTTACCCCAGCGAATGAAAGAGAGCTACAGAAAGACAAACACAAAAGCCTTCAGACATTGTTCGATCCAGCTATCCAGCATAGTGGCAAGGAGTTCAGGGGCTAGTTTTTGGAAAAGCGAAATTTTTCTTTCAGTTTACTTACTCTAAAACACCCTATTTTCATATTCCGGTGCCGGAGGGAGGATCTGAGAAGGTTTAAAGAATCCCATACAAAAAAAAACTCATCTTATATATATACTAGCTGACCCGGCAAACTTCGTTCTGCCCAAAATAGATTTTTTTTATTAATTTCATTTCATAACTTATTACACCGGTATTATTTTTAATAGAAAATTAACGATTTTTCACTACTTCATTGTATATACAACTTCAAAAATATATAATTTTAGTATTCAGTTTAAGGCTGCACGATACACAACATTTTTAGTTTTCTGTTCCGGATATTTATTTTCACTGAGTATTGGCTATTTTCACTAAGTAAGTAAGAGGATTGATATAGTATACCTCTATAATGGTTTTCAGGCCCCTCCTCCAACCCTTTTAGATATATTCAGCCTCAAAAGTTTAGTACGTATGGGAGGTGCAATGCCCCATTTTTCGATAAATCTTTTCTTTTTTTGGGTGAACATGGTATTGATATCGTATATCTATATAGTGATTGAACGCTTTTAAGGATATTTAGCCTTAAAAATTAAGAACGCATGGGAGGTGCCACGCCCCCATTTCCCAAAACTACTGTTTTTTCATAAGCACGCTATTGATATCGTTAATCTCCTGATCAATTTTCAGGTCCCAACCTTAAACTCTTTTATAGATATTCAGCTTGAAAAATTAAGTTTGTATGGGAGGTACCATGCCACGTTTTCCGATAACCTAAACTTTTATGCGCAAAAATTGTTTTGATATCATATAGCTCTGTACCAATTTCCAGGTCCCTGACTTAAATCCTTTTAAAGATATTCAGCTTAAAAAATTAAGGGTTGTTGGGAAGTGCCACGCCCCCTTTTCGTATAACTCCTATTATTTTGCGTTAATATGGAATTGCTATCGTTTATCTCCACATCAATTTCCAAGCCCCTAGCGTAAACAATTTTAGAGATATTCAGCTTTAAAAATTAAGGTTGTATGGGAGGTGCCACGCCCCCTTTTCTGATAACCCCCACTTTTCTGAGTGAGAAGGATTTTGATATCACCTACCTCTATACCAATTTTCAGTTCCCTACCTTGAACTGTTTTAGAGATAATCAGCTATAAAAATTAAGGTTGTATGGGAGGTGCCACGCCCCCCTAATATTTTTTAATTTTTTCTTCGACTAAACCTTCGCGGGGTAACAACAAACAAACCCCCCTAAGGAAGTACTTGATTTGGTTCAGCCGTTTTCAAGTTTTAGCGTTACAATTAAATACCAAATCATTTTTATATATATAGATATGTATATATTTATTTATTTTTGCTAAACAATTAAAATTTAGTTAAATCATTTCAATTGGCAACATACAAAGTAAAAAATTACGTATTTATGTAAATATTTGAAAATATTTGCGACAATGAAATTTTTACCTAAATCACTTTTTGCCTTTAGCAGGTTTAGCAGCTTTAGCGGCTTTAGCGCCTCCAGCGGCTGCAGGTGAAGGACATTGGGCTCCACCTTTCTGGCTAGCTTTTGCTGCTCCTGCTTTTCCTGCTCCTGGTTTTGCTGCGCGAAACTGGGCGTCACCAGCAACGGCGGCTGCGGGTTTTTGACTACCAGCCAGAGTCTTGTCCTTAGCAGCATCAGCCTGTTGAGCCAATAGCACTGCAGCCACAACGACAGCTAGGAAAATTGTGAAAAACTTCATTTTTTAAATTGGATTAGTTAGTTGTGTATGGTCTACAGTAAGACTTTTACTTTTACTCTGAAATCTGCAAAGCCGCTGGCCCCCTTTTATACCGAAAATTTGCGGAAAAAAATCGCCAACCCTTTCATTTTTCCTTGAACACGTACGTTAAACTCGATAAACAAAGACTATAAAAACCACTAATTTGCGTTTATGCTTCTTGTTTAATAAACAGACTTCAAAATCACACAAACACGAATGTTTACTTAATTCGGTTGTTTCCAATTAACTGTTTAAACAAATGAATAAATGTACACGTGTACCTACTTTGAGTTAGAGTTGTTAATTGGAAGCGCGTGTAGACCGTGCAGACGGATCGATAAACGATGAATTTATCGAATCATTTGGTATCCGTGTGGACATGCTCAATGTAAGTAAAACAACAAGTAAGGAAGCCTAAGTTCGAGTGGAATCGAACATTAGATACTCAGCTGTATGCTTTCATTGTTTGTTTGCGTTTGTTCGATATAGGGTGTGTTTTATATGAAACGAGTCCTGCATAAACAGGGCACAGCCACGCCCATTTTCAACATTTGTATCAATCGTCCAAATAAGCATATATGTAAATATTATTGTCAGTGCAAAATTGCATCCCTCTATGACTTTTAGTTACAAAGACTCCACGTTACAAATTCCAAAATGGTGTTCCAGAAATATCTTTGTTAAAAAGTAGGCGTGGTCATAAACCGATTTCAATACATTTTTGCGTGTCTATTAACACATGTTATAAAAGTGTATAAACCAAGTTTCATCATAATATCTCAGTTATTTGTCGAGTAATAGGCTCGTGGCCGCTGTGGTGCAGTGGGTAGAGTGCTCGCCTGCTATGCCAGAGGTCTCGGGTTCAAACCACGGTCCGAGCCTATCACCAAAACCAGTTTTCTAATTAGTAAAAATCCAATTATTGGGTTTTTTAAGAGCAGCGGTCACCTCTCGGCAGTGGGCGGCTACCCCCAGAGTGTATTTCTGCCATGAAAAAGCTTCTCACAAAAAATGCATTCGCCGTTCGGAGCCGGCATAAAAGTGTAGGTCCACCCAATTAGTAGGAAAAACAAAAAGGAGCACACCTCGAATTGGGAGAGAAGCTCGGCCATAAAACTCGTCAGAGTTATAATAGCGCCATTGTATTATATTATTATTATAATAGGCTCGTAGATTCCTTTGTATAAAAAGAGGCGGTGCCACGCCCATTTTCCAAACTTTTTTTATTTTTTGTTTCCGGTCTATTGTAGAACTCATGTCACAAAATTTCAATGAATTATCTTTATATTTCACAGAGATATCGCTTAAAATGGTTTTATTATAATATAATACAATGGCGCTATTATAACTCTGATGAGTTTTATGGCCGAGCTTCTCTCCCAATTCGCGGTGTGCTCCTTTTTGTTTTTCCTACTAATTGGGTGGACCTACAGTTTTATGCCGACTCCGAACGGCGAATGCATTTTTTGTGAGAAGCTTTTTCATGGCAGAAATACTCTCGGAGGGTATGCCGCCCACTGCCGAGAGGTGACCGCTGCTCTTAAAAAACCCAATAATTGGATTTTTACTAATTAGAAAAATTTGTTTGGCTCGGACCGTGGTTTGAACCCGAGACCTCTGGCATAGCAGGCGAGCACTCTACCCACTGCACCACAGCGGCCACATGGTTTTATTAGGTCACTTTATAATACCCATATATAAAAGTGGGCGTGGTCGTCAACCGATTTTTGTAAGTTTTCGTCCACACATTTAGCTAAGTAAATATATCACGCGTACCAAATTTCATCGATATATCTTTAACGGTTTCTGAGTTATGGCTTATAAAACTTTCAATATTTGCCCCTTAATAAGTGGGCGTGGCACCGCCCATTTTCCAAAATTTTTGTACTTTTTGTTTTATGTCCGTAGTTGGACACCTGCCACAAAATTTCAGTGATAGATCTTTATATTTGACAGAGATATCGCTTAAAATGGTTTTATTAGGTCACTTTATAATACCCATATATAAAAGTGGGCGTGGCCGTCAACCGATTTTAATAATTTTTCGTCAAAACATTTGTCTAAGTAAGCAAATTACGCATACCAAATTTCATCGATATATCTTCAACGGTTTCTGAGTTATGACATATAAAACTTTCAATGTTTGACCCTTAATAAGTGGGCGTGGCACCGCCCATTTTCCAAAACTTCATCAAATTTCTTCATAAAGGCCTGTGCTCAATACGTGGGTAAAATTTTATCACTCTAGCTATATTAGTGGCTGAGATACCAAATTTCTGATTTTTTCTATATAGGAAAAGTGGGCGAGGTCATGGTCCGATTTCGCCCATTTTCAATACCAACCGTCCCAGTCTCGATACCAACTCGCATTTCAAATTTCATCAAAATATCTCAATTTTTGCGTGAGTTAGAGTGTTTACACACGGACGGACGGACGGACGGACATGGCTCAATCGATTTCTCTTTTCACCCTGATCATTTTGATATATATAAGTCCATATCTATCTCGATTATTTCATTATGTTACAATCCACCGTTATGAAATCAAAACTATTATACTCTGCACCCAGAAAAAAAATAGTGTGAAATCAACCAAAAATCAACAAATTTTGTGGTTAATTTTTTTCAACACGATGCTTAATGTATGCCATCATGTAATCGTGTAAATTTAACACTACTGTCAAGTGTTAGTTTAACAGGATGACAACAGTAGAATTAACACTAAAAAGTACTGAGTCTTCCTGTTGATTTTACAATTTTTACTAGTTATTGTTACAATTTAATTTGGTTAAATTAACACGAAATGGTCCTCTTGAATTAACAATAACATCTTTTTGATTTTACCTTAAATTTATTGTTAAATTAACTAGAAAGTCTTGTTGATTTTACAATTTATTTTTTTTTAATAAAAAAAACATATAAAACACAAAATATATAATTATCAGATCAATAAAGCATATTCGAGTACATCACCCGCACAACCGACCAAATTGAAAGCGTACTTCACATACGAATAATTTATACATGGGCGATAGTACTTACTATCACTGGCACCGAGTAATGTTTGGCCGCTAATGCAACGGTATATGCACCGCATGCTGCGTGAAAGACTCCATTCGCTAAACATCTCTTCGTGGTAAAAATTGCAAACTATGAAGAGGAAAAAAAAATATTGAACATTAAAAACTTTTAGAAACAAAAATGCAACCCACTTTTAACTTACCTGCGAACTAAAAATATAAATGGAAAAACCATTATCACGCACTGCCAATGATGCTAAACTCCTATCATTGCCACGGCACAAAATTTTCTTTTTGTTAAAAAAAAAAATAATATTAGTTTGTGTTTTGCGCGAACAGCAGAACTTCCAACGTTGAAAAAATTGTGTATGTTTCAAAATTGTTTTGATGTTATTTTTAACACTTTTTTAGATTATATTGACACAATCATCGTGTTGAATAAACCAAAATTCCAAATGACGTTTATGTTTGAACATTGTTTCGTGTTATATCAACCAACTTTTATTGTTAAATGTGGTTCTTGTTGTTTTAACATTTGTTTTCATGTTGTATTAACACTAAAATTGGGACGTAAATTTTCTAACATTTTTGTTTAGTTTATATTGACACTATCATCATGTTAAATATACCAAATTCCAAATGACATTTAGGAAAAAAATTTTATATTTGAATCATCTTGTATATTTTAAAATTTCTTCTTGTTGTATCAACAATAAAATTTGGTTGAATTTACCAAATTTTCAGATGACAGTTACAAAGCTAAAATCATGTTTCAAACATCGTGTAATTTGAAAAAATTGTTGCTGTTCTATGTGTAAAGATCGATCGTGTTCATTTTACATGAATCGTGTTGATGAATTTTTTTCTGAGTGTGTGTACTAGTACAGCTAAGTATAAAAAAATAAGCAACTAAGTAGTTAGTGAGCAAAATTTCTAGTTGGGAACTGTAAAAAAACTAACAATAGAGATTCTAAAACACTAATTAGAACGGATGTTGGGCAGCTAGGTATCTAGAGGACACTGCGAGGAAGTCGTGAGATGCAAAGGAATCACTCTGACCATCCCCAGGATTAACACATACAATCTACACATTCATGTACATGAAATGGTATTTTGTATTTTGTTTTTTTTTTGTTCAATAGAAATCCTAACAATAATTTTAGCAAAAATTATTTTAAAGCGCTTGTAATTTAGAGACATTAATTATAAATTTGGTTTAAAACAGAATTATGGTATATAGTAGACATATACGCCGACAGTGATTCCGGCGGCGGCGGCGCCATTCTAAAAAAAATTTCGGCGGCGTGCTTTTTCGCGCCGGCGCGCCTATCCCAAATCTACAAATTACAATCCTTATTCAAATCTTAATTTTATTTAGTTACCTTAATAGCGCTGGCTGAATGGAATAAATAAACTAATTTCCACCATAAATTGTTGAAACTTTTTTATTAACAACAAAAAAACAATTGTTACATAAACTAAAATATAAAATAAAGAAAATAAATATTAAAGAATATACACAAATCCATATGTAAGGGTAAATTTAAATTAATTTGCTTATTTTGTATGATAATAAACCCGCATACATATATTTACATACATATTTATATATATGTATATAAGGCACTTTAAAATAAATATATGTATATACAGTGTTGGAAAAAATAATAGGGACAAAATTTTGCAATTCTCCATTTATTTCATATTAAGACCAAATAATAATTACCATAATTTGATGCTTGCACGGAGAGGACATGCTTCAATGACTCTGGGGTAGTTTTTGTATAATAATTTAATTTTTATGAATAAAAATAATGAAATGTATAATTTAAGTTGGAAATAATAATAGGGACAAACTTTAAATTCGATTGTTTTTTTTTTTTTTCAAATAAACTACAATATTACTGCTGCAGCTAGATTTAAACTAAAGTTTAGTTTAAGCTCCTTTATTTTTTATAACTTCCTTACTTCTTCGTGGCATAGGGTTGACCAAATCAGCGCAATTTGCAACTGGTATTAAGTACCAAGCTTCTTTAATTTTTTTTTTCCATAACTCTTGCTTATTTTTCCATTTTTGATCCCCCATCGTCTTCTTTAATAATCCCTATAGGGCTGAGGTTCGACGACTGTGAGGGCTACTCAAAACAGCAACTTTCTTACGTTCAAACCATGAGTTTTCGATTCTGGAGGCATGTTTGGGATCATTTTCATGCATATATCGCCATCTAATGATATCAAGGAGGGTTTAAATTATTCAATTTTGAGTAGAACAATTATTCAATTTAGCAGCAGACCTCGAGAAGTAGGACTAAATGGAAGAGATCCCAGAAAAGTTCCGTATCTGAGAAAAAATTATGTAAGCCATGGCTGTTCCTTACTTTACTACACTGAAAAAACAACTTACTCAGATTATGGAAAAGTGGGAATGATTCGGCGCTAAAGACATATTTCCATATTTCCCATTTTTCCATAATCTGAGTAATTTTGAGTGTAGCCTCAGTCCCAAAGAATTTAAGCTACTGGAAAATTTTCAACGAAATTCACAGAGAACGTTCAGGGGGTAATCTATACTAATTATATAAAATTGATTGTATGGAAAATGTATGTAACGCGATAACTCAAAAAGTGCTGGACCGATTTTAATAATTTTTTTTTTAAAATGTCATAAATTGTGAATTCTCGCCAACCATATACTTTTTTTGCGCATTTCTAAGACTTTAATACCTTTTTCCCGGATTTAAATTTCGAAAAACTCGAAAAAGCGCAAGCATAGACAGATTCGTTTGGTCATTTGCCGTGTTCAGTGGAGGCGTTGCAGTCGTGCCAGGCAGCGCAGCGTAGGCGACTCATATGTTTGTTTTTGCACGGTTTGTTGTTTGTCTCGGTGGCAATCAAAAACCTGTTTATGCATGCATACTATGCTATAACTCAGGAACGCCTGCACCTACACCTGCGATATTGGCATCAAATGAAAGGTGTTGAGCAAGACTTCAACATAGAGTTATCTGGGTAAGAATGTGGACCCAGATGACCCCGGAATGTTTTTGAACGATATTGGTATGAAATTAAAGGTATTAAGCAGGGCTTAAACACATACCTATGTATTTTCATTGTTATTTCCATGCCGGGTCTCCAGATATGGGCCAAAACGTGGGCGCGGATGACCCCGGAATGTGTCTGAGCGATATTGGTATCGAATGAAAGGTTTTGATCTGGACTTCTACATAGAGCTATTTTAGTAAGGATGCCTAGGCCGGGTCTCCAGATATGGGTCAAAATGTGACCCCGGATTAACCCGGAATGTTTCTGAGCAATATTGGTATCAAATGAAAGGTTTTGAAGAGGGATTTTACATGGAGCTCTATTCATTCTAATTCCTAGACGAAGATCCGGGTGGCCCGGAATGTTTCTGAGCAATATTGGTATCGAATGAATGGCCTTGATCAGGACTTCAACACAAAACTCTGTTACGTATGCTTTTACATGGCCGTTTTTTCTAATAATTATTTTATGTGAATTTTATATGAGCTATTGGCCAGTTTTTAATTAAGAAAAATTGAAAAAAATTTTTTGGTAGAAGTTATGGATCCATTTCGGATGGATTGTAATAAAAATTGAGAATTAAGCGAAACAAAGCTGACGGCGGTGGTAGCTCAATGGGATTGTCATTGGATTACCAATCGAAAAGAATTAATTCGATTCTCGGTTGAGGCCGCCTGAAGAAGTCTGATGAGGGGATGTGGTGGTCTCCGAAATGGTTCCATAACTTCTACCAAAAAAATTTGTTCAATTTTCCTTAATTAAAAAATGGGCAAAGCTCATGTATAATTCGCACAAAACTCTTTAATTGTGATTCCTAAGCCGGGTCCCCAGATATGGGTCAAAATGCCGACCCGGAAGTTTTTGATCGATATTGGTATCAAATTAAATGTGTTGGGGACGGCTTCAAAATAGAGTTATTTTCATAGTGATGTCTAGACCAGGTCATCAAGTGGACCCAGATAACCCCGGAATAATTTAACTTAACTTAACTTGATTTGACTTGACTTGACTTGATTTAACTTGACTTGACTTAACTTAACTTAACTTAACTTTACTTTACTTTACTTAACTTGATTTAATATGACTTTAATTTGACCTGACTTGGCTTGACTTGACTTGATTTGACTTGACTTGAATTGATTGAACTTGACTTGGATTACCTATTATTCGTCATTGCGAAGCAACGGGTATTTGCTAGTATCTAATAAAAATAAATATAATGTTTCACTAATCCACTTATAATAGTATTTGTCTACACCTTTTCCCGTTTAAGTTCAGAAAGTTACAATTGAAAATTTTGCAGTAGCTTATGGCGTTTTATTTTCTCGAAATAATGTTGCGCTGTTTGATTTTCTTAGCCACTTTGTAAGTTTGTCTGGTCCTTTCACCAAATATTGACCTCTAACTAAGTAAGAGGGCACCCTTATCTACAAATTCAGCCATTTTATAGAAAGTCAGGATACGTAATTCGATAATTGGGATATAGGAGGGCAAAACACGTCGATTGGTTCCTTTTTTTTTATTTTGAAGAACTTTTGCAGTTAGCAAAACTAGGAAAATATGTACACATCTCGCTCCATATGGGTATGGCGCGCCAGCGCACGCCGCCGCGCCGATACGCCGATTTCACGGATTATGGCGGCGGCGGCCGATTATGAAGGTAAGCGGCGCGGCGGCGGCGGCGTCAATCGGCGGCGTATATGTCTAGTATATAGATATGTTGATATCAAAAACGGAGGCACTAGATCCATTAAAATATATGTATCCTCCTGAGTACAGATCTTCCAATTTTTGGAATTTCGTTCAAAAATTTCTATAGCGCACTACTTAGAGATTACGTAGCATGGAAATAATCATAAAACTACTAATAAATTGGAAAAAAATGGTTTTGTTCTATGCCCTACATAAAGGACATGTGTACTCGATATCTACGCCATTATTAATTTTATGTCCCACATTAAGGACAAATGTTCTCAACACCATGACTTTTATTAATTTTAGTATTATACTTGTATTCCAGTTTTTTTCGAAATAAACAAAAAAAAAATAAATAAGTTTTCTTCACAGTAACTTTACATTTCTTCGGCAGTAATCTATATATACATAGTAAATTTTAGTTTAATTTTAATTCCATTTTGGAATTTATACATAACAATGCCAAAAAACATAAAATTTAAACCATTCTGGTTTAAAAAAAAAAAGTAGAGAATATTGAGAGAGAAATTATTCTTGGTGTCAAATTGATACTTTCTTGGAATTAAATCAAAACCAAATTTTGATTATTTTTAGAATATTTCTGGTATTAAAAATAGTTTAAATGGAATTAAATCACAACCAAATTTTAATTATTTTTATAATATTTTTGGTAATAAAAATAGTTTAAATGGTATAAGATCTATCCGAAAATTGGAATAAATTTTATACTTTTTTGGATTTAAAAATAAACCCCCATAAAATTTCCAGTGGATATACCGCAAATAGCCCATTGTCGCAAAGATTAATGAGAAATTGAATAACGTTAACATTGTTTATTTACATAAAAATCCGAAACAGTAATAGAAAACACTAAAGTACCTTATATATCGAGCCCTAATCCCCATAAAAGTGTATCCGAAAAAAGTAAATTTTACAGGACACAGTTTTTTAAATTTGTTTTTCATACAGCATAAACAATAAAAGTTTAAATAAATTGTGTAAATGCATGTATGAAGTTTGAATAAGTGTTAATAAGTGTGAATATATGTAAATATATTAATCAACCGGTCGCGAGAAGCCACAAACATGGCGTGGGTCGATTGCATTTTCCACTGCGATTGAATTGCTGTTATATGCAAAGAAAAAATTCAAAGAAAAAAATGTGAAATGATAAGAAGAGTGATTTACCTGCGTATGTAGGTTTTGGAAATTAAAATATATTTTCACCCAAGAATAATAATGCATGTTCTGAAGTTGATAATTATTGGTTCACTGCTATAAAAAAGCGACTAACGAATTATGAATGTGTATTACCAACAATTTACCATTTTAGTAACATTTTCGTCTCAATAAAGACGCGTTCAAATAAATATTGCAGGTGGTGGAAAGTCGGCTTCAGTATAATGCGGCCGCCGTATTTATTTTCAACACGGATAAAAATATTTCATTAATTTTTAATGAACGGCGTTCATAAATTTTCTGTAGTGAGTTTTATGAACAAATTCATTGATTTTAATGAATTTTTCATAAATTTAATCAAGAATTTCATAAAATTTAATGAAGGCGTTCATAAAGTTAATGAATGAAAATTCATGAACTTGGTGTAGAACAAAATTCAAAATTTTAATAGTTTTTATGGCTTATGAAAAATAGTTATGAATACTATTCATAGAATTCATAGTTATTCAATTGGTATGAGAAAGACAAATTCTATGTGTTACCTTCGTTCGTTAATTTTCCGATAGCTTTGAATATTGCTGCAATTCTCAGATGATTAATGAAGCACTTGGTATAAAGAGTTTATTGTTTGCATCTTCACTTATATGAAATGTAATATTGCCCTTTGTCTGAATAATATCTAGGGAAGTATTAGTTGAATAATTATGTTTTCCGATCCCTCCGGCCTTTTTATTTATTTATTTTATTTTTTTTTATATTTTTTACATTTTTATAAAAAAAAATTAAATTATAAAAAAAATCAGTCACCGACCGGATTCGAACCTCCGACCTGCTCGATTCCAAGCCGGACGCCTTACCACTGTGCCATCACACCACTTGTATTGAGCATGTCAAATGCTGCACTTAAACTGTACTTGTCCTCAATTATAACAAATAATTTCATAAAATCTATGAAAAAATTCATAATATTTTATGAACCCGTTCATAAAATTTTTATGAACACGTTCATTGTTTCGTTCATATTCATAAACCTCGTTCATTAAAATCTCGAGCTTATGAACGCCGTTCATTAATTTTAATGAACACGTTAGTTGGTTCAAAATCAACTATTTTTTTCATTAATATTAATGTTGAAATACATTAGTTTTATGTACGTTTTTCGTTCCGTGAAACCACTAAGAATGTGTCAATGAATCCTTCAGGAAAAGTTCTGTGAATGATAATTTTACTAGTTATAACATTCCCGACTACGCATCGTGATCTATCAGAAACGAATATTCCGGTGCCGGGTACATTGTTATTGAAATTTTCCTCTCTTTTTGTATACAATTTGCTTTTATGTAGTTCAAAATAATTCTATGAAAAACAGAAAAAAGGACAAGGTAAAGATTTCTTTCACGCAAAATTAAGATTATTTTTTTTATCTTCAGCCTGTAATTAAATTTACGCTTGTTTACTTAAAGTAAAAGGATTACTATTATCTCTCAAAAACTTTCTTTCGTTCAGAGAAATCCTTTGCTCCTCTTTCTCTACTAATAAAGCTGCTATCGCTTTATCGATAGAATCCATTATTTTATTATTTAAATAAATTTTTTTTAGTAAAATAAAGTAAAAGTGTTTTTGGTTTTATCAAAAAGATAAAAAACCTGAGAAAAACCCGCTCAATTTCGCATCAGCACTTGGTAACGCTGATTCGAACATAGTTCATATAGTTGGCAACACTTAACTTCGAACCGACGCACAATGGGTGATTGCGGCCAAAAATAAATTCAAAATTAAAGTATTAGTAAAACCATTTTTTTAAATAGAGATCGACAGATATATCAAATTGTAATAAAAAAACTTATATAAAAATTTTTGAGTCTCTCTCAAAGTTGAGCAAAAAATAGGTTCTTTTATTTCTCAATGAACACACCTCATACAAAATGATCTATCTCATTTAATTGTTAACATACGAACTCGAGTAATACATCATTGCATAGATAATGATTTTCTCTTTCAGAAATTATAACTTGGTTGTAAATAGCGTTCACTATTGAATTTATATGAATTTTCAAATATTGACAAAAAATGTCGATGAGAAAAAAATTTTGCTCGACTTTGAATAAAAAAATGTAAAAAACAAAAAATATGACCTCTTCAAATTTTTTTTATGCCTTGAAACAATACATTCTTAATCAAACTGCATTTTCATTTTAAAAATCCACTTGCTCCATTTGCTTTTATAATTTTTTTCCCGTTTGCCTAAAACTGCGTTTTTGTAAACGCATTAATTATGTTAGTTTTGACATTATGAAAAAAGTTTATATTTAGGCGATTAATCGAATATTTCTTTATCGTCTTGCAATAAATGGTGCATACTTTCAAATTATGAGGTAATTTTTTTTTATCAGCGTTAACTCATATCCTTGGCAGCCTTTTTCTTTTGGAATATAAAAAAAAATGTGTAAAAATTGTAAAACTTTAAAATGAAATAAAAAAAAAACAAAAAATATGACCTCCTCAATTTTTTAATAGTTGATAGTCCTAAATGTCTTTTATAAACAGGTGAAAAATTCGTTTGCTCCATTTTGGTTTATGAACTTTTTTGTGGAAGGTGTTTTTTAAGTTTTCGTGAATTTTTCCCATAGAAAACGCCCAGAAGTATGCTTCAGAAAGTTTTAATCCCTTTGTATGGGGAATATTTCTCAAAATGATGAAACTTAAATATCGATAAATTCTAATTAAGATATTCGAAGAAACTAAACGCTGTTTTTAAGGGTAATGATTGTGCTTTCAACTGGTTTAATCAAATTTAGGTGGAAAGTAATTACATAAAAGATATTAAGCAGGGAATAGAGCCAAAAAACGTTTTTTTGCCTATTTGGGCATGAATATCTCAGAAACTAGAACCAATTTGGAAAATCTGACTCCAGATTCAGGTTTAGCACACTGAAATACTTTAGAAAAGTGTAATTTCATTTCTGGTATAAATTTTTTTTTAAATGCGATTTTTTTGTATGAAAATTTTATGATAAATGCTTATAAAATACTTAAAAGTGCATATATTCTTTATTTAAAAACAGTGAAGTGCTTTACCCCTTTTCCAGAATGATTACTGCATTTGATTTATATTTCAAAAGTGTATACACTAATCAAAATTGAGCATTTTAGCTATAATAGTTAGGAAAATGCTGAAATTTCAAAAAATAACGTTATAAGGGAGGTGGGCGTATTTGTGGGTGAATTTTGTTAAAATTTTCACAGTTTACTAATTTGAACCAAAAAAGCTTAAGTTCCGAGTTTCAAGATGCTAGCTCAATTATTACTATTTTTGGCCGCGTTTGTATAGAGGTGCCCCCACTGTGCGACGGGGTAGCTGATACGATTTTCGAGGAGTTCGGCACCGTGGCTTTCGGCGTTTCGGTAGTTCGTTCGGTGTTCGTGATACTGGCATTAGTCTCTACCCTCGAAACTTCACATTTCACAGCTATGAAATTTTGGGAGTTGATGCATGCGATATATATACACATGCCAACTTTTACACCAGTATTTTGGAGATGTTTAGGGAAATTTCGGCACCGCCGCGGTTCTTGCAGTGATACTGAAAAAAAGACCCTCAACTGCCTTAAGACTGAAAAAATAAAGCAAAATGTACCCTCATGATATTTAATTAATCTCCTACATTACTTACTTGATACAATTATTCGATTCGGGCCATTTATTTGAGTAGATTTAATTACTCCTCCGGATTGCACTTTTAGAAACATTTTGTTTCATTCATTTAGATTTTTTTTTCTGATAATTTTTTCTTAATATTTTTTTGGTTTTGATTTCAAACCAAAAATACTTTGATGGTAATATAATTGAGAAAGAGAAAGTTTTTTATACTTTTCCGGATTTGTTTTTAAACCATAAATGATTAAACTTCTTTAGAGAGAATTTTAAGACCTTTCAAGGCTTTATTTTGAAACTATTTTGAAATAAATAAAATTCTAAATCTTCTCATAGTTTAAAAATAAGACTTTTTGGCATTAAAATTCAAATTTAATTCCAAGAATGATTAAATTAAGTACCAAATGATATTAGAAATAAACTATCATTTTTTACTGTGTATATAAAAATCAAGCCTATTTCTTTGTCGTCGGCTTTCGCCCAAATGCGTGGAGGGATTTCGACCAAATTTACACACAAGCTGAGCACTTTGTCCAAATGGTTTATATGCATATTTTTTTCAAATCCGGAAGTCGGTTCCCTAGATATAGGCCCAAAAGGTCAAAACGTGGACCCGGCTTTCCCCTGAATATTTTTGGACGGTATTGGTACCAAATGAAAGGTATTGAGCAGGGAATTTACATAGAATAGTGCTGATTGTGATTCCTGGTCTCTATATATGGGTCAAAACGTGGACCTAGATGACCCTAGAATACTTCTGAGCGATATTGGTATCAAACTAAAGGTCTTGATCAGGACTTCGACATAGAACTATTATAATTGTGATATATAGGCCCGGTCTCCGAAACCGAAAAGTGGGAATCATGGCTTCAATATAGGAAAAATGAAAGTCGAATGGAATAGTATGCGGAAGGGTGGAGAAGGAAAAGAAAAGGGGTGCCATCTGTTTAAAAATTTAATTCTCCTGCAGAGTTTGATTGATTTTTAAATTTCTGGTACAATGAAAAGGGCTTGAGCTTAAAAGTTTTGCAAAAAGGGTTGCCACCTGTCAAAAGTTCACTTTTACGTTAAATTTTGTTTGATTTTTAAATTTGAGGTGTCATATGAAAGGGCTTGGCCTGAAAATTGGTAATTTACTAGAATTTTTACAAAAAGGTTGCCATCTGTTCAAAATTTCAAATCAAAAATCAAAATTCTAAAGTCAAAAATCAAAAATCTAAAATCAAGAATCAAAAATTAAAAATCAAAACCAAAACCAAAACAAATGAATGAAATGAGTTTAGGTGGCAACCCCACTGAGTAATATTTTGCTTTCATTTTACACCCATATCAGCATATCTAATTTTTTTAGTTCAAAAAAGGTGGCAGCATTATGAAAACATCTTTAGTGGCAGCACCTGAGTCAGGCGTACTATCTGTACAGTTATACATATATAAGTACAAGAATATATCATTTATTTAAAGTTATAAGATAATACAAATCTAAATCCCCTTCATGTGATATTTTAAATTTGAAAAAGAACAGTACGTACATAAAATTGGGTCCATGAAATAACTCCCACGAAATAAGTCCCACTTTTAAAAGCGAAATAAGTCCCACCAAAAATTGCTTAAAAAAAATAAAATAACTCCCACGAAATAAGTCCCACTTCTGAAAACGAAATAAGTCCCACCAAAATGAAATGATTTAAAAATTTACTTGAAATGAAATAACTCCCACTCAAAATTAAATAACTCCCCCTTGAATAATATATTTCTTAAATGAAATAAGTCCCATTTTCATAAACGAAATAAGTCCCACTTTTTCACTGTTTAATGCGATTTCAAATAAGAAGTATTTGGCTCTTCGAAAAAAAAACACACATCGAATAATATGAATAATCAAAGCAGAGGAATAATAAAGGGATAAGGACAAAAAATTAGGGTTGTCCCTTTTACGAAATGTCCAATATATAACTTTTGCCATAAGAAAAAAATGAAAAATAAAGCCATAATGGCTTTATATTTCATGGCTCTATCGCACCCCTCCATAAAAAAATCATTTATTTATCAGATAAATATTTGAAGGGGTATGAAATAACTCCCACTTTGCAAAACGAATTTATTCCGACTCAAAACGAAATAAGTTCCACTTAAAATAAAAACGCGTAACGAAATAAGTCCCACCAATTGACGAAAAAAGTCCTACTTTTAAAAACGAAATAACTCGCACTATCAAAATAGCAATTTTTGATGGGACTTATTTTGTTTTTAAAAGTGGGAGTTATTTCATATATATATATATCATATGGCCGCTGTGGTGCAGTGGGTAGAGTGCTCGCCTGCTATGGCAAAGGTCTCGGGTTCAAGCCACGGTCCGAGCCAAACACCAAAACAATTTTTCTAATTAGTAAAAATCCAATTATTGGGTTTTTTTAAGAGCAGCGGTCGCCTCTCGGCAGTGGGCGGCATACCCTCCGAGTGTATTTCTGCCATGAAAAAGCTTCTCACAAAAAATGCATTCGCCGTTCGGAGCCGGCATTAAACTGTACACAGAGCCAAAAGACCACCTAAAATGCCCTGTAAATCAGAACAAAGTTTAGCGGATTTCTCTACGCTTTCTCTCCAATAAGATGCCCGTCTTATTATGACTGGATATCTCATTTTAATAAAACTAAGTAGATATACTGTAAAACTAATATGAAAACCTTTTCAATATTATTAAGAAGATAACCCGTGGATGTTAGATGAAATCATTTTCAATAAAATTTAATGGATAACCTATAAAACTAAGATGAAAACCTCTTATGCAAAATTAAGAAGATGACTCCTAGAATAAATATGGAAACCTTTTCACATAAATTTAGCAGATAATCTGTAAAATTAAGAAGAAACCCTGTTTAATATTATTAAGAAGAGAATCTTGATTTTCATCGGAAAACATAATTAGTCAACTAGTATTTTCCTAGGACTTATTCAGACAAAGGGCAACATTTCATTTCATATAAGTGCAGATTGACATAATAAACTCTTTATACCAAGTGCTTCACTAATCGTTTGAGAATTGTAGAAATGTGCAAAGCCGTAGTGAAATTGACGAACGGAGGAAACACATACCCTGCAAGAACTGTGCAGGTCATTTGACCGGTCATATGACCGGCAGGCATGACCAAAAGTTTTGGGATATTTCCTATCACATTCTTAAGGGCATCGGTAACTTTTGTGACCGTTTCATTCATCACGTTCCCGTATGTGTGCTTTCAAATTCCATTCTATCCTTATCTACCTCATTGGTTTTGAACTTGGCTAGAAGCACATACGAGTGCAAATGTGTTGGTAATATAATATTTTTGTAATAGTGTTAGTACTTTCGGTCACACAATTCTAGCAGGGATAAGAGCTCTTTTAAAAATAAAAAGTTCTCCCTTTTAATTTCTTGAACATGTTATTGCACACATACAAAAAAAGTGGCTGATGCAATAACTGTTATGCATATTTCTAGTATGTACGAGTATATCCATACATGTACGTACGTTAAGACGTTTATAGCAAAATTTTAATTAATAAGGGCTCTTTTAAAAATAAAAAGTTTTCCTTTTTAATAAATTCAAAAAGGTTCTAGTAAAAATTAGAGGATGTCCTTATTGATGAATTTTCTCATAAAAACAAGCAGATTTCTTCTAACAATTAAATTTTTTTGACAAAATGACATAAAAAATTAATAAATAAGAAGTTATCTCCTCGTTTGCAGACGGTATCCTTTTCAATAAATTTAAGAAGAAATTCAAGCTAAAATCTAGAAGATTTTCTAGCAAAAATTTCTTCAATTTTGTCTCCTCTCGCTCTCCTTGGCCAAATAGCTTTTTTTAGATGGCAGTCTCTTTGATTATATGTGAACTTTTTGGCTCTGTGTAGGTCCACCCAATTGGTAGGAAAAACCAAAAGGAGCACACCTCGAATTGGGAGAGAAGCTCGGCCATAAAACTCGTCAGAGTTATAATAGCGCCATTGTATTATATTATTATTAGGGCAACAGAAAATATGCCCTAAAAACTCGTTTTTAGCGCTAAAAATATGTCCTTAAAAATATGGTTTAAGCGCTAAAAATATGCTCTTAAAACTTGGTTTAAGCACTGAAAATATGCCCTTAAAATTTTGTTTATATCTATTATATAAAAATGAATGTGTGTGTGTGTCCTTTATAGACTCCCAAAGTAATCAACCGATCTTTATGAAATTTTCACAGTGGATTCATATGGTATTAGCGCACATAATTGGGAACTTCCCGGAATATAGGCCCAAATGTGGACCCAGAGTGACCCAGCAAGTGTTTGAGCAAAATGGGTATCAAATGAAAGGTGCTGAGCAGACCTTCAACATAAAGTTATTTTCATTGCGACGCCAAGGCCGGGTCCCCAAATATGGGTCAAAACGTGGACCCAGATGACCCTCGAATGTTTCTAAACGATATTGGTATCAAATGAAAGGTGTCGAGCAGGGCTTCAACATACTGATATTTTCATTTTTATACTCAGCTGTACTAGTACACAGAGTATTATAATTTTGATTTCATAACGGTGGATTGTAACATAATGAAATAATCGAGATAGATATGGACTTATATATATCAAAATGATCAGGGTGAAAAGAGAAATCGATTGAGCCATGTCCGTCCGTCCGTCCGTCCGTCCGTACGCAGGATAACTCGCGTAAAAATTGAGATATTTTGATGAAATTTGAAATGCAAGTTGGTATCGAGACTGGGACGGTTGGTATTGAAAATGGGCGAAATCGGACCATGACCACGCCCACTTTTCCTATCTAGAAAAAATCGGAAATTTGGTATCTCAGCCACTAATATAGCTAGAGTGATAAAATTTTACCCACGTATTGAGCTCAGGCCTTTATGAAGAAATTTGATGAAGTTTTGGAAAATGGGCGGTGCCACGCCCACTTATTAAGGGTCAAACATTGAAAGTTTTATATGTCATAACTCAGAAACCGTTGAAGATATATCGATGAAATTTGGTATGCGTAATTTGGTTACTTAGACAATCGGTTTATGACCACGCCTACTTTTTAACAAAGATATTTCTGGAACACCCTTTTGGAATTTGTAACGTGAAGTCTTTGTAACTAAAAGTCATTTTGCACTAACAATAATATTTATATGCTTATTTGGATGATTGATACAAATTTTGAAAATGGGCGTGGCTGCGCCCTGTTTATGCAGCACTCGTGTCATATAAAATACACCCTATATCGAACAAACGCAAACAAACAATGAAAGCATACAGCTGAGTATCTAATGTTCGATTCCACTCGAACTTAGGCTTCCTTACTTGTTATTTTTTAAGTCGGTTTCCCAGAGATGGTTCAAGTAGTGAGTAAAGTAAAGGTAAAGGTAAAGGTAAAGGTAAAGGTAAAGGTAAAGGTAAAGGTAAAGGTAAAGGTAAAGGTAAAGGTAAAGGTAAAGGTAAAGGTAAAAGTAAAGGTAAAGGTAAAGGTAAAGGTAAAGGTAAAGGTAAAGGTAAAGGTAAAGGTAAAGGTAAAGGTAAAGGTAAAGGTAAAGGTAAAGGTAAAGGTAAAGGTAAAGGTAAAGGTAAAGGTAAAGGTAAATGTAAAGGTCAAGGTAAAGGTAAAGGTAAAGGTAAAGGTAAAGGTAAAGGTAAAGGTAAAGGTAAAGGTAAAGGTAAAGGTAAAGGTAAAGGTAAAAGTAAAGGTAAAGGTAAAGGTAAAGGTAAAGGTAAAGGTAAAGGTAAAGGTAAAGGTAAAGGTAAAGGTAAAGGTAAAGGTAAAGGTAAAGGTAAAGGTAAAGGTAAAGGTAAAGGTAAAGGTAAAGGTAAAGGTAAAGGTAAAGGTAAAGGTAAAGGTAAAGGTAAAGGTAAAGGTAAAGGTAAAGGTAAAGGTAAAGGTAAAGGTAAAGGTAAATGTAAAGGTCAAGGTCAAGGTCAAGGTCAAGGTAAAGGTAAAGGTAAAGGTAAAGGTAAAGGTAAAGGTAAAGGTAAAGGTAAAGGTAAAGGTAAAGGTAAAGGTAAAGGTAAAGGTAAAAGTAAAGGTAAAGGTAAAGGTAAAAGTAAAGGTAAAGGTAAAGGTAAAGGTAAAGGTAAAGGTAAAGGTAAAGGTAAAGGTAAAGGTAAAGGTAAAGGTAAAGGTAAAGGTAAAGGTAAAGGTAAAGGTAAAGGTAAAGGTAAAGGTAAAGGTAAAGGTAAAGGTAAAGGTAAAGGTAAAGGTAAAGGTAAAGGTAAAGGTAAAGGTAAAGGTAAAGGTAAAGGTAAAGGTAAAGGTAAAGGTAAAGGTAAAGGTAAAGGTAAAGGTAAAGGTAAAGGTAAAGGTAAAGGTAAAGGTAAAGGTAAAGGTAAAGGTAAAGGTAAAGGTAAAGGTAAAAGTAAAGGTAAAGGTAAAGGTAAAGGTAAAGGTAAAGGTAAAGGTAAAGGTAAAGGTAAAGGTAAAGGTAAAGGTAAAGGTAAAGGTAAAGGTAAAGGTAAAGGTAAAGGTAAAGGTAAAGGTAAAGGTAAAGGTAAAGGTAAAGGTAAAGGTAAAGGTAAAGGTAAAGGTAAAGGTAAAGGTAAAGGTAAAGGTAAAGGTAAAGGTAAAGGTAAAGGTAAAGGTAAAGGTAAAGGTAAAGGTAAAGGTAAAGGTAAATGTAAAGGTCAAGGTAAAGGTAAAGGTAAAGGTAAAGGTAAAGGTAAAGGTAAAGGTAAAGGTAAAGGTAAAGGTAAAGGTAAAGGTAAAGGTAAAGGTAAAGGTAAAGGTAAAGGTAAAGACCCATCATAACAGAAAACTTTTGTTCGTCGCTGCGAAGCGGGACGTGTATTAGCTAGTACTTAATAAAAAGATATACGGCATGGTAGGTTGTGTGCCCACCTTTCATGTAAGAGGTTCCAGGTTCAAACCCTGGCTCGAACAAATATTAAAAATTTATTTTTAAATAAAATTAGAACACTTTGTAACAAAAAATTATGTTTATTAAAGGTACATAGGTTCAAAAGACGAAATAAAAAAATTCACATTTGCGAAACACATCTTCGTTACCAAAAGAAAACAAGTATTTGTACTTACGAAAATATATACATACATACATATATTTATCTGCATGAATTTAAAATTTTATGTGTGGATGGCAATCAAAATTCCAGTGCAAAACTTGAATACTTATTTATTCAAATTGCTGTCAACTACAAAATTTTGCGATAAATTTTCAAATAGAAAACTATGTCGATTGTCGCGGTAAGTTTTTAAGCGTAGAAAAAGATCTTTCCACGTCAACTGAAGTTATCGGGGCGTATTTAAAAGTAAGAATTTCAGTCACTATGTAGCGTGTAGTGCTACACGTTCAATATGAATATTGCGATATTTTTCTCGCTCTGAGGTACAAGATATTTTACTTCCGTCCTTTTCGCACTTTCACTTTCAATTCGCTTATTGCCAATATTGCGATCCGAATCGCGGATTTCAAAATTTCTAAACATTCTGCGATCCAGAATCGCGATCCATCAATACTCGCTGCTACACTGTCAATATGAATCGCGATCCGCAGATTTCATCAATATATATTGACCGTCTGACGTATGCCTATGTACATATGTAGATACACAGCTGATTCGTGTAACACATTTGAATGAAGCATTGCGAAAATTATTAAATTCGCCTTGAACTTGTCAGAAAAAGAGGAATGGCAAATAGTATGCGCATATACAAAACCAAGTTGCCAGAGTAAAAAATGTAAATAAAAACAATTTTACGAGTGAGATGGAAAAATATGACGAAATACTATGCTAAAATATGAATTTAAAGCAAAATATGCCAAAAATATGCAAATAAGTCAAAATATGCAAAAATAAGCCTTTTGACCTAAATATGCGAAAATATGCCCTAATAAGTTAGGCTTATTCTCTTCGTCTTGAGCTAGAACGCCTATATATATTTATCATATGTAAATAGGACTGCAACAGAAAAATATGCATTTGCATATCTTCTGTTGCCCTAATTATTATTATTATTTCATAGAGCCCATAAAATTACTTACTTGCTATATTCAAAATATTTTTATATGGTCGATACGATAAATTCTAGCTCAAGAAGAAAGTATAAATTGTCCCTTACGATAAACAATAAAGCCAAGTTTTGGCACAACAATAAGTATATCAGCTATAATCTTTTACTGGGTGATGCGCTGAGGCATGTAGAAAAAATTTGCATCAAAAAGTAAATTTCGAGGAAATGATAATAATAATAATATAATACAATGGCGCTATTATAACTCTGACGAGTTTTATGGCCGAGCTTCTCTCCCAATTCGAGGTGTACTCCTTTTTGTTTTTCCTACTAATTGGGTGGACCTACAGTTTTATGCCGGCTCCGAACGGCGAATGCATTTTTTGTGAGAAGCTTTTTCATGGCAGAAATACTCTCGGAGGGTATGCCGCCCACTGCCGAGAGGTGACCGCTGATCTTAAAAAACCCAATAATTGGATTTTTACTGATTAGAAAAATTGTTTTGGTGATTTGATCGGACCGTGGTTTGAACCCGAGACCTCTGGCATAGCAGGCGAGCACTCTACCCACTGCACCACAGCGGAAATGACCCTTACGACAATTTCGCGCAAATGGGTCGATATTATATGCATATTTACATACATACAAAAGTTGTACTATAGCGAAAACTTTAATCAAACCACCGACGATTTGCTAAATTTTCAACCGTAATTTTCAATTCCTAAAGTTATCCCTTGAATTCCCGCATAATTAAATAAAAATATAATCTAAATGTGCTTGCATTAATGTACATAGATATATTTATTTTCTTAAACAATTAAAATTTAGTTAAATCATTTCAATTGGCAACATACAAAGTAAAAAATTACGTATTTATATAAATATTTGAAAATATTTGCGACAATGAAATTTTTACCTAAATCACTTTTTGCCTTTAGCAGGTTTAGCAGCTTTAGCGGCTTTAGCGCCTCCAGCGGCTGCAGGTGCAGCACATTGGTCTCCACCTTTCTGGCTAGCTTTTCCTGCTCCTGCTTTTGCTGCTCCTGGTTTTGCTGCGCGAAACTGGGCGTCACCAGCAACGGCGGCTGCGGGTTTTTGACTACCAGCCAGAGTCTTGTCCTTAGCAGCATCAGCCTGTTGAGCCAATAGCACTGCAGCCACAACGACAGCTAGGAAAATTGTGAAAAACTTCATTTTTTAAATTGGATTAGTTAGTTGTGTATGGTCTACAGTAAGACTTTTACTTTTACTCTGAAATCTGCAAAGCCGCTGGCCCCCTTTTATACCGAAAATTTGCGAAAAAAAAATCGCTAACCCTTTAATTTTTCCTTGAATACGTACGTCAAACTCGATAAACAGAGACTATAAAAACCGCTAATTTGCGTTTATGCTTCTTGTTTAATAAACAAACTTCAAAATCACACAAACACAAATGTTTACTTAATTCGGTTAATTCCAATTAACTGTTTAAACAAAGCAAAGAATAATACAAATGAATAAATGTACACGTGTACTTTGAGTTAGAGTTGTTAATTTTTAGCGCATGTAGACCGTGCAGACAGATCGATAAACGATATCGACATCCATCCATATTGAATATAAATAAAACAAAAAAATTAGCAACTAGGCAGCGAGCAAAATTTCTAGTTGGGAACTGTAAAAAAAAAACTAACAATAGAGGTTCTAAAACACTAATTAGAACGGATGTTGGGCAGCTACATATCTAGAGGACACTGCGAGGAAGTCGTGAGATGCTTACTCCGCATGCAATGGAATCACTCTGGCCTTCCCCAGGATTAACGCATACATTGTACATAAATCGAGAGCAGATTTTGTTTCTTTTTACAAGCTTTTATTTAACTTCACTTTTTGTATGTATGGGTGTATGTCGTGGAATTTTGCAACGAACATTTAAGATACTTCTAGTTGAGCTAGGTACTTGAAATTTGGAACATAGTTCAGGACCCGAAGACAATGGAATGTGAAATAAAAAAAAATCCGATAGATGGCGCTGGTGTCGAGATATTTGTAAAATTCGTATTTATCGACCGAATTTGTTCATATTCGGTATATATATTGCTTATGAGAAAGTAAATATATTCGTGGAAATAAATCGCCGCTAGGTGGCGCTGGTGTCAAGATATTTGTAAAATTCGTATTTACCGACCGAATTTGTTCATATTCGGTATATATATTGCTTATGAGAAAGTAAATATATTCGTGGAAATAAATCGCCGCTAGGTGGCGCTAGTGTCAAGATATTTAGAAAATTAGTATTTATGAACCAATTTTGTTCCTATTTTGAACACGTATTACGAAGTAATCTATGTATTCACAAAAGAGTATAGTAAAACCACTTAAAAGACTCCACAGGAATTGGATAATAAAATAAGGAACCATTAAAATGTTAAACATAGTGTACTTCATATTAAAAACTGTTGGACTATATTGATAGTGGGAGTGTTGACAAATGTTAGATGTAAAATGCATTGTAAAACTAAAAAGCCAAAAATAAAACAAGGTAAACAAATTTTTTAAAAAGCTTTTATTTAATAATATAAAAATTTACTAAAAAGGAAAAAATTAATTTTTAATATTTTTGAACAAGATTTATATTAGTCCTTAGTTCATTTGGATCTTAATTTCAATCTAAGCATACCTTTAACGTATTTCTTCAAAGCATTTCTGTATATGTATCAACATATGTACATAAAATCGCGGGTACTCATTAGATATTCATGTTATAAAACAGTATTGATGAAATGAAAATGTGAAATGAAATGAAATGTGGCCGCTGTGGTGCAGTGGGTAGAGTGCTCGCCTGCTATGCTAGATGTCTCGGGTTCAAACCACGGTCCGAGCAAAACACCAAAGCAATTTTTCTAATTAGTAAAATCCAATTATTGGGTTTTTTAAGAGCAGCGGTCACCTCTTGGCAGTGGACGGCATACCGTCCGAGAGTATTTCTGCCATGAAAAAGCTTCTCACAAAAAATGCATTCGCCGTTCGGAGCCGGCATAAAACTGTAGGTCCACCCAATTAGTAGGAAAAACAAAAAGGAGCACACCTCGAATTGGGAGAGAAGCTCGGCCATAAAACTCGTCAGAGTTATAATAGCGCCATTGTATTATTATATTATATTATTATTATATTATATTATATTATATTATATTATATTATATTATATTATATTATATTATATTATATTATATTATATTATATTATATTATATTATATTATATTATATTATATTATATTATATTATATTATATTATATTATATTATATTATATTATATTATATTATATTATATTATATTATATTATATTATATTATATTATATTATATTATATTATATTATATTATATTATATTATATTATATTATATTATTATATATTATTGATGAAATGGAAGGAAGCGATAAAAACTTTAAATTCCAATTACGTAAGATATGTATGACGTCTTCATACATACATACATACATATGTTTACTATTCAGTAATTTAGTATTTTGTAAATTGATTTCATATTTTTAGGACTTCGTTAAATCTACTTACATACGTATGTATTTCTAACTCAGATAAGAATACTTGAAATAATTTTCTGCACTTCATGACACAAAAACCTGAAATTTTTTTAACCTAGCAACCAATTCGATATCAGCAACCGAAAACTAGTTGGAAAGGACATTTGTGACCATTTAGATGTAAGAAATAATTTTGTCCATCTAGAATTTTCATCCCGACCACTGTGTGCCCCCAGCCCCACAAAGTTGAAAAAACAGAACGATCTGGTACAAATGTAAAATTTCTAAAATTATAAAATCAAAAAACGAAGTATGAGGATTCCATAACACCCTCCTGCGGAGGTCGACCCTCCTTTTACCCTCCTTACTTTTCATATATAAAATGTATATTAAATTAAAGGGAATCAAAATACCTATCGAACGGTATAAAACATTCGAAATCGGTTCAGTAGTTTTTAAGTAATTGCAATTTAAAAAATGCATAATATAAACTTTGACCTTTAATAACTTTTGTTGTTGTTGTTTCAAAAAAAAAAATAAATTCACTTTAATACTCACCTTAGCCATCTTTATCAATCCTCATACTTCGTTTTTTGATTTTATAATATTGAAAATTTCATATTTGTACCAGATCGTGCTTATTGCTTTCAACTTTGCGGGGTTGGGGGCAGTTCAAAACGTCGTTCTATCGCCATAAAATTTTGTGGGGTTCATTAACTCGTATAAAGGCAACTTTTCATTGCTGGTACGTTCAAAAAAAGAACAAAAAAAATCTCCATATGTTTTCACTCCACCTTAGTGTACATATGCATACATATGTACACGGTAGGCAGGAAGCGACGATAGGTTGCATGAAAATGTCGAGAAAAAAGGAAAGTGGGGTTGTGTTATGTGATGTTTATAGATGAAACATCCGTTGAAATTAAAATCCGAGCTACTCCTTTTTCAAGGATATCCACATTTTTTTAACACGCTTTTATTAGTTTCACCTGTATGTATGTATGTATGTATGTTTGTATGTATGTATGTATGTATGTAATTTCTAGCTGCTGTCTAAATATATGCAACACATTTTACTAATGAGTTTAGGTTATAACCACCGCTATGTTCCAACAGATGGCGCGCGTGTATTTATATTTTTAAAATATTCACTTATTATTTTTTTTTGAAAGGATCAAATATTGAGGAAATCGAAAATTCGCCACCGTCCAAATTTTTCCGATTTCAATACATTATTTGGTCGCTAAGGGATACAAAAAAAGGTATTAAAAGAAAAAAGGACATCTGTAGTGGAAAAATCCAATGTGAAAAGGATAACCACTGAAATATAAAATAACACAAAAAGTACCCACTTTAATTTGCGTATAACTCCTAAAATGTTAACTCTACGAGAAAATTGCTTATTTTGTATCCCTTAGCGACCAAATAATGTATTGAAATCGGAAAAATTTGGACGGTGGCGAATTTTCGATTTCCTCAATATTTGATCCTTTCAACAAAAACAAAAAATGTGGATATCCTTGAAAAAGGAGCAGCTCGGATTTTAATTTCAACGAATGTTTCATCTATAAACATCACATAACACAACCCCACTTTCCTTTTTTCTCAACATTTTCATGCAACCTATCGTCGCTTCCTGCCTACCGTGTGTATGTACATAAATCCTGCGAAATAATTTCTATGAGAATGGTAATAAATGGACACAAAAACTGCTGTACTAGTTAGATCAACATGTTATCTACATTTTTATTTTGGCTTTAAAATTTTTACCTTTTTTATTTATTGTGTCATTATCACATACATATGTACATATGTATTTAATCAATTGTGAATGTTTTCATTAACATTACAAAATTGTAAAATTAATCTTGATCGCAGTTTTGTATGTATGTAGGTATACACCCAGAAAAAAAATAGTGTGAAATCAACCAAAAATCAACAAATTTTGTGGTTAATTTTTTTCAACACGATGCTTAATGTATGCCATCATGTAATCGTGTAAATTTAACACTACTGTCAAGTGTTAGTTTAACAGGATGACAACAGTAGAATTAACACTAAAAAGTATTGAGTCTTCCTGTTGATTTTACAATTTTAACTAGTTAATGTTACAATAAAAGCTGGTTAAATTAACACGAAATGGTCCTGTTGAATTAACAATAACATCTTTTTGATTTTACCTTAAATTTATTGTTAAATTAACTAGAAAGTCTTGTTGATTTTACAATTTATTTTTTTTTTAATAAAAAAAAGATATAAAACACAAAATATATAATTATCAGATCAATAAAGCATATTCGAGTACATCACCCGCACAACCGACCAAATTGAAAGCGTACTTCACATACGAATAATTTATACATGGGCGATAGTACTTACTATCACTGGCACCGAGTAATGTTTGGCCGCTAATGCAACGGTATATGCACCGCATGCTGCGTGAAAGACTCCATTCGCTAAACATCTCTTCGTGGTAAAAATTGCAAACTATGAAGAGGAAAAAGAAAATATTGAACATTAAAAACTTTTAGAAACAAAAATGCAACCCACTTTTAACTTACCTGCGAACTAAAAATATAAATGGAAAAACCATTATCACGCACTGCCAATGATGCTAAACTCCTATCATTGCCACGGCACAAAATTTTCTTTTTGTTAAAAAAAAAAAATAATATTAGTTTGTGTTTTGCACGAACAGCAGAACTTCAAACGTTGAAAAAATTGTGTATGTTTCAAAATAGTTTTGACGTTCCTTTTAACACTTTTTTAGATTATATTGACACTATCATCGTGTTGAATAAACCAAAATTCCAAATGACGTTTATGTTTTAACATTGTTTCGTGTTATATCAACCAACTTTTATTGTTAATTGTGGTTCTTGTTGTTTTAACATTTGTTTTCATGTTGTATTAACACTAAAATTGGGACGTCATTTTCTAACATTTTTTTTAGTTTATATTGACACTATCATCATGTTAAATACACCAAATTCCAAATGACATTTAGGAATAAAATTTTATATTTGAATCATCTTGTATATTTTAAAATTTCTTCATGTTGTATCAACAATAAAATTTGGTTGAATTTACCAAATTTTCAGATGACAGTTACAAAGCTAAAATCATGTTTCAAACATCGTGTAATTTGAAAAAATTGTTGCTGTTCTATGTGTAAAGATCGATCGTGTTAATTTTACATGAATCGTGTTGATGATTTTTTTCTGAGTGTACATATTTCACGTTTCTTTCTATATCATAACAAATTCAAAACAGGTAGTGTTCTTTAAAAAAAAAAGTATTTATACATAATTAATTTTGCACTCATTGAAACGCGCGTGTTCACTTGAGTAAACACATTATTATTAAGTGTGTGAAAAAATTGCTAATACAACTAAGTTTAAGTACGTTCATACATACGCGCATAGCAACCAAGCCCCAACTAATTTGATAAAATTTTGTGCGAACGAACTCGAAGCAAACCAAGGACACACGTCATTGGCCTTGAGCATTTGAAGTACTGACGTGTTCGGCTTCTAGACGTTTCTTCAGCCAAAAATTATTATAGTAACACGTATGTTGTTTAAGCTATGTATGTATTCTTGAAGATTAAACTATGCAAATATTTAATGTTGTAATGGTTTGAAACTTGGTATACAGATGCTTATTGGGACAGAGCAAGTTGGTATTGAAAATAGGCGAAATCCAAACATAAACACGCCCACTTTGCCTATATTGTGTATTAGAGGTTAACGACAAAAATCGACTAGGAAATCAAATCGACCCGTGTAAAGGCCGCATAACTGACAACAGAGTAAAATTACATGTACGTATTTGAATGACAATCGCCACATTCATTACTCAACTTTGCCGTAACAAATATACAAAATTGAAGTATATAATATAATAATAACTAGTATCACCGTGGTCGAAAATTCGATCAATTAAATTGAGAGCAGAAAGATTTGAGAGTGGAAAGACCATATTCCTTATATAATATTTCTATAATAAAATATGTATAAAATAAAACATATAGTTACTGGCACTGGTTGTCCGAGGAGACATCGTGAAATTTTATGTCGAATAATTTTCTAGAATATTCTAAACCTCTAGCAACCTCTAAAATTCCATTTTCCGGACTCTTCTTTCTCTTTCCAGTTTCCTTCCCTTTTCTCCCCTTCTGTCCTTTTTGCGTTCCCTTCCCCTTTATCCTTTTTACTTTCCGTACACTTTCGTCTTACCTTTTCCCCTTTCCTTTTCTCTTCCTTCGCAATTTCCGTTCCTTTCACTTTCCCCTTCTTTTATTTTCCTTTCCCTTCCTTTCCACTCTTTCACTTTCCTTTCCTTTCCTTTCCTTTCCTTTCTTTTCTTTTCTTTTCTTTTCTTTTCTTTTCTTTGTCAACAAAGTTTTTCAAATAGGTGGCAACCGGCTTTGTAAAAATTAAATATTATTATCCATCAATGGGGCAAGCCCTTTCAGATGACGTTTCAAATTTAAAAATCAAACAAACTATAAACCTATTGTTTGATAGGTGGATACCTTTTCTCTACAAATGATAATAAATTACCAATTTTCAGGTTAAGCCCTTTCATAGAACACCTCAAACTTAAAAATCAAACAAACTGGAGCATAAAAATGAATTTTTGAACAGGTGGCAACCCTTTTTGTAAAACTTATAATAAATTACTAATTTCATACAAACCAGTTTCAAATGACAATTCAAATCGAAAAAACAATCAAACTATAACGTAAAAATAAATTTTTGAACAGGTGGCAACCCTTTTTGTAGAAGTTATAATAAATTACTCATTTTAAAGTATGACACTTTAAATTTAAGTCAATCGAACTATAGAATTTAATTGAATTTTTTAAAAGGTGGCAACCCTTTTTGTAAAAATTATAATAAATTACTAACCTTCAGGCCGAGCCCTTTCATATGGCACCTCAAATTTAAAAATCAAACAAACTATAGCATAAAAACGAATTTTTGAGCAGGTGGCAACCCTTTTTAAAAAAGTTATACCTTCCTGCACATCTACAGGTCAATCCCTTTCATTTGACACCACATTTTCCAAAATCGGCATAACTGTGTAAAAGTTATGGTGCGTACAAAAAATCGCTTAGCATAATATATATAAAGATACACTGGCGCGTTTATAACTCTGGCGAATTTTATGGCCCAGCTTCTCTCCCAATTCGAGGTGCGCTCCTTAACTTTTTTGTTTGTTTTTCCTACAAATTGTGTGGACCTACAGTTTTATGCCGGCTTCGAACGGCGAATGAATTTTTTTGTGAGAAGCTTCTTCATGTCAGAAATACACTCGTAGGGTATGGCTTCCACTGCCGAGAGGTGGCCGCTATTTTTTAAAACCCCAATTGGGATTTAATTAATTAGAAAAATTTTTTTTTTGTCTTTGTCCGGACTTGCGTTAGAACCAGAGACCTCTGATATATACACCACAGCGAAAATTGAAGTATGCTGTCAGTTAAACGGAGCTGGACTGCCGGAAAAGTATTCATTCTGACGGGCCAATTAGGCTCACTGAATGTACATCGCTATGTCAAAATCGATCCGCAAATAGTTTTGAAAGAGATTTTTTTTCTGTGCTTCGCAGAGTTAATTGTAACTGAATATGACTTTTGACAATAAATTTCCGTACTCCGAAAATAATTTTTTTATCTCTTTTCATAGATTGTGCAACTTGAGTTACACTGAAAAAATATCATTCTGGACGTCTAGGATAGTTGCCTTATTGTTTTTTATCCGTTGAGCATATGATTATCTCATATGCCCTCATAGCTAATATTTCAAGAGATATTCATTGTGAAAGTTTCAGTTTGTATGTGAGATGCCCATATCTGCTTTATCGATACTTAGCGTTTTTATCCGTTGAGTACCTTATTATCTCGCATGCTCTCACACCAATTTTCAGTACTCTACTACAAATATTTCAATTGATTTTCAATATATTTTCTATATAACTTGTTTAGAGTAACTTTCAAAATGCAGTCATGTTGACTTTCTACTTATATATGTATATATCATAAACATAATTTTATTATAACTATTTTAGTTTAAGTTTGATCTTGTCACTTAATTGTTATATTTGTACTCTTAAAAACTTATTGTTTTACTGTACTTATGATGTTAATAATAAATTAAATTAAATTAAACATTTAAACATTTAAAACAAATTTTCAGTTTGTATGTGAGGTGCCCATCGCTGCTTTACCAAGACCTAGATTATTTATCCGTTGAGTATATAATTACGTAATATTCCTCCACACAAATTTTCAGTATTCCAGTACAAATACTTCAAGAGATAATACGAAATAAAGGATAATTTTGTATGGGAGCTGCCCATTCCTGCTTTTCAATAAGAACCTTCACGGGATGAAAATACTTAGGTGTGCAAAGTTTCGTGTGGGTCAGATGAGCGGTTATGCTGTTATTAGAGTTTAAACACAATTTCCATTTCACATTTAAAATATGTATAAGATATCGTCGTACTAGCGCTTTAAAAAATTGTTACAAAGATATTCTATGGAAGAAATTTTAAAAGTGCTAGTTTGCGTATGATACGACGATATAATAAAGATGTAATAATAAAGAAAAGAAGAAAGAAGATGATATCTCGCTATGGTACTTAGATTCTGTATTTGGCACAGTTCCAAATAGTAATACTTAAAGCAAGCACGAGTATCACGAAGTTGACAAAAAACCGAAATTTTAATAGTACAGTGAGCTAAACAAAACGTATGTAAATCCAACAGAAACGACGTCAACTAAACAAAAAACAGTCATGATAGTCAGTCTACCTTGAAAATAATATCTAACACTGAATCACAAAAACAAAATTGTTTTCTGTACTCTGGACGCCGCTATTCTACCTATATGTAAAATCGGTCGCTGATTCCGAAAATCGGGATATACAGGGTTAAGTGGAGCCATTGGGTGAATAACGGTAAATTGCCGATATCTCAAAAACCTTCCCTTTTACATACTCAGATAAAAGATAAAAAATATAAATCTTTTTTATTTGCATTTTTCTCTTCATTAATTAATTAAAGCTTTTTGCGTATTTCCCAGAACTTTATTTCTAGAAACCGCTGCCATCGATCCAATGAACTCACCAGAAACTGACGTGGCCACTCGCCATTCGCGAGGCTTTCTTTCAACCAAAGCATTTGACAACAAACAGCAACATAATAAATTTCCCCTGGGTTTGGAAATCGATGAACAATTCCACGAAATTCTTTTTTACGAAATTCAAGAAAGCCCAGAAAGTCCAGACCAGACATTGAAAATAATTGTTAACAATTTCAAAGGTTTTGAAAATAACAAAAAATCTTAGACAAAAACTCTAACAATCTTTTAAAAACAAAAATCCAAAGACAAAAAAAAATAATTATTTTTGTCAGAGAGCAAACCTTATTTCTTGATTTTTTCTGTTATTCACTGATATTTATTTTCAACAGAAAAAATTTGAGCAGGAAATAAAAAAAATATATACATATCTACATACATTCAATGAAAATTTTTCAAATAAGTGTTATTTTATTTTTCTCAACATGTGAGATTTATTTTGAAAAATAAAATATTTTTGTTACCGAAAGACCAAAAAATCTGTTTTTAAATTTTTTTTTTGTTGAGACCGAAATTTTTATTTTTCAGTTTTTTTGTTTTTTGTCTGTGAAAAACAAAAAATATTTTAAATGTTAACAGTTAAATTCAATCTCTGGTCCAGACCAGAAAATAACGCTAAGTGAAAATTCTTGACATCATAATTTTTGGAAAAGAGTGCTCTTATAACTGTTAAATCCTGTCATTGTGGCTGCAGTGCTATTGGCTCAACAGGCTGATGCTGCTAAGGACAAGACACTGGCTGGTAATCAAAAACCCGCCGCCGCCGTTGCTGGTGACGCCCAGTTTCGCGCAGCAAAACCAGGAGCAGCAAAAGCAGGAGCAGCAAAAGCTAGCCAGAAAGGTGGAGCCCAATGTCCTTCACCTGCAGCCGCCGGAGGCGCTAAAGCCGCTAAAGCTGCTAAACCTGCTAAAGGCAAAAAGTGATTTTGGTAAAAATTTCATTGTCGCAAATATTTTCAAATATTTACATAAATACGTAATTTTTTACTTTTTAATTATTTAACAAAATAAATATATCTATGTACATTAATGCAAGCACATTTAGATTTATATTTTTATTTAATTATGCGGGAATTCAAGGGATAACTTTGGGAATAAGTAGAACATTACGGTTGAAAATTGTCGTAAATCGTCGGTGGTTTGATTCAAGTTTTCGATATGGTACAACTTATGTATGTATGTAAATATGCATATTATATTATAGCCTCTGCACACTGCATTTGAAATTACGTTGATTAGCCGAAATTACTTTCCGAAATCACGCGCATTCACACACGTTTTTGAGGAATTTCATTTAGTCGTGTTTCAGTTACGCTGTTCATGCGCCAAATAAAAAATTTTACATGGTCAACTTTAATGAAAATATCATTAATAAAATACTCCCACCAAATTAAATTTCTTATAATTAAAGAATCGCTAATGCAATATACGATGAGAATATATCTAAGAAACCATCGAGAACAAATTTAATAGCCGTGATTTTATTTTAGCGCAGATGTATATCCGCTAAAATAAAACACAGCTAATGTGATATAATAGCGATGGGTAAAGATGTTTTCGATTATAATCGATAAAATTTAGAGAAGAGACCGATTCCAGAGTAATTTCGTGAGTTATTTAGCCGAAATGCACATTTCAAGGGTAATTTCAGCTGGCATTTTTGTATGGCAAAACAACGTTATTAAAGGGTAATTAACGCCGAAACAACGATTTTGCCTAAATTACCCTTAAATCACGCCAATGTGCAGAGGCTATAAATATGTATCGAGCGCAAAAAAGACGTAAGAGCCAAAATCTAAATTTTTACAATTTTTTTTTTTCCAATTATCTGTGCATACAGCTTGCATGTAGCCATGAAATTTATTTGGTTTCTAACTTCGAAACGGTAGATATGAATATTTAACAGCTATGAAATAAATTGTGGATTTCCATTAAAAAGCCAAATTCGAAAATTATGTCTCTTACAAGTCTTTTTGCGTACAAAGCTCGATATTTACATACATACATATGTAGGTCTTAGTGAACACTCTTCACGTTAGCCTTAACTAGCCTATGATCTTCCCAACTCCTTGCCGCTCTACTGGATAGCTTTAAGGATCGAACAATGTCTGAAAGGTTTTGTGTTTGCGTTTCCGTAGCTCTCTTTCCGTTGCTTGGACAAAAGTTAACCAATAAACAACAACAATTTGTAGGTTACCATTAAAAAATGTATTTCAATTAAAAAACATTACAAAAAACAAAAAAAAAACTTCGTTTCCTGCTTTAGCCACATACCTACTAGGATTTGAATCAAAAAATTATCGCGAGGCCTCTGCATTTCGATTTCTTAAGTGCACGTGTAACCAAATTGGCTTAAGTTCACAAATTAAATTAAGTAAAAGAAAAAGTATGAAAGTAAAAATAAAAGCTCTATACTGAAATGTGTTCACAATACCTACAGCAAGTCCAAAAACATCGATTGAACCAACAGTCACGACAACAATGTCATGCGTTGGATTTGCCCTTCTATGCACTAAGGTCAATGTAAACATTTTTATAATGTTGACTGAAACCTTATAAGTGTGACTAGTCTTCCCAGCAAAAAATCTACGCCTTATTTAAGAACTAACAAATATCCAACCCACTTCGCTGCGACAAATCACACTATGCCGCTCCCTTCTCTATCGGTCTCCCTACCACTCTGCATTTCCCGTTCCCTGAAATCTCTTCCTCCCCTTATACTACTCTCTCTCTCTCTCTCCCTTTCGCGTTCCTTACCAACAACTTTCCATGGCCATCCGTGTCCACTTATCGGTGTATATCATAATTACTACTATATTTTGATACAAATATACATAGCTCAAAAATGTTTGGACCTATTCCGGTTCATGCCTAGGCCTCTCAATATCCATATAGCGTTAAATATACATATATGGAAACCCTGATCACCACCTTTAATTTGATACCAATATTGCGAAAAAATATTTCGGGTCATCCGGGTCCACGTTTTGGTCTCTATTTGGAGAACCGACTGAAAAATTGGAATGTAATGAACTCTCTATTGAAGATCTGATTGATACCTTTAATTTGATACCAATAAAGCTCAAAAATATTTCGGGGGCTATTTAGGTCCATGTTTTGGCCTATATCTCGGGAAGGGGTTGAGATACCAGAATTGAATGTGGTCATAATTTTAATCTAATACCAGGTAATCATAGTGTAAAAATTTGAATGGGATCGGCCCGGTAGTTTCGGCGTCCATAAGGAACAAACAAACAATCAAACAAACTTTAATTCTTATATATATAGATTACTAGCAAATACCCGTCCCACTTCGCTGCGACAAATCACACTATGCCACTCCCTTCCCTATCGGTCTCCCCACCAGTCAGCATTTCCCGTTCCCCCTATCTCTTCCTCCTCTTATACTACTCTCTCTCTCTCTCTCCCCGTCTCACGTTCCTTATCAACAACTTTCCATGGCCATCCGGTGCACATATCGGTGTCCATCATGATTACTAATATATTTTGGATAACCGACTGGAAAATTGGAATGGAATGAACTCTCTTTTGAAGCTCTGATTGATACCTTTAATTTGATACCAAAAATGCCCAAAAATATTTCGGGGCTATTTAGGCCCATGTTTCGGCCTCTATCCCGAGAACCGATTGAGGTATCCGTATAGTGTAAAATATATATGGATACCCTGATCAGCACCTCTAATTTGATACCAATATTACGAAAAAAATATTTGGGGCCATCCGGGTCCACGTTTTGGTCTCTATCTGGAGAACCGACTGAAAATTGGAATGGAATGAACTCCCTATTGAAGCTCTGATTGATACCTTTAATTTGATACGAATATTGCGAAAAAATATTTGGGGTCATCCGGGTCCACGTTTTGGTCTCTATTTGGAGCACCAACTGGAAAATTGGAATGGAATGAACTCTCTATTAAAGATCTGATTGATACCTTTAATTTGATACCAATGGTCAAAAATATTTCGGGGGCTATTTAGGTCCATGTTTTGGCCTCAATCCCGGGGACCGATTCAGATATCCGTATAGTGTAAAATATATATGGAAACCCTGATCACCACCTTTAATTTGATACCAATATTACGAAAAAATATTTGGGGTCATCCGGGTCCACGTTTTGGTCTCTATCTAGAGAACCGACTGGAAAATTGGAATGGAATGAACTCTCTATTGAAGCTCTGATTGATACCTTTAATTTTATACCAATAATGGTCAAAAATATTTCGGGGGCTATTTAGAATATTGGAACGGAATGAACTCTCTATTGAAGCTCTGATTGATATCTTTAATTTGATACCAATAATGCAGAAAAATATATATCTGGGTCCATATTTTGGCCTATATCTCGGGAAGGGGTTGAGATACCAGAATTAAATGTGGTCATAATTTCAATCTAATACCAGGTGATCATTGTGTCAAAATTTGAATGTGATCGGCCCGGTAGTTTCGGCGTCCATAGGGAACAAACATACAAACATACAAACTTTCATCCTTATATATATAGATTACAGAAGATTTAAAGGCTGACGAAATAAGGTCTGAAAATTTCACGGGAAGCTAGGTTATATGGGCATAGGCTTAAAATAAGACGTATTGTGGAACGATTTTCCGTCATCCCTTGTCAAATTTGGCTAATATGCGCCATCTTTAGTGTCTTTTTTCGTTTCTTTTTTTCGCCATCTTCAGTGTCTTTTTTTCGTTCGTTTTCGGAGAAGATTAGCCGAAACCGGTTTGCCTGCAAGCCAAATTTGACAAGGGATGACGGAAAATCGTTCCACAATACAACATATTCCTACCCTGTCGGAAAAGCAAGCAACCAAAAAGTAATGCATAAAATAAGGCTGATCTTCCTGTGTTGATGTCGGCAGGCCATAATTAAAACTCTTTCTCTCTGAGAGTACACCTTATTCATAGGGCTTATCCGCATGCGAAATAAGGCATATTTAAGGCCTTATTATGGTCTGATAATCAGGCCTTATGTGGTGTATTTATATCTTATTAATGCCTTATTAATAAAGTGTTTTTTTGTTTGGCTGTATAATTCATATTTTTCGTGCAATTTAAGCGTTGCGGTAATTTAATAATAAAAAATATATTCTGCTAGGGTTGAAACGTTATTATTCAAACATTTATATATGTACATGTATGTACATACATACATAGGTATATGTATATATCGGAATGAGATAAGCAATTTTTACTCTCGCCACACATTATACTTTGCTAGTAAAATCTCAATTCCCATTCCCTCTCTTTGGGATATGTTGAAATGAAGTATTAAAATATTTGGAGCAGAGGGAATGAGTTCAAGCAGCAAGCAGCGCTGCCAGCGTATTTCAGTTTAATAACTTAGCTTCAGCTGAGGCTTATGAATCTATTTGCTGGCTTTCTCTGTTTTAATACCCCAGTAGGCCCAACACACTTTAGGAGTACCTGCGGTATATCAAACAAAAGCAAGTATCCTGGCATTGAAAAAAAAATCGCATCACCTCAGAAATGGGCCTAGGTAGTGGGACGGTCTAATGTGCATATATACATAAAATATAGCACCTGCACAGGGTGATACCTATATACATATGTATGTATGTGGCTAAATTTTTGTACACATAAAATTTGTTGCATACTTCAAAACGTCATATTTATTTCCTTTTGATTTTCTGTCTTCTCTTATACTGATTTCACACAGCCGGTTAATGGAGTAATTATCCACATTTTCTTCATTAAGTTGATAATGGAGCTCGATTCTCCATACATAACTTCAATTAGTAATAGATCCATTGCTAACTAATTGAATTTTTAATCGAATAAAAACCCAATACAACTCTGGGAGATAAGTTGGTTTTTTTTTTTTTAATTTTGAAGTTTTCAGTGTCAACCGTCAATTAGTTTTGGCATGAATTTATTATCCCAGCAAACATTCTCAGATCACTCATAATTTGGAGTCGGATATGAAGCACAAATATGTGTGATATATGAGGTTGGGAAATTTTTTTATAATTTTTTTTATTGTTTTTTAAAATGAACGCAAAGTTGAGTATTTCTTATAAACACAACATGTTGTGAGTTTGGAGACTTTTTTAAATCATAAATTTTTTATGTTCACTTCGGACTACATGTTGTGCTTAATATTTTGACATACATAGGTACAAAAATATAAATATATTTATGAAATTTTGAATGTAATAAAAATGTTTCAAAGCAGCGAAATTATTGCCGATTACGTTGGGGATAGGTAATTATAATAATAAATTGTTTATTTTCTTTATCAGCTCGTTCAGAAGGCGCAAATTATATCACTTACCCCTCAGTGATATCTACACAACAGTTTTGCTCAACAGTTGCAACTTCTGAACGTAACCAATGAGAGATAATAATAATAATAATACAATGGCGCTATTATAACTCTGACGAGTTTTATGGCCGAGCTTCTCTCCCAATTCGAGGTGTGCTCCTTTTTGACTAGTCTTCCCAGCAAAAAATCTACGCCTTATTTAAGAACTAACAAATATCCAACCCACTTCGCTGCGACAAATCACACTATGCCGCTCCCTTCTCTATCGGTCTCCCTACCACTCTGCATTTCCCGTTCCCTGAAATCTCTTCCTCCCCTTATACTACTCTCTCTCTCTCTCTCCCTTTCGCGTTCCTTACCAACAACTTTCCATGGCCATCCGTGTCCACTTATCGGTGTATATCATAATTACTACTATATTTTGATACAAATATACATAGCTCAAAAATGTTTGGACCTATTCCGGTTCATGCCTAGGCCTCTCAATATCCATATAGCGTTAAATATACATATATGGAAACCCTGATCACCACCTTTAATTTGATACCAATATTGCGAAAAAATATTTCGGGTCATCCGGGTCCACGTTTTGGTCTCTATTTGGAGAACCGACTGAAAAATTGGAATGTAATGAACTCTCTATTGAAGATCTGATTGATACCTTTAATTTGATACCAATAAAGCTCAAAAATATTTCGGGGGCTATTTAGGTCCATGTTTTGGCCTATATCTCGGGAAGGGGGTGAGATACCAGAATTGAATGTGGTCATAATTTTAATCTAATACCAGGTAATCATAGTGTAAAAATTTGAATGGGATCGGCCCGGTAGTTTCGGCGTCCATAAGGAACAAACAAACAATCAAACAAACTTTAATTCTTATATATATAGATTACTAGCAAATACCCGTCCCACTTCGCTGCGACAAATCACACTATGCCACTCCCTTCCCTATCGGTCTCCCCACCAGTCAGCATTTCCCGTTCCCCCTATCTCTTCCTCCTCTTATACTACTCTCTCTCTCTCTCTCCCCCCGTCTCACGTTCCTTATCAACAACTTTCCATGGCCATCCGGTGCACATATCGGTGTCCATCATGATTACTAATATATTTTGGATAACCGACTGGAAAATTGGAATGGAATGAACTCTCTTTTGAAGCTCTGATTGATACCTTTAATTTGATACCAAAAATGCCCAAAAATATTTCGGGGCTATTTAGGCCCATGTTTCGGCCTCTATCCCGAGAACCGATTGAGGTATCCGTATAGTGTAAAATATATATGGATACCCTGATCAGCACCTCTAATTTGATACCAATATTACGAAAAAAATATTTGGGGCCATCCGGGTCCACGTTTTGGTCTCTATCTGGAGAACCGACTGAAAATTGGAATGGAATGAACTCCCTATTGAAGCTCTGATTGATACCTTTAATTTGATACGAATATTGCGAAAAAATATTTGGGGTCATCCGGGTCCACGTTTTGGTCTCTATTTGGAGCACCAACTGGAAAATTGGAATGGAATGAACTCTCTATTAAAGATCTGATTGATACCTTTAATTTGATACCAATGGTCAAAAATATTTCGGGGGCTATTTAGGTCCATGTTTTGGCCTCAATCCCGGGGACCGATTCAGATATCCGTATAGTGTAAAATATATATGGAAACCCTGATCACCACCTTTAATTTGATACCAATATTACGAAAAAATATTTGGGGTCATCCGGGTCCACGTTTTGGTCTCTATCTAGAGAACCGACTGGAAAATTGGAATGGAATGAACTCTCTATTGAAGCTCTGATTGATACCTTTAATTTTATACCAATAATGGTCAAAAATATTTCGGGGGCTATTTAGAATATTGGAACGGAATGAACTCTCTATTGAAGCTCTGATTGATATCTTTAATTTGATACCAATAATGCAGAAAAATATATATCTGGGTCCATATTTTGGCCTATATCTCGGGAAGGGGTTGAGATACCAGAATTAAATGTGGTCATAATTTCAATCTAATACCAGGTGATCATTGTGTCAAAATTTGAATGTGATCGGCCCGGTAGTTTCGGCGTCCATAGGGAACAAACATACAAACAAACAAACTTTCATCCTTATATATATAGATTACAGAAGATTTAAAGGCTGACGAAATAAGGTCTGAAAATTTCACGGGAAGCTAGGTTATATGGGCATAGGCTTAAAATAAGACGTATTGTGGAACGATTTTCCGTCATCCCTTGTCAAATTTGGCTAATATGCGCCATCTTTAGTGTCTTTTTTCGTTTCTTTTTTTCGCCATCTTCAGTGTCTTTTTTTCGTTCGTTTTCGGAGAAGATTAGCCGAAACCGGTTTGCCTGCAAGCCAAATTTGACAAGGGATGACGGAAAATCGTTCCACAATACAACATATTCCTACCCTGTCGGAAAAGCAAGCAACCAAAAAGTAATGCATAAAATAAGGCTGATCTTCCTGTGTTGATGTCGGCAGGCCATAATTAAAACTCTTTCTCTCTGAGAGTACACCTTATTCATAGGGCTTATCCGCATGCGAAATAAGGCATATTTAAGGCCTTATTATGGTCTGATAATCAGGCCTTATGTGGTGTATTTATATCTTATTAATGCCTTATTAATAAAGTGTTTTTTTGTTTGGCTGTATAATTCATATTTTTCGTGCAATTTAAGCGTTGCGGTAATTTAATAATAAAAAATATATTCTGCTAGGGTTGAAACGTTATTATTCAAACATTTATATATGTACATGTATGTACATACATACATAGGTATATGTATATATCGGAATGAGATAAGCAATTTTTACTCTCGCCACACATTATACTTTGCTAATAAAATCTCAATTCCCATTCCCTCTCTTTGGGATATGTTGAAATGAAGTATTAAAATATTTGGAGCAGAGGGAATGAGTTCAAGCAGCAAGCAGCGCTGCCAGCGTATTTCAGTTTAATAACTTAGCTTCAGCTGAGGCTTATGAATCTATTTGCTGGCTTTCTCTGTTTTAATACCCCAGTAGGCCCAACACACTTTAGGAGTACCTGCGGTATATCAAACAAAAGCAAGTATCCTGGCATTGAAAAAAAAATCGCATCACCTCAGAAATGGGCCTAGGTAGTGGGACGGTCTAATGTGCATATATACATAAAATATAGCACCTGCACAGGGTGATACCTATATACATATGTATGTATGTGGCTAAATTTTTGTACACATAAAATTTGTTGCATACTTCAAAACGTCATATTTATTTCCTTTTGATTTTCTGTCTTCTCTTATACTGATTTCACACAGCCGGTTAATGGAGTAATTATCCACATTTTCTTCATTAAGTTGATAATGGAGCTCGATTCTCCATACATAACTTCAATTAGTAATAGATCCATTGCTAACTAATTGAATTTTTAATCGAATAAAAACCCAATACAACTCTGGGAGATAAGTTGGTTTTTTTTTTTTTAATTTTGAAGTTTTCAGTGTCAACCGTCAATTAGTTTTGGCATGAATTTATTATCCCAGCAAACATTCTCAGATCACTCATAATTTGGAGTCGGATATGAAGCACAAATATGTGTGATATATGAGGTTGGGAAATTTTTTTATAATTTTTTTTATTGTTTTTTAAAATGAACGCAAAGTTGAGTATTTCTTATAAACACAACATGTTGTGAGTTTGGAGACTTTTTTAAATCATAAATTTTTTATGTTCACTTCGGACTACATGTTGTGCTTAATATTTTGACATACATAGGTACAAAAATATAAATATATTTATGAAATTTTGAATGTAATAAAAATGTTTCAAAGCAGCGAAATTATTGCCGATTACGTTGGGGATAGGTAATTATAATAATAAATTGTTTATTTTCTTTATCAGCTCGTTCAGAAGGCGCAAATTATATCACTTACCCCTCAGTGATATCTACACAACAGTTTTGCTCAGGGCCGCCGAGAGAAAATCCGGGCCCGGGGTCATAATAACTAAGGGCCCCCATACTAAATGAACAAATTCTCAAAATCAAAATTCAATGAATATATAGTTACGAACTTTAATTTATCTATACATGGCCGCTGTGGTGCAGTGGGTAGAGTGCTCGCCTGCTATGCCAGGCTTCTGTTTTAGCCACTCAAAAAAAAAAAAATGGACGTGTTTTTGTAGCGTCCGGAACGCAGTTTAAGTGGCTAAAACAGAGGCATTAAACTAAATTTCTGTCGCTAACATACTTTAATCATTAGCTGTGGCCTAAATCTTTCCTTTTATCATAAAACGATACAATATTTCGCGATATTTCTGCCTCAAAAGTTCAAAAAATCGTGCGAACATACCGTCCGAAACGCCCAGGATATACCCATATCGCTGTATAAGAATTTGCATCATACCGAATTTTTCTGTTGCAACAGAAAACGAATTCAAATTTATGCTGCAAAGTCGACGCCAAAAACCAACAATTCCTTAAGTGGGGTGCAGACACTTTAAGAGATTTATAAAATTTGTTGAAATTTAAAATGATTGCTATCTACGAAAGGTGATTAAAGGTGTTGTTCGTTTATTTTCTGTAAGCAAAAACTTGGATATCATTTTGAGCTTCCCGGGCCCTCTAAAGCCCGGGCCCGGGGCAATTGACCCCCTCAGCCCCCCCCCCCCCTCTCGTCGGGCCTGGTTTTGCTCAACAGTTGCAACTTCTGAACGTAACCAATGAGAGATAATAATAATAATAATACAATGGCGCTATTATAACTCTGACGAGTTTTATGGCCGAGCTTCTCTCCCAATTCGAGGTGTGCTCCTTTTTGTTTTTCCTACTAATTGAGAGAGAAGAGCAGAATAAGCTGGGGTGAATAAAGAGAGAGGATGAAGAGAATTGGGTCAGGAGAAGGAAAATGCAAAACCAAAAGATATTTTTTTGGTTTTACTACTTATTCAGACTCATAAAATGTATGAAATTAGGCTCTTGTTAGAGGACCACCTTAAGAACAGAAATATATACATTTCGGACTCCAAAGTGAGCTCATAATGAGTGTGAAGCTCCGGTTTAGGATTCCCTTCTGACTCTTTTATGACTCCGAATGTTTACTGGGATTATTTATTCAAAAATTCTTGTCAATAACAAAAAATTATTTGATGAAAAGTGACATCTCCTTGTTAATTGAGTGTGTGTGCAACACTAAAATTTATTGTTAAATTATAAAAGTAATGTACTACATTAATTTTCTGTCTGAAGAGTCCCTGCAAGAACTGTGTAGGTCATTTAACCGGTCATATGACCGGCAGACATGACCAAAAGTTTTGGAATATTTCCTATCACATTCTTAAAACAATAAGTAAAATATTTCTGTATAGATACCAGTGGCGGACCTAGAATAAATTGCCTGGGCAAGCCTATATGTGAAGCATAACCATTAGCCATTTGTGTAATTTCCTTTGCTGTATTATTTAAAAGTCTGATTGCGTTCCGTCATTGACTTTGATTTAGAGTTCTTGATTTCTTTTTAACATTTTCGAGTGGCCCGAATAAATGCTTTTCAATGCTCGAACGCTCGTTTGTTTGTTTATTACGCGTATGTTTGTACGGGCATTTGAACAATTCGGGTATTTGAAGATCGTTTTTTCTCGTTTATTTATTTATTTTTTTTTTTCATATGTATTTTTTATTTTTGTTTTCCTGATACACATTTTTTTGTTTGTATACTCAGAGAAAAGGAATCAAAAATAAAATTTTTATTTTTATAATGCACGTTTTAAACCAAGTCGTTTTTATTTTATAAATGAAAATTTTTAAATTAAAAATTAAATTTTTTAAATTAAAATGTATTTAGGATTTAAAAAGAAACATGTTTAAATTAAAAACTAAAATTAATGGAATAAAAACGAAAGTTTTTCCTTCAAAATCTGATAGTGCTTAAATAAAAATAAACATTTTTAAATTAAAATTGTTTTTTCTTGATTTTGCAAGTTTACTCTGAACATTTTTAAAATAAAAATTTCGTATTTACATAATTTTTAAATATAAAAACGTGCGCTACGGAAATCTTACACGAATGCGCAGAGGTATTTTTAGTTTCCTTATACTGACTTCATATTCATATTCGCATACAAATTTGATGTGAAAAATAAAAAAAGTGCTTTGGTAGTTTTTTTTTCAATTTAAGTCTGAAAATAAGCAATTGGTTTCTCCTTAGCGAAAGCGAGAAAACAAGCTATGTTATTCTGTTTTGAAAGCCACGCAAAAGCTAATGTGTGGAAACGTTGAAGCATGCTCACTGTGCTGTGATTGGCTGTACAAAAAAAATACACATTGTGAGGTGGATTGGTGGGGTATTTGCGCTATTTTCTTAGCAGGCTTTTAGGGGCTTGTTACAGTGGGGGCTATATTATTGAGAACTTAAATAGTAAACACATTTGAAACGTAAAATAACCAGATTTTAAAGAATTTCGTATGAAATGAACGAAAATGTGTACGCAAGCCGGGCTTTTCGGCTTGTATGAAGCGACCGCCTCTGATAGATACATATGTATAGTAATACAAACTGGCAGTAATATTACCACAAACTTAAAAAAAAAAGAGTTAAAATTTTGATTGTCAAAGCATAAAACATTTTCACAGCTTAAAATCAATAGTGAATAATATTGCATTTAACTCGTAATTGAGCGTAATTTTAAATAAATAATATATAGTGAAAATTTTAAATTTGTTGTAGGATGGCGCTCCTACGTACAACTGCGGTCAAAATAATAGTAGTGCTTGGAACTAAAACACAGTACGCGCCAATTATCGTGGGATAAGCCTCCTGAATATCGCATATAAGGTCTTAGCAAGTGTATTGTGCGAAAGACTGAAGCCTATCGTCAACAATCTGATTGGACCTTATCAGTGTGGCTTCAGACCTGGTAAATCTACCATCGACCAGATCTTCACAATACGACAAATACTGGAAAAAACCCATGAAAAAGGAACCGACACACACCATCTCTTTGTCGATTTTAAAGCCGCTTTTGATAGCACGAATAGGAATTGCCTGTATGCCGCAATGTCTGAATTTGGTTTCCCTGCTAAACTTATACGGCTATGCCAAATGACGTTGACTAACACCACCAGCTCCGTCAGAATTGGGAAGGACCTCTCCGAGCCGTTCGAGACCAAACGAGGTTTCAGACAAGGTGACTCCCTTTCGTGTGACTTCTTCAACTTGATGTTGGAAAAGATAATACGAGCTGTAGAACTTCACCGTGCAGGAAGCATCTTATACCACAAGAGTGTGCAATTGGTGGCGTACGCCGATGACATCGACATCATTGGCACTAACACTCGCGCCGTATGTTCTGCCTTCTCCAAGCTGGATAAAGAGGCTAAGAAAATGGGTTTGGCGGTCAACGAGGACAAGACGAAGTACCTCCTGTCATCACACAAAGAAACAGCACGCCTTGGCAGCCACGTCAATGTTGATAGCTACAAATTCGAAACTGTTAAGGACTTCGTCTATCTGGGAACCAGCATTAACACCAAGAATGATGTCAGCACGGAGATCCAACGAAGAATCAGGCTTGCCAATAAATGCTACTTCGGACTAAGTAGGCAACTGAAAAGTAAAGTCCTCTCTCGACAAACAAAAATCACACTCTACAGGACGCTCATCGTTCCAGTCATCATGTACGGCGCAGAAGCATGGACAATTTCAAAATCAGATGAGATGGCACTTGGAGTATTCGAGAGAAAAGTTCTCCGTAAGATTTATGGACCTTTGCGCGTTGGCGTGGGCGGGTATCGACGGAGATTTAACGATGAGCTGTACGAGCTTTACACAGACATCGACATTGTTCAGCGAATAAAGATCCAGCGGCTGCGTTGGGCAGGTCATGTCGTGAGAATGGACGAAGGCGCTCCGGCCAAGAAAGCATTTCTATCGAAACCCGCTGAACGCAAAAGAAAAGGGAGACCTCCACTGCGTTGGGAAAATCAGGTGGACAGCGATGCTGCCTCCCTAGGTGTTCCCAAGTGGCGCCATGCTGCACGAAACAGAAGCAATTGGCGCGCTCTGTTGGACTCGGCCAGAATCGTCTAGACGGTTAAGCGCCAATCAACAAGAAGAAGAAGGAACTAAAATCTGCAAACCAAAATAGGAATCTTTCTCCGACAAATACCTATTTACGATTATTTCTACTTGAAAAAAACTTCATAGAATGCTGAATACAATAACAAAATTATGTATGGTACCCACATAACCTACCAAATTTGGTTTTGGAGGCCAAATTTGACAAGGGATGACGGAAAATTGTTCCACAATTGTACAACATATTCCTACCCTGTCGGAAAAGCAAGCAACCAAAAGGTAACAATACTAAAATTTATGCATGAATTAAATCCAGTTTCCAAATAAGATTTACTACAGTTTTTTTTTTTTCAAATACCTCTAATATGAAGCGGTCAAAATAATAGCAGCTTTTTTGGTGAGTGTTTAAGCTCGTAAAGTTTTTAAAAAAGCTTTTTTTTTAAGGAAACAATTGGCGTTTTCGATTCGCCATCAGACAAGCGAGGTCGGATCGAACAAAAATATTCTCTAACTGATCGATAAAAATTTCCCTCTGCTCGCTATCATTCACATATAAATTTGGCAGAGGGAAATTTATAGCCAGCAGAAAATTTGTGAATCGAAAGCGGCTAATTTATAATACAAGTAAAATTTATCAAAATAGAAGAAAGTTAAATTTTTTTTGCTCATTTTTTTTTCTTATAGTGGCACTCGGAAAGCATGGGAGGAGAGAAAAATCGTACGCTAAATAAGAACTTTGTTTCGAAAGCAAAAAATTACCCAGAACTTCAAAATTTAATCCGCTTTAAATGAAAAAATCCGTTTCAATCTGTTAAATGGTTTAAAATATATTAGAATTCGAAAACAAGTAGAGAAATTGTGGAAAAAATTCTGAAATTCTGAAAGCTTAACTGGGTTGGTAGTACCAACTTGGTACCATATATGTAGATATACAAAATAAATCTTTTGGTAACTACTACTGATCTGAAGATGAAATATAAAATAGAAGAAGAAAATGTAGAAAGTATTAGAAGAATGTTAGGAGAATGTATATAATTTGTATGCTGGAACCCCACGAAGATTAACGGTACAGAAAATGTGACACATTACACACACATACATAGATTTCGCTCGCACAGGAGCGTTCAAAGTGGCCCCTTGAGAAATGCTCGGTCCTAACCTTCTTTTAATAGTTTCTACACTTTCTTCTATTTTTCATTCCGTCTTCAGACATGTACATACATACATACATATCTACATAGTCTTTTAAGTACATACCCTGCAGGAAGAAAAAAATCAATTGCTAAAATTAGTTGACTTTTAACTGGCTATTTTGAGACAATTGGAAAAAATAATCAATTTGTATCAAACAGCAAGAAACCCATTTTTAGTTAGTTGCTTTGTCATGCAGAAAAATTCAAAAAAAGGAGAAAGTGTGCATTGACAAAAGCTTTCAAATGCCTGATGAAAATATTTTTATTCAAAAATATTTAAACTGATAGAATTTTGTTGTGAAAAATCCCCTTTTTGGATTTGGGAAGCGAAGCAATGGAATAATATCGAAATTTTTGCGAATTCCATGAATGTATGTATGTAACAGCTACATCTGCAACCATTTCCCTTGTATTTTTTGTATAATTTTCTAAATATGAATGAGGTTATATTTTGGGATCAATTATTTTTCATCCAAAAAAAGTTAGTTTATAGATACCCTCCAAGTAATGCAGAAGTACACAGGGCTGACTTTTTTATCGCCATTCCCATACAAAAGTAGTTAGCTTTTTTCAAAGAAAATATACAATTAAAAGTGACCATTAGTGTCTTTGTAAACAGTTTAAAGTCAGTTTTAAGTTAGATGCACTTCCTGCAGGGTATGAACATAAAACTTGAAGATGTGTACAAATGAGCCAAAAGCTTTTATAACTCTTCTAGGCAGGGACCCTAATCATTATGAGTTTTATAATAAAAATCAAGATTTAATCATTATATGTTGAGTTTTTTTACAATTCATCAAAAATAATCATTATTCCTTGAGTTTTATTTTTTTCGATCAGGAATAAAACTTATTCCTTGAGTGATATTTTATTTTTCAGAAATAATAATTATTCCTTGAGTTTTATTTTTTTCGATCAGAAATAAAACTTATTCCTTGAGTTTTATTTTTTTCGATCAGAAATAAAACTTATTCCTTGAGTGATATTTTATCTCTCAGAAATAATAATTATTCTTTGAGTTTTATTTTTTCGCTTGGGTCGAAAAACTCAAAACATCTCTGGGGTGCCCTGACACCAGACCTGGGCATCCTCAATCACATTTTTTTTTTTCAATTACAATTACATGTAATTGGAATTGACATGAAAACCTCCAATTACAAGTAATTATAATCGAATCACATCAATTACATTTTTCTTGGGTTTGAGAAAATTTTGTTGTGTACATATGGTTTTTTATTTTTGTTTTTGTTTTTGCAACCCAAAAATAGCCGAAATTTCATAAAAAAGTGGTTAAAGGTTTCGAAAATGCTGCAATGAATGGTTTTAGTATAAAAATACTTTCAAGAAATTTAAAGGTCGGCTAAAATGGTGTCCACCACCAGAAAGACATCTTCAAAACATTTGGTTGAGTTTTGTGAAATTTTGGTTCTTTTTGGGCTGCAATGAAGGGTTTTAGTATAAAAAGACTTTCAAGAAATTTAAAGGTCGACTAAAATGGTGTCCACCACCAGAAAGAGCATCTTCAAAACATTTGGTTGAGTTTTGTGAAATTTCGGTTCTTTTTGGGCTGCAATTCAGGGGAGTACATATGTATGTAGTTTTGTATTAAAGCCAACGGAAAAGCAAATATGCAATATATATTTTTATGTGTATGTTTAAATGTGTTGAAAATATTAAGTAAATATGTTCACGAAGTTATATCAATAAAAATTTATTGGTAATTATGTGTTAGGGCACTCCAGAGATGTTTTTTGAGTTTTTCGACCCAAGCGAAAAAATAAAACTCAATGAATAATTATTATTTTTTTAAAAATAAAATATCACTCAAGGAATAAGTTTTATTTCTGATCGAAAAAAATAAAACTCAAGGAATAATGATTATTTCTGAAAAATAAAATATCACTCAAGGAATAAGTTTTATTTCTGATCGAAAAAAATAAAACTCAAGGAATAATGATTATTTCTGAAAAATAAAATATCACTCAAGGAATAAGTTTTATTTCTGATCGAAAAAAATAAAACTCAAGGAATAATGATTATTTTTGAGTTTTATGGATATCGCTTAAAATTTTTCGATCATAGTGGATTCGGATAGTGCTCTTTCAGGCAAGCACATACACATACTCGATACTCTTCTAGGATGTTTGCAAGTATTTGATTTTTTCCATTGAAAATATAAGGCATAATGATTATTATGGGTCCCTGCTTCTAGGCATGCCTTTTTTTTAAGTATTGTTAACTGGTGTTATGTTATAAGTTTTTTCTTGAACACGTGCGTTAAGCAACTAAATAAAAACCACTGGTTTGCTTTATTATTTTTATTTAATAAGCATTCAAACACAATTGTTCACTTAATTCCGTTGATTCCAATTAACTGTTTAAACAAAGAAAATAATAATACAGATGAATAAATATAAATATACATGTGTGCTTTGAGTCAGAGTTGATAGTTCGAAACACGTGTACACTAGAGCGTATCGCGAAACAAAAAGTTCGTCCCCCTCCCCCAATATGATGTTTTTTTTTTTCAAAAAAATTTCGGGAAAAAATTTTTATTTTTATTTTTGTACGCCGCTAGATGTCGCTAAAATTCATGTTTTTCATATTTTCGGTATTGATTTTGGCTTGAGATGAGCGTTTCTACTTTATAATTGTATTAACCATATGTGCGCCATTGGAGTCACTTCCACCCAGCACTTAGTTTATACCACCTTAATGTAACTTTTTTTTTGTCAGCATGTTAAACGTCGTCAAAAAACATTAATCTTTTGCAAAAGAAGTATGTATTTCGATCGATTCAGTAAAGCCGGAAATAAAACACTTTTAACATTCAGAGGAATATACATAAGTTTCTCGCTTCCTGCGGTCTTTTAGGTTAATTTTGCAAAGTTTCTCTCCGAAGAGACTTCTACTGAAATGTTATCGCGAATAATTTTCTAGAACATTTTAGCCCTCTAGCGACCTTAAAAATACTATTTCGTGACTATACCTATTATATGTATTTTCGGACTGTATAAAAAATAACCCTTTCCTAGGGGTGCTAGAACTAGCGAAAAGGTGCCAACATTCAAGAAAGGTGTCAAAGTTCAAAAAGGTTCAATTGTCGTTAGACCCTCACCAGTTCGGAATGGGTTAATTGGGTGAACATTAAAAGACATTCTTTGATTCTCTTGCCAGACACGACCCAGCTAACCAAGTACGGAGCGCTGCGAAATAGGATCGTAATGGCACTCCCAAAAAAAATCCCCCACGGAGCGCTCCAAATGCGATGTGAAAAAGGAGTCCGAAAACCCTAATTTAACGCCTAGTTTTTATAATTTTCTTATGTTATCCGACTCTTTTCAGATCACGCATTTGCATAGGCTTAAGGTTGTTGCACAGAAGGTGGAGCATGTAATACGGCACTTATTCACGGAGCAGGTTCTGGACCTATATAATTGGCATGGATTTTCCGATAAAAAAAAACAGCTTGTCCCAATTATTGCTGGTGGATAAAGCTGTAAGAGGTAGTATGTAAATAATCACATAAGTTCATTGCCATTATCTTAATTAACACGCTTTTATTAGTTTCACCTGTATGTATGTATGTATATATGTATGTATGTAACTTCATCCCATCCTAAAAGTTGCAACGTTTAACTCAATTATTTTTTTTTAAACATTCACTTTACTTTTATTGTGTTTCTCCTCTATCATTTCTATTCTCCTCCGGATTCGAAACATGACACAACAACATGAGATTCAGCCCAACGACATCATATAGTGAGGCATTCAACATTATATTCCATGCTTCAATGAGGCTTTTAAGTTACCTTTCTTCGAAATAGCCTCTATGAATTGAATTTCAATTCACTCACGTATGCAAGCCAATAAGTAAAAAGCTTTCTGTTTTGTTGTTGTTGTTTTTGCAAATATAATGAAAAGAACCGCATGTATGTACATACATACGTATGCAAAGCAAGAGCTGGTTTTGTGTTTTTCTTTGTTCAAATTCTATTTATAGCACATAGCATGGTTGCCGAACTTGGTAATTACCAAAATAGGTTATTTTTTCGCTGTTCGTTTCTTGGTAACTTCCACATCGAAATAGTTTTGCTTCGATACACATAGTACATATTAGTTGATATTTTTTCGTTTAGGCTTCATTTTTGACGAATGTTTTTTTTATAAGGAAAAAATTTATGTGAAAAATTAATATTTTTGGTAGAAGTTATAAATACATATTAGGGTGGGGCAATTTACTAACCTATATCGCGCGATCGAAATTTGGATTCCTCTCATTTTTCTGAGTAGAAAACTCCTCCACGACATTTGCCTAAAATTAATTTTGATATTCCGGAACTTTGTTTTTATGAACCAAGACGAATTTTTGAAAATAAAAATTGGGCAAAAATCGACAAAAAAATATCCAGGTCAATATGCACATCGAGTTGAAGCAGAATTTTATGCTGAATCCAGATATGAAATCGAAACTAAAAGCGGATGATCCGTTTTCGAGATATAGCTTGATTTCCGGTTATGGAGGCTGAATGCCGAAAATCGCATATTTTCGCGATTATCTCTTGCTGTGTACAATATATCTTAAATTTTTTTGCAAATTTCTTAAAGATAGGTCAATACAATATATGAGCAATATTTTAAAATATTAATTTATCTTCCTGTATAGGAAAACTAGAATGCACTCTTTTTTCCTTAGCCCAAAATCGCAGTATGGGATCTCCATATTATAGTCATCCGATACCGATAATTTTCGCCGACAGGGCTTTGTGTACAATAAATGCTCTAAATACAAAATTTCAGAATTTTAGCTGCAAAAATTGAGGAGTTATAACCCAAAACGTACACTTATGCTGTTTGGGACTTGTTTTTTTACTTTAGTCAACTCTAAAAAAAACTCAAGGTTACTCATACGCCATAGCGTACTATTGGAAGCAAAAAACAAATTTCAGAAGCATAAGTCTACGTTTTAGGGAATAACTCTTCAAATTTTGCAGCTAAAATTCTGAAATTTTGTATTTAGAGCATTTATTTTACACAAAGCGCTGTCGGCGAAAATCATCGGTATCAAATGACTATAACATGGAGATCCCATACTGCGATTTTGGGCTAAGGAAAAAAGAGTGCATTCTAGTTTTCCTATACAGGAAGATAAATTAATATTTTAAAATATTGCTCATATATTGCATTGACCTATCTTTAAGAAATTTGCAAAAAAATTTAAGATATATTGTACACAGCAAGAGATAATCGCGAAAATATGCGATTTTCGGCATTCAGCCTCCATATCCGGAAATCAGGCCATATCTCGAAAACGGATCATCCGATTTTAGTTTCGATTTGATATCTGGATTCAGCATAAAATTCTGCTTCAACTCGATGTGCATATGGACCTGGCTATTTTTTTGTCGATTTTTGCCAAACTTTTATTTTCAAAAATTCGTCTTGGTTCATAAAAACAAAATTCCGGAACATCAAAATTAATTTTAGGCAAATGTCGTGGAGGAGTTTTCTACTCAGAAAAATGAGAGGAATCCAAATTTCGATCGCGCGGTATCGATTAATTTCCTTCCATACAAATCGCCCCACCCTAATACATATGTATGTAGATCTATTTCGGAGATCACCACATCCCTTCATCAGACTTCTTTTTAACACGCTTTTATTATTACTTTTATTCTTGCGTCCGCATAAGGCATCCTTTAATGAAAACTTTAACTAAAAAGTTAAAAATAAATAATAGCTTAAAAAAACTAAAAAACACGCTTTAATCTTAAAAATCGTACTAAAAATTGAGAAATAATTTAATTAGAAACAAAATGATGAACGAAAATATAAGTATTTAAGGAAAAGCGTGGGGGTGCTCAATAATATTTGAACATGAAAATATTCGATTCGTACAAAAATATACCTATGGGCGAAATTAAAGAGTACGATATACATATGTATGAAATCTTAAAAAAGTCAAAATAAAAATATTGGTAAAAAAAAAACACCAAGGCCTATCCAAATAGAGGTTATATTACTTCCGTTTTTATGTGTGTGTTTTCTTTAAAAATGTCAATGTGAAAGAGAAGAGAAATGAATTTCAAGGTAAAATTTTTGCCAATTCGTTTTGTCTGACATTCACACTTTTTAGTATACATACACAATTCCAATCGATATCCTTCTTTAGATAATTCTTGAAAAACACCGATTTTAAATATTTTTTGACATACTGAGCACCCGACGCTTTTCCTTAAATACTTATATTTTCGTTCATCATTTTGTTTTTAATTAAATTATTTCTCAATTTTTAGTAAGATTTTTAAGATTAAAGCGTGTTTTTTAGTTTTTTTAAGCTATTATTTATTTTAATATATATTTTTTTTCCTTCATTTAGACCGGTGATCGGCAGCCGGGCCATTTGAGGTCACTCGTTTCTCATGTATAGATCGTGTGTGCGCTGCTAGCAAGCTATACAGAAACATCAGTGTGGCCGAATTTTCTAGGCAAGTTCGAAAATCAGTGGCCTTAAGCCATAATAGCCTGCGCAAAAAAAGAAATTCACCAAGAAAAAGCAAAACTTGCACGGCTTTATCCATCACTCCAGAACCTGTGCTGGAATTCTGTAACTTATTTTGCGACCGATAATCTCAAAATCTACCGACTCAAAAATTTCCCTCGATACCTCTGCGATGATTATCGGAAAAATCAGTTAAAATATACTATAGAATGCGACCGAAAAATCGTGCAGAATAGCATAATCGCAAAAATGATCGCAAATTTACGATACCGATCCGAAAATTGTCGCAAATTGGTTACAGAATAGGCACACTGGTCCTTGAAGGAAGAAATGCCTTTTTAATACGCTTTTATTAGTTTCACCGGTATTTATGTATGTATGTATGTATGTAATTTCTAGCTGCTGTCTAAATATATGCAACATATTTACTAATGAGATTAGGTTATAACCACCGCTATGTTCCAACAGATGGCGCGCGTGTATTTATATTTTTAAAATATTCACTTATTTATTTACTTTTTGCCTTTATTTGTTTTTTTTTGCGTCACGGTGGAATTTAATTGATGTATTTTATTGATTTATGTATTTAATGGATTTATATATGTATGTATGTACCTGGCTACTTAGTACAAACTAGAAATAAATACTATATGTAAATATGTATGTATAAGAAAATGAATGAATTTTATGTTATATTATTATCAATATAAAATAAACTACCTTCAAAATGTTACATAAATATATGTATATATTTATGAATTTTTGTATGTAAGAGAAGATTTTCAAAGCAGCGAAATTATCGCCAATTATGTTGGGGATAGGTAATTATAATAATTTTTTTTATTTTCTGTATCAGATCGTTGAGAAGGCGCAAATTATATAATTTTCCCTCAGTGATATCTACACAACAGTTTTGCTCAACAGTTGCGACTTCTGAACGCAGCCAATGAGAGAAGAGGAGAATAAGCAGGGGTGAATAGAGAGAGGATAAAGAGAATTGGGTCAGGGTGAGGAAAATGCAAAAACAAAAGAATTTTTTTTTGGTTTTACTATTTATTCAGGCTCATAAAATGCATGAAATTAGGCTCATATCAGGGGACCACCTTAAGAACAGAAATACATACATTTCGGACTCCAAAATGAGCTCATAATGAGTGTGAACGCTCTGGTTTAGGATTCCCTTCTCACTCTTTTATGACTCCGAATGTTTGTCCAAAGACATCAGCAAATGCGGACACGGATTTTGAGCCAATAGCCATGACAGCAATGCAATGTGTACATACATATTGACATAAATAAGTGTCCTAAGGTCAATGTAAAAGTTGCACTTACCTTGACTAAGGCCTTATAAGTGCTGAGTAAAATAAGTTGTTCTAGTGGCAAAACAATCCAACAAACGAAAAGCTAGGTCAAGTTAAGGTCTTTAGAATGCATGGTCCAATCACAGTTAACGAATTCATTCCAAACATGAAAGCAGCACTGTATGTTGTGGTCTTTTCATTTCATTCTACTTTGGTAAAGACTTGTTTTATTGTTCCACACACTTGATTTTTTAGATGAAGTACTTAGAGGGTGTCAAAACAGTTAAGCGAAATAGTATAATCGTGTTACTCATACGCCATGGCATACAACTTATTATGTATCGAACTTATTAGAAATTGCATTTCAGAAAAAAAATACGAAAAAATTGGTATACTTTTGTTGTGTATATAAAGTGCAATGGAGATACAATATGTATTAATAACAATCAATCCTTAGAGAGTAAACCATTCTAAGCGCTACGTATCTTCTTCCGTTCACGATAGATGGACTCCATTTGTACTGTGAAATTACGAGAAATTAAAATATAAGTATGTAAATGTTATTGAATTAAAGTCGACTTACTGTATGGATCGAAGCGTATAACTTCCAATTTGTCAGCCAACCGATCACGGAACGTATTGAATTTATGGCCACTAACAACACTCTCCATTAGCACCATGATGCGCCTGTGAATGTAATGACAATAGTTTCGTGCGGGAAAGTACGAATTCCATCTATGTATAGAGAACTTACTTGCTTTTAGCTTTCTTAAATAAAATCTCGTTCAAACGCATACTCGCACTACTTTATTTAAAAAAGAATTCAATAAAAATTTATGTAAATAGATAAATTGTGCAATTCTGGCGCAAAGTAGATGAAACGTCAATAACAGCTGTTTAATATAATTTTCATTCGTACTGTACGCGATTGGCCAGTGTTGGAAGCAACGCAGAAATTTTTCAAATGTATACTAAATTCACTACAGCGATCTTATAGGGCCCTTACATGATCAAATCATTTGATCAAATCGCGTGTCTGTGAAATTTGACGGTTTGACATACACACATCAAATCGCCATCAAATTTCATGCTACCTTTCTATTAATTTACAAAGGAAGTTGTTAAAATAAAAGCGATTTGAAGCGCGGCAATTAACAATATCTGAGTTTTTAAAACACCATAATTATCACTTTTTTGTCCCGATCCAAATTTAATTGTCTTTTTAATTTAATTTTGCGCACTTGCTTACTCACACGTTTATTTACATTTGAAATTTGATCAAATGGTTGCAACACACGTCAAATGCTAATTTGGCACTGAAATTTGATCAAACAGCAACTTACACGCATCCACAACGCACGTCAAATAGCCATCCAATTTGATGGAAAACAAAAATTTTTGATTTCGGCATCAAACACGTACGTGTGAAAAACACATAGACAATTTTACTACCACAGATACACGATTTGATCAAATATTTGATCGTGTAAGGGCCCTATGAGAGTTGTATTGCTTGACTGCCTTCCCTTCATGAATAGCACCAAACACTTTCAACTTGTATTGCATAAAATAATGTGAAAATAAATTCACGAAATTAAAAAAATTAAATAAAAAAAATAACAAAATAAAATAAAATAAAATAAAATAAAATAAAATAAAATAAACTAAAATAAAATAAAATGAAGTAAAAGCGTGACTGTCTTCTTATGATGAATAATATCAAACACTTACAACGCTGCTAATTCAAATCGACGGCGATGCATTTCCAACAAACAAAGAGAGCTAACACAATTGCGGCGGAAACTGTTTTTGTTTAAAAATTGAAATATATTATATTTATCGTTTCTGTTAATATTTTATTACAAATGTGAGTTTAATTCCAAATATTTAATGAAAAAGTTGTATGCTTTTCACTTCTTTTGAGTTATTTTTCTTTTGGCGGCTAAAAAACAATGAACTCTGAGCATTTATTTAGCAGACGGATAAAATAGAAATAGATCTAATTATTTTGCCGCCCTGAAAATTGACGCCGACGGAAAAGCCCCCACGCCGCAATTCTGTGCCATGCCGCGCATTTCTTTCTGTTCTCTTTTTGACAGCGGTTATTCGTCGCCCGCTATCCACTGACCCGTCTCAATTCTGTTTAATATAGGTACATATTAAATTTATAGACTAGAAAAACTCCGTTATTTTCTTTGGTCAAAGTACCAAATTAATTATGCCAAGAAAAACAGTTCTAATGCAGTAACCGTATAGTCTAAACTAAGATTTCGAAAGTGATATACATAAGTTTTTTGTGAATTTGATTTAAATTTTTAATTACTGCTAATATGCCCGTACCCACTTGTTCGGGGGGCTCGTGCTCAATTTCGAGACCTAGAAAATCGACGACGTCAACTACCACCAAATCTAAGCCCAAAACGACAACCTCGAGTGCCAAGAAGGCTACAGCCACCACCGCTAAGAGGACCACAACTAAAAAGACTACAAAACCTAAAACAACAACAGCTACAATGGCCAAATCCAAATCATCAACGACAGCCAGCAAACCCAAAGCGACCACAACAACAACAAAGAAGAAGACAACGGCAGGTGGAAAATTGAAGACCGCTGGACGGAAAACAACAACAACTAAAGGTGCAAGACGTCGCCAGAACGACGAAGACAGTTATTGTGATTGTTCTCATTGTTGTGAAAATTCATCTGATTCTAATAGCGATTTTTCCAATTCTTCTGATTATACAGATTGTTGTAGTTCCGGTGATTGCTACTAACATTGACATGCAGGACATGATGGTGCTGAGGAGATTTTTTTTTTATCAATATTTGTGTAATACAACTATAATTTGTGTTTTTGTTAGTAATTTTTTATTAATATTTTGAGATATATATATGTAGGTATCTGTTGATTTTTTAAAGAATAAATTGTGATTTTTGAAATATTTAATAAATTGTAAACTCCCTGTAAAAAGTATTTTTTTTAATATAAAATAAGAAAATCCAACGTAAGTATGAAACATGTAGGGGATCAGACTAATATTGGAGGTTAGCATGGGTAAATGATGTACATATATATAATGCGATTTTTTTTACCAAAAACAACTAAGGCACTCTGCACACGGAGCGTACTGCTTTAGACGCGTATTAGATACTACAGACGAAAGCTGTACGCTTTGATGTCGCGCACGTATATTTCAATTGAGGGCTGCACACGAGTCGTCAGCTTCATGCATTCGTCAAAGTATGCTGGCTACATGTCGCTTGGCGTAAAGCAGTGCTGGTAGCTAGGCGTACTACGCTTAGAAAAGAGGAAGAAGAAGATGTTTGTTTACATTTTTCCACTTGGTGGAATTTATGAAAGCAGTAAAATTTGTGTAAAAAATCGGAAAAAATTAGTGTATAATTAAAGAAAATGGAAGATTCCGTAAAATTTTTTATCTTTTCTATTTAAAGCTTCGAAATTTAAAGCAAAAAACCGTATTATTAATTTGTTTGTTTGTTTTGTGCAGCGAAGTTTCATGTCGCTTCGTGTGCAGATCTTGAGGCGTAGAGAAATCGACGCTACATGAAATGTCTCGTACGCGTCTATGACGATACGCCTCGTGTGCAGAGTGCCTAATACTTTAAATCACTTTTAATCATGAAGGAACTAAGAAGGAGAATGCAAGTGTTAACCGGAATGTCATGGGAACATGAATGTAAAAGAATTCAACAGGACTTTACCCACAGGCGTGACCAAATAATTTAAAATGAATGACGTGAAAGAGAAAGGCTATTTTGTTTTTGTAATCATAAGTTGTCAAATTATCGTCTTTTGTTTTGATTTTGCACTCTTGCACGTGTTATTCGTGGAAATAGCTTGTGTGTTCGGTTGCGTTTTTTCTGTTTTTGACATTCTTATATACGGCCGTCGAATAATTAGCCATGGGTAATGGCGCAATTTTTTTGGCGCTAATACAATAACACCAGCGCCAACCGTGGCGCCACGCACGGTTCTGGCGCAATAACACCTCTAGCGCAATTGCCATGGAATAATCGATAAATAAACACTTGTTCGCTTCTTACTGTCTACTATACCCGTTTTATTTCTTTTGGCGCAATTCTGCTTACATACACGCTGGCAGAATAATTGTGCCACAATTAAATTTAATTTTAAAAATAATTTGCGTATATTTGTGAAAATATGCTGGCATCTCGTTTTTCGGCATCTTCATTATGAAATACGAGGGTCGGATCCACCCTATTAAAAAGAAAGATTCCGGGTCCGGGCGCATTATATTGAAATTTCCCCTTACCATTTACCATGCGTAACAAAAATATACTCTATGCTAATAAATATTTTATTTAATTTATTTTGTACTATATTTTTCTCTCCTATTCACAGATAATGTCAATTTTGTCTTCTTTATTTGTGAAAGTAAAATATCAATACCCTTTCGTATTAGCGATGGTTCGGTATTGGCGTTAGCATACATAATTGTGACGGTGTCATATACGCTGTGCTGTTATTGGCTTTGTGGTGGTGCCATTTTACACTAGCGCTATATTGGTGCTGGTGTTAGCGCACGAAATTGAGTCAGTGTTATATTGCAATAGCGCATCATTGAGTTGGCGCTACATTGAGTTGGCGCTATATTGAGTTGGCGCATTTTCCAAATCAGAGTTAGCGCAATAACACCAGGATTGGCGCCAGCGCAATTGCGCGGCGCAGCGCAGTGTTACCCATGCCTAACGGTAATCGCGTTGTCTCTTTTAGCTGCTACGACCATATAGATTATTTGGTCATGCCCGCGAATATGCTAGCGTGCATGTGTGTGTGGCATATGTTAACAAAAACAAAATTCTAGTGCTCGTGTATGAAAGTATGAAAAAGATTCCTTTTCAGACATTTCCGTTATAAATTGTTTTAATAATACAGCATTGTTGCCACATTGAGTTTTTATTATGGAACATATTCAAACTAGCAAGTGGCCCAGAAATAATTTTTATAAATAGTAAATAGATCTATAACTTTTACCAAAAAATTTATTTTAAATTTTTCTTAAATAAAACTGGTCAATAGCTCTGAAAAAATACACTTTAAGGAATTTGGTAATTTAAAAATTTTCAGGTTAAAAATCAGGGACCCTAATCATTATGCGTTTTATAATAAAAATCGGCATTTAATCATTATATATTGATTTTTTTATATTTCATCAAAAATTTTCATTACTTTTTTATTTTTATTTTATTGATCAGAATAAAAACTTAATAATTACTTCATAAAACTTACTCCTTATTTTTTAGAACTTTTTTTTTTCGATATTATATAGTTTTGGTTTAAAAAAAGAAGTGGCAAGGACGTTTACTACATTATTCAACTATACTTAATGATGTGTTTTAGTCGCTCTCGTAAATCCGTTAGTAACAGATTGTCTTTTAGCTTTTCAGCAGACCGCCAACGAATTTATCACATACAATATATAAAATGCCTACACCAAAAAAATATATAAAATTGAAGCAAACAAAGGCCACAACGACGACAACAACAACCATCAAAGAGGAGCAAGTTGATTCGCTGGTTGAAGAGCTATTCGGCAAGAATAAAAGACTAACCAAAGCCCAGAAACAGAAGAAACTAGAACTAGAGGAGTTTTTATTGCAAAAATTACAGCAATTCGATGAAGATAGCGAACAAGATGCATTGACCGATTCTGCTACCGAAGATTCTTCGGTATCTTCTAGCGATACGGAAAGCAACTCCGATAATGAGAGTGGTTCCTCCAATTCGGGCAGTGAAAAATCTGGTGACAGCGATAGCGAGGAGGAAAGTGGCAGTGAAGATAGTTGTGATGGAAATTCAGATTCTGATTCCAACTCCACATCCGGATCTCGGTCTGGTACGGACAGCAACCTGGATCATAGCAGATCCACTGGATTGTCGGATAGTTTTGATTATGATGATGCTGATGGCAGGCGTTCGGATGAATTTTCAGAGGAATATACCATAAATTGTTACAGCGATGATGATTATTATTAGGGAAAAGATGATTGTTACAGCAATGATGATTATTATTATTAGGTAAAAGATAATTGTTGAAAAGCAAAGCGAACAATTTTCAGTTAGGTATTTTTTATTGTTTTTATTTTATTATTTTTCCATGTGTTTTTGTTAAGAGCCTATGAACTCTGGTTCAACGGTTCAATTTGTGATTTGTAATAAGAAAAATTTCGTTTTTGATTTTTTGCATTTTTTATAAAAAAAAAATCGCTTCTCTCATACTTTGGCACCAGATCCTGCAATTTTCCTGCTGATCCCGTTGAAGCTGGAAACGGCAATGTTGTTGTAGTGGCAAAAACCCGCAGCATTTCTAGGTAGCACAGCCGGTGTAGAAGTGCTTGGCTGCATATAAATCCGGGTCGTTCCGGTACTTGGACCACACTGCCGTGGAAAAAGCAAACAAATCATTGGCTTAAGGATATTTCGTTTTTATTACTAAATTTTTTAAACAAACTATAATGCTATTTTTTGGCTTCAATGTATTTAATTTAAATAAAATCTCGAAATATTCCACTGTGCATTGCACATATTTGCCGAGTTCCCGTGGCAGTGATCCAGATCGGGATAAGAAGTTTGCATGCAAATGCAACAAGAATTTTGTGATCCTGGTGTTTATCTGTATCAATTTCGGATCCGTAAAGATTGTAATAGATTTTTTTGATCCATATAAATACCAGGATCACCAAATTGTTGTTGCATTTGCTTGCAATATTTGTATCCGGATCTGGATCACTGCCACGGGAACTCGCCTATTCTCTGCTAGTGTAAAAAGCAACCCTGCAATCATGGTGCAATTATATATGGTGGTGGTAAATGGGCAACAACAAAATTTACTGTTATGTACTGATCTGTCAAATGCAAAAACACGTTTTTCTTTGTTTTGTTTACTTATTGAAATTCGTGCAATTTATGAATCGGCTCGAAAAGTTTCTTCAAAATAGCTGACAAGCGTTCACCGCTTGAAATAATGAAAAATAATTATATAATTATCAACACAGAAATCACACAAAGTGTATAATAATATAATAATAGCCTCAGAAAAACTAAGTTGCATACGCGATTTCACTACTTTTCTCGGAAATATGTATAGAAGACACAAAGCAAAACAATAGGTCCGTTTATTATTAGCTAGTTATGAATAGCCAAGTTTCGGCTGGAAAATCGTTTCTTGAGTCAAAAAAATAGCAGAAGAGAGCTATAGACAGCTCCAAATTTCAGCAAGTAAAATTTTCCCTAGCTGAAATTATTTGCTGCCAAAGTAAGAAACAGCTGTTGAAAAAATAAACAAACGAACACTTTTGATTTTATTTTGAAATTTTCTGTTTTTGAAATAGAAATAAAGAAAATTAAATGTTTTTTTCAGAAAAAATAACCATTAACAGTCAAAAATAGCATTGAAATTACTAATCGCTAATTTTTACTATTATTCCGTTTCTTGTTTTTCTGTTCGTTTCGCTCTTTATGAGCGCAATTCTTTCCGTTTTGCTCACTTGACAGCTAGCTGCTAGTTTAATAAGAAACAAACCTATAAATGGCTGAAAATTTGTACATCAGCTGATTAATAAGTAAGAAGCATAACTTCATTTGCATCCACCATATATAATTCCACCATGCCCTGCAATTATGCTAGAACCGCACCATACTACACTACGCGACGCTGCAAGACGCGACAAAATATTCTTTGCATGTATTTTTATGGAAGCAACCGCACTACGCTGCAATTGAGGTGAATTGCACGACACCACGCGACGAAGTTGACCAACTAGGCAACTTCGTCGTACGACAGAAATTTGTGCAGTTACATCGTCGCATAGTTCGGTATAGCCAACTGCACTTCACAATATAATGAATGCAAAATGTTGTTTGACGAAGAAAAGTTAATTTGGTCAGTGAGTGACAAATAAATTATTAATTTTTTAGAGAAATTTATTAAAAAAATTGTTATTGTGTCGCGCAGTGCGATATACCCAAAAATGTCGCACCGAAAATTGAAGTGTCGTGGCAGTGTAGCGTAGTATGGTGCGTTTCTAGCTTTAGCCGTATAAAAATTCGTACTGTACTCGCACGTGCAACAATTGTCATTAAAAATTTTCAAGCCATTCGACAATAATTTTCTTATTGAAAATTTATTAGTTGTTTTTTATTAATTAATTACAAAAGATAGTGGATAAAAATGTCTGAACCAATTTCAGCATTTGCTGCTTATAGAAAAGCAGCACAAAGAACCAGCAACGGGAACAAAAAGGGACACAACAGTAAAAACACCGGCGCCTCACCTACGAACGAAAGGCGAAAAAAGTCCAAAACTAATAAGAATCTAAATAAAAGTAAGTCGCCACAAAAGGAACCAAAATCAACTACTACCAAGCAAAACGGTGTAACAAAGGAAAAAGTTGCACCTATCAAACCAAAAGAGATTACCAAAAAAACTGCATCAAAGCAGCAGGTAGCAGCCGCGGAGCAGAAAGGCAAAAACGCCGACAATAAAGGAACTAAGAACCTAACGGAACCTAGTAAGAAACAACAACAACAACAGAAGTCACAAAAAGTAGCTACCAACGGTAAACCTGCGTCCAACAACAAAATTAGGGAAAGTGAAATTGATGCGCTGGTGGAGCAGTTGCTGGGCGATTCGCCATCACAAACCAAAAAGTTGACTAAATCGCAACAGAAAAAGAAGCAAGAACTGGAAGATTACTTAGTGCAACAGTTGGGGAATGACGATGAACATGCGAGCGAAGGGGAGATGGATTATCAGTCGGTGAGTGAAGAAGATGAACTGATGAGCGGCAGCGATGAAGAAGTTGAATACAGCACCACCGCCGATGAATTCTCAGACGAATACACAATTAACACTCATAGCGATGAAGATGACGAGGAAGGCGAAAGTTTTTACACTAGCACATATTCCTCAAGTGATTCGCCAGCAACGCGCAAGCCAGTTGCCACTTCAAGGAAAAATTCAGCAGCCACCAAACGAAAAAATAACGATAAAGCAAGTGGCAAAGCTGCCAACGGAGTGCCTGTAGCGAAAAAAACGCGTCAAGCTGAAAATGCTGCAGGCAGACGTAAATCGATGCCGGCTGCTGCTGCTGCTGCTGCTGCTGTGACTACAGTAGATTCCAAAGCGAAATTTGAAAAGACGGCTACAGAGCAGCGACGACATTCCATAGCCGCAGTGACAAAAGAAGCTGACTCGACTGACAGAACTGTTAAGGTAACGGTGAAGACTGTAGATGCCAGCGCAGTAAAAATGGAACCACTATCACCGCCAAGCAATATTGCCAAAATGAATAGCATCAAAGAGGGTGAAAAGACCTTTGGTTGGCTGCTAAGTCCGCTGTCACTACAAGAGTTCTTCAGCAAGTACTGGGAGACGGCCGCTTGCCTAATCAAACGCAAAGGATCCAATTACTACTCACATCTGATTTCGTTCGAGGCTATCGATCAGATGTTGATTAAAAATCATATTGAATTTACAAAAAATATTGATGTTACATCATATAAGAATGGTACGTAAGTCTGTTTGCGTAATGTTTTGAAATGGATAAATAAATTAGCCTATTATTTCTTTTTAAAATAGGCGAACGTGAGACACACAATCCGGAAGGTCGCGCCATGCCACCCGTCGTTTGGGATCATTATGGCCAAGGCTGCAGCATACGTTTACTCAATCCACAAACCTTCCTACCGCAACTCTATATGCTTAATGCCAGCTTGCAGGAGTACTTTCATTGTTTAATTGGCGCTAATGCCTATCTGACACCGCCGAATAGTCAAGGTTTTGCGCCGCACTACGATGATATCGAAGCTTTCGTGCTACAGATTGAGGGACGCAAACGCTGGCGTTTGTATAAACCACGCACGGAGGCGGAACATTTGGCGCGTTTTTCTTCGAAGAATTTCCAACAGCAGGAGATTGGCAAGCCCATATTTGATGAGGTATATTTGTATATATGTACACACATATGTTAGCGGAGACTGTTGTTTTATTTTGAATAATATGCTTGCACCTTCCTCAGGTACTTGAGCCCGGCGATATGCTTTACTTTCCACGCGGCACCATACATCAAGCCTGCACCGAACCGGGCCACCATTCGCTGCACATAACGCTAAGCGTTTATCAAAAACAATCGTATGCCGATCTCTTTGAACGCATGATACCGTTGGTATTGAAACGTGCGATCGAAAGCAACGTCGATATGCGTCGCGGTTTGCCATTGCACACATTCCAACATGCCGGTATTGCTTATAGCGATAATGATACAAAAGAACGCGCTGATCTTATACGCAGCGTTACAAAATTAATGGGCCAGTGTTTGCACAGTGCACCTTTGGAGGCTATGATGGATGCGGCTGTGGATCAATTAGCTAAAAAATACCAACATGAAGCTCTACCACCACACATACTAAGCGCTGAGCATGCGCGCACCATATTCGGTTCGCGTAGTAAAACCAATGAACGTGGCGAATGTTTGTGTGATTATGAAATTGATGAACGCACCAATGTGCGTTTGTTGCGTGCGAATATTATGCGTCTGGTGCAGGAGGAAGAGGATAAGTTGCGTTTATACTATTATTTGGATAATTCAAAGGAGTATTGTGAATATGAACCGAATTTCATTGAAATCGAAGCGGAAGAGGCAGCCAGCGTTGAAGTGCTTATACGTTCGTATCCGGAGTATGTAGGCGTAGCGCAATTGCCCTTGGCGGATGAAGAGCGCAAGGTGCAATTGGCGACTGCGTTGTGGGAGCGTGGTTTGCTGATGACGGAGAAGCCATTTAAATGATTGATATATATTTCTTATGCATATGTATGTATGTAGTGTTTTGTTTTGGCTTTTCATTTCGGTTTTAGTTTTTGTTGCCTTTTTTTAATATTTTGTTTGCACTTAAGTGCTTTATTATTTTACGAATTGTTTTTATTTATTTGGTTATTTCAAATGCGTTTATATTATAATTTTTTTTTGCAATTTGTAAACTTGGCTATTGTTTTTATAAACTATGTAGTATAAAAATTAATAAGCTATTGCTTTGTAATTGTAAATGCGCATGCGGTTGCAGAGCACTGCATTTTGTGGCAAAAATAGAGAATGTTAAATTCAAAAGTGTATGAACTGCAATTATTTTATAGCTGCCATTTTGCAGTGTGTCTGGTACGAAGTTCATTGCATGTGGAGAAATTGAGAGATATCTGTTTGCTTACTCCTAGCGTTTGCTCTTTTTGATGGTAGACACCATTTTAGTCGATCTTTAAATTTCTCAAAAGTCTTTTTGTACTAAAACCCGCCACTGCAGCCCAAAAGAGTCCAAATTTCATAAAATTCGATTAAAAGTTTCGAAGACGGTCTTTCTGATGGTAGACATCATTTTAGCCGCCTCTGCAGCCCAAAGGAGCCCAAATTTCATGAAATTCGATGAAAAGTTTCGAAGGCGCTCTTTCTGATGGTAGACACCATTTTAGTCGATCTTTAAATTTCTTATAAGTCTTTTTTGTACTAAAACCCGCCACTGCAGCCCAAAAGAGTCCAAATTTCATGAAATTCGATGAAAAGTTTCGAAGGCGCTCTTTCTGATGGTAAACACCATTTTAGTCGAACTTTAAATTTCTTATAAGTCTTTTTTGTACTAAAACCCGCCTCTGCAGCCCAAAGGAGCCCAAATTTCATAAATTCGATTAAAAGTTTCGAAGGCGCTCTTTCTGATGGTAGACATCATTTTAGTCGATCTTTAAATTTCTTAAAAATCGTTTGTACTAAAACCCGTCATTCCAGCCCAAAAAGAACCGAAATTTCATAAAATTCGATTAAAGGTTTCGAAGGTGCTCCTTCTGATGGTAGAGACCAGTTTAGGCGCTCTTTCTGATGGTAGACATCATTTTAGTCGATCTTTAAATTTCCTAAAAGTCTTTTTGTACGAAAAGCCGCCACTGCAGCCCTAAAGAGCCCAAATTTCATAAAATTCGATTAAAGGGTTCAAATGCCCTCTTTCTGTTGGTAGAGACCATTTTGGCCGATCTTTAAATTTCTCAAGTCTTTTTTGTACTAAAACCCGTCATTGCAGCTCAAAAAGAGCCCAAATTTCATAAAGTCTTTTTGTACTAAAACCCGCCATTGCAGCCCAAAGAAGCCCAAATTTCATGAAATTCGATGAAAGGTTTCGAAGGCGCTCTTTCTGATGATAGACACCATTTTAGTCGATCTTTAAATTCTTAAAAGCGGAGCAGCTTTGTCTTAGAAATTCAACCAATGTTCGGGTGGCAGCTCTAGGCTGAATGTTAATCCATGTCGTTTCGGCATGTACTTAAACATCTGAATGGTCTCCTAACACTATTTATTATGTGCTAATTAATTGCTTATTTATTTACTGCATGTATGTACATACAAATATGTGTACACTCATTTCATAAAAAAAAATACTTTTTAAAAACTAAACAAAAATACGACAAAGCGCTCAATATTTCTCACGCGCCGGCACCATCACCAAATCCGCTATTGTCACATGTGGCGGCGAGGATAATATAAAATTTACGCCACGTGCAACATCTTCGGGCAGCAGCACCTCATCCGGTTCAATCAATTCCTCCCATGATTTTTTCTCATCTTCCGAGGGCGCGCCACCAAAGTCGGTGCGCGTCAGACCGGGACTAATAGACTGTAATAGGAAGAAAAGTTATACATACATAAATAAGTGATAACTGAGAGAGAGAGAGAAGATGAGGAGGAAGAGAGTGTAAAGGCCCTTGGCAACTTATAATCTGGATTGTCCAGTTTCAGTGTTTTTTTGAATGGAGTTAGTCAAATTTGAGTGTTTTTTTTTGTGTGTGTTAGTGCAATCGGCAGCCGTCGTGCTGCACGTACTTTTTGTCGGCTGGCTGTCGGCTCGCGGCGACGAAAATCAAAAGTTTTTGATATTTTCCATTAAACATTGAAAAAGAAATTCTCAACCGTTTGAGAAAATATTGTTTGAGAATCAGCATATATATCATTTGAAAATAAACATATTTTCAAGTGGTTCTCAAACATGTTTTATCAATTTGAGAACAATTTGAGAAGCATTTGAAAATCAGCCCAAAATCCCATATTAAAAATTTGCCTTTTAGTTTGAGAACGCTATAAAGGGAAATTTGAGAAGCATTTGAAATAAACGTTTGAGGTTTGAGAAAAGGGTTTATTCTCAAATGCATGCCAAATTGAGAATAGAGAAAAATGTTTATTGGGTTGCGTCAATCAGCCGACACTCACACATATACACTTCCTCTCAATCCAGATTGTAAGTTGCCAAGGGTCTTAATTGTCTCTTATTTTCTATCTCTTTCGCTATCTCTCACCCCCTTCGCTTCTCTCTCTCGCTGCCTACTCACCGATAAACGCATCAGCTTATGCGGAAAGAGCTCCCGTCGCAACACCTCGTGCAGCGTACGCAACGCATGCTTCGCCACCGGATACAAATTCAAACCACATTCGGGTATATGCTGCGGCACCGTATGCCCCAACAAACTATTCACTGTTATGATGTGACAGGCCTCACCGTGCGCCATTGTCGCTGTCATAAGGCGATACGCTTGCTTCGTACAATTCACTGTGCCCATCAAATTGAGATCGATGACACGCTGCAGCGCCACCTCATTGCCCTCCTCCAGCATCTTGGACATCTCCACCATGCCGGCATTGTTGATGAGCACATGCAGACGATGGAAACGTTGCTCGATCCAATGGAAATTACATTTAACTGAAGGTAAGACGGTGAGATCACAGGAACGCGGAAAGTAGTGTTCGCGTATTGCGGGATCCAGTTGCTCTTTGAGTTCCTCCATTTGTTGAAGTCGACGCGCCAGTCCAATTACAATCATGCCAGATTTGAGTAGATCTTGTGCAATGGCCCAGCCAATGCCGGAACTTGCGCCGGTAACGACGGCGATCTTGTCGGTCCAGCGCTCCATGATGGTACTGAGTAGAGTTGGTGAAAGGGAGTTTTTGTAGTGGGAGAGTTGAGAATCGCTGGAGATCAATGAGTTTGATGGCGAAATTTACCACTCACTTCGAAATATGTATGTATGTATGTATATTCTGCGCATGTGCTTCAAGTACTACGCGTATACATAACTAGCATGCATGCTTTTTTACCGTTAGCCGTTGCTCAATGCGCGCCGATTGCTGTCTGTTAGAAAACTGTTTGTATGTTGGGCGCGCTCGGCGACCTTTAAATCAATTTTTTCGGTTTTAGCTTTTTTTTGTTGTTAATTTTAAATTATTTTTTTTTTTTTCAAAAGCTTCCAACACAAATTAGCGCGCATTCCCTCAAACACTTGCGCAAACTGCAATTATACATATGCGCGCAATTTGTACGTACAAACACACGTATGGCGGGCCAATGGCAAAAAAAAAAAACATTGTAATAAATCGAACACACGCGAAAATTAAGAAAATTAAAAATCAATAAAAAAAACGCAGTAAAAAAACTCACAAGCAAATTAAAATGCATTCACTTTTGCAAGTGATTCATAAAGCGATTTAAGCAAGCGCACATATCAATTACAAACTATGTATGTACATATGTACATGTATATGTATATGTATGTATATATGTATGCATTTTACACAAGCGCCAAACCAATTGGAGCAGGTTTTGATTTTGATTGGGTTCTTGAACTTGACCGGAAGTAGCGTGTTGTACGGCAAAAGGTGGAAATGAAATTGTGATTGTGGCGCGCGGAGCGAGCGTGCGCGTGCTGACTTGCAAAAACAGAGGAGGTTGCAAGTTACGTTACAGTGAACCATCAATATAATGAAGATGAATAATACCTAGGCCCTTACTCTGTAGTTCTATTCGTGAGGCCACAGGCAATACTGCCACGGAACCAACGCACTTCATGCAGGGAATGTGGCGATTAGACAGTTAAGTCTACAGATTTTAATAGCAAACAAACTAACGTCGACGTTGTTCTCTTAAGCGCATAATTGAGACTGAAATCTGGCTAACTCTGGTTCGGAACTAGAGGACTGAAACATAAATACAGTCAAGTTTTTGCAGCGTGATTGCTGTTCCTGCCATATACATATATGTACATAAACATAGGTACTGCACTTTCTATCCTTCCTGGATATTCAGTACAAAAGGGACTCTCTCGCAGTAAAAAATTATAGTTTATTTCTAATACCATTTGGTACTTAATTTAATCATTCTCGGAATTAAATTTGAATTTTAATGCCAAAAAGTCTTATTTTTAAACTATGAGAAGATTTACAATTTTATTTATTCCAAAATAGTTTCGAAATAAAGTCTTGAAAAGTATTAAAATCCTCTCTAAAGAAGTTTAATCATTTATGGTTTAAAAACAAATCCTGAAAAGTATAAAACACTTTCTCTTTCTCAATTATATTACCATCAAAATAGCTCTTACTCATTTTTTTTCGTAAAATATGGGTTTTGTATGTATAAAAGTTATTAAAATTGCTTGATTTTATTAAACAAATTAGGTTTATCTCATAAAAAAATTTATAAATTATAAAATTGCATCCAATAAATTTAAATTATTTGGTTATTTCTCGAGATTAAGTTTGAGTTGAGTCTCTTGAGAAAGAGCTCTATTTTTATGCATAAGGGCCATTTCACTCTCATTGTTCATGTTTGCTCATAAAAAAAGCAATTCCCTTCTCTCACTCTATTTGTGATATGAACGCATCAGAGAAAATTAAGTATAAAAAAACGTTTGGACCAGATCGATTGAGTGCATAACAGCAAGCACCGCTGCCAGCGTATACCATTTTAACTCGAAAGCTTAGGCTTCAGCTATAAGTCTAAACTTTTTGCTGGCAACAAACCAACATACACATAGATTTACTAAATAACGGAGCAAAAGCTGATGTGCCAGCTCTGCAAAGACGCACACATGTCGCGCGCGAAGTCAGTTTTATATGGAACGTCACTATGAATAGTTCTACAACGCCGCAAAGCACAACCACCGCTAACGCCAAGGACGAACTAGACGCCACAGCAGCAGCAACCACGCGCGCGCATCCATTGTCCCCTCGCGCCTCTTCCTCCTCCTACTCCTACATTGAAATCACTCTCGAGAAACGCGAACGCCTCTTCATCATCACATTCAATCGCCCCGCGCTGCGTAACGCGCTCACACGTCGCGCTTATTATGAATTGATACGCGCACTTAACGCTGCCACTTTCAACGATGCCATAACCACAATTGTGCTAACCGGCGCGGCAGGTTGTTTTACAGCGGGCAACGATTTAACGCAACCACAAATGCATGGCGACAATGCCACAGCCTACTTTAGCACTTCCAACTTTGTGCTCGCCTATGTAACCAAAGCGTTCATACATTGTCCCAAAGTGTTGGTGGCATTGGTGGATGGCGCTTGTGTGGGTATTGGCTTGGTGCTTGTCACGCTTTGCGATATTGTCTATTGTACGGAGCGCGCCTACTTTCAAGCGTCCTTCACACAGCTCGGCCTATGTCCGGAGGGTTGCGCCAGCTATTTGCTACCCCAGCTAATGGGGCGCGTTAAGGCTGCAGAGGTTTTACTATTTGGTGCGCGCTTAAATGCTCAGCAAGCATTGGCAGCTAATTTGGTGGCGCGCATTGTACCGTTAGCGGCGTTGGAACGTGAACTATGGTCGCAATTGTTGGAATATTCGCGTTTGCCTGTGGAATCGTTGCGCGCCACAAAACGTTTGCTGACAAAGGATGAATGTTTACGCTTGCAAAGCGCTTTGAAGGCGGAATGTTTGGAATTGGAACAGTTGCGCATGGGCGAAACATATCAGGGTGCATTGAGAGCGTTTGTGGAGCGGCGTAATAGGCGGCGTAGAGGGGATGGCGTTGTTGAAAGTCAAAGTAAATTGTGAAAATGAAGATGTGATGTTACGAAATTAAAAACAAAAAAAAAAGATGCAAATAGAAATGAGCCGCAAGCGCATAACTTAGTAGCAATGCTGATCATTTGAAGAATCTGTATTGAATATTATTTGCCGAGTTCCCGTGGCAGTGATCCAGATCGGGATAAGAAGTTTGCATGCAAATGCAACAAGAATTTTGTGATCCTGGTGTTTATCTGTATCAATTTCGGATCCGTATAGATTGTAATAGATTTTTTTGATCCATATAAATACCAGGATCACCAAATTGTTGTTGCATTTGCTTGCAAAATTTGTATCCGGATCTGGATCACTGCCACGGGAACTCGCCTATTGAAAAGTAGACGTTTTATATTATAATCATAAGCGTATAATTAACCGTTTTTTTATATTCTTCCTGTTTTTCTTATATTATAAATGTGAAATGGAAATTGTGTTTAAACTTTAATAATGGGATAAACGCTGAACGTACCCACACGAACCTTTGCACACCTAGTAAGTATTTTCATTCGTTGGAGGTTATAGGCATATTTTTAATCTTATTCAAAAGCAGGGATGGGCACCTCCCATACAAAATTTTCCTGTATTTCGTAATATCTCTTGAAGCATTTGTAGTAGAATACTGAAAATTGGTGTTAAGGAATATTACATAATTATATACTCAACGGATAAACAATCTAGATCTTAGGAAAGCAGGGCTGGGCACCTCCCTAACAAAATTTTCCTTTATTTCGTAATATCTCTTGAAGTATTTGTAGTAGAATACTAAAAATTGGTGTGGAGGAATATTACATAAATTATATACTCAACGGATAAAAAATCTAGATCTTAGTAAAGCAGGGATGGGCACATTCCTCGCATATAAACTGAAAATTTTACAGCGAATATCTTCCGAAATATTTGTAGTAGAGTAATGAAAATTGGTGTGAAGGCAGATGCGATAATTATGTACTCAACGGATAAAAATGCTAGGTATGAAAAAAGCAGTGGTGGGCACCTCCCATACAAAATTTTCCTGTATTTCGTAATATCTCTTGAAGTATTTATAGTAGAATACTGAAAATTGGTGTGGAGGAATATTACATAATTATATACACAACGGATAAACAATCTAGATCTTAGTAAAGCAGGTATGTGCACCTCCCACACAAACTGAAAATTTTACAGCGAATATCTCCTGAAATATTTGTAGTAGAGCACTGAAAATTAGTGTGAAGGCAGATGAGATAATTATGTACTCAACGGATAAAAATGTTAGGTATGAAAAAAGCAGTGGTGGGCACCTCCCATGAAAAATTTTCCTTTATTTCCTAATATCTCTTGAGGTACTTGTACTAGAATACTGAAAATTGGTGTGGTGGAAAATTACATACATATATATGTAACGGATAAAAACGCTAGGTCTTCGTAAAGCAGGGATAGGCACCTCTCATACAAATTGAAGTCTAATTTTGTACAAATCATAAAATATTTATAGAGTACTGAACAGGGACATACGAAATAACTATGTACCCAAGGGATAAAAAAAAGTTAATTAGAATAGCAGGCATGGGCAACTGCTATACAAATTGATCTTTACTATATTTTTAATTCTGAGCATCTCTTGAAATATTTAGATACTGTACTATGTACATATACCGAAAAATGATGGAAAATTAATTAAAACAATATACAAGAAAATTCCCTAAAGCCAAGACTGGGTGCCCAGATGGCTATGAGTCAAAACATGGACCCGGATCACCACGGAAAATTTCTGAGCGATACTGGTATCAGGACTTCAGCATAGAGCACATTTTTCATTGTGATGCCTAGGACTGGTAGCAAGACTTGGGTCAGGACATGGAGCCGGATGAACCCGGAATGTTTGAGCGATATTGGAATCAACTAAATGGTGTTGAGCAGGGTTTCAACCTAGAGCTCTATTCATTGTCATGTCTAAGTTCGTTTCCAGGAGTTGGCTCCAAACGTGGAGCGGGGTGGTTACGGAATGCTTCTGAGCGTAAGTTAGGTTATGCTTCTGGGCGGAATGCTTCTGAGCGTAATTGGTACCAAATGAAAAGCGTAAGTCAGAGCTTAAATGCAGAGCTCTCTTCGATCTAATGCCTAACCCGGTTCATTTTACGTGTATGAGAAAGCGAAATGAAACGGGAGGGAGGAAGAAAATGAAACGGGAGGGGAATAGAAAAAGGGAGAAAGAATCGAAAACATAGTGGGAGATGGAGTAAGAGTAGAATTAGGAGTGGGTGGAAGAATAGGAATAGCAAGAGCAAGAGAAGAAGAGAGAAAGATAAAGAGTAAGAGAACGAGCAAAAGTAAATGAGAAAGGTACAGAGAAAAATATAGATAGCAGATGCAGATGGAGATAGAGAAAGTTATAGGGATAGAGACAAAGATTGAGACAAAGGTAGAGGGAAAGATTCATTATGACGCAAAATTATTTTTCCTTACAGCGAGGCGGTATGGGTATTTGCTAGTCTAAAATATGTATGTATATTAAAAATATTTAAAATTCTCACATATGTATGTAGATAATTCAGCGTTTTGTTTCAACTATATACATTATACAGCAGTAAATTAATTCATTTAAATATGGCTCATACCAACGTAAAACAAGCACTTAATACTACCTACCACTCCTACAACTCAATGCTGATCCAAATGCGAGAACTTCTTGCGCAATTTCTCGCGACGATCCTTCTTCACACTACGCCATGGCTTCTCGGCGGCTGGCGCGCTCACCAAACTGCCATCGCTGGCTAAGCGTATGTGTGGAAAATTGCTGCGGCCCTTCACATAAGCTTTGCCGCTGTTCGAATCGAAAAATTGTTTATCGATTTCCTTTGAAGCAGGTTTCGATTCGATCTAAATTGGTGAGATGGAGAGTTGCCAAAAAATAACAACAGATTAAATAGAGGATGACTTAATATGTAACAAGAGATTAATTAAAGAGTGGCTTAATATGTAACAAGAGATTAATTAAAGAGTAGCTTAATATGTAAGAAAAATCTATTAATAATTACATACTTACCCTCATAGCGCGCTGTTGTTGCATAGGCAATTTTTGTTCAACAATCTCCTTGCGCGTTTTTGCTGCTGGAAATATGTGGTACTCTTCTTGTGGCACTGTAGGTGGCGCAACACAGTAAAGCAGTTTACCATTAACATAATCCTTGCAGATATAACGTGCCGAACGTGATTGATCTGGTTGTCCGTTGGCGGTCATGAAACCGCGATTATCTGTAAATATGTATGGGAGGTGGATGATTTGTTATTTTGTTTTTTTTTTCTTTTATTTTTTTTTTTTAGTTCACTACATACATCCATATGCAAGCAATAACTCTTCCGAATGCGGCGCTCTATTCTCATCCTCGCCCTCCATAGGTTTAGCTATTAGAATACCATATTTTTCCTCCAACACATGACGCGGTATGCGTGAGCAAAGTAAATTCACCGCTGGTACATGATCGCGCATCTGAAAATTCAAAAATCCCAATTAGTTTGGCAAATACAAAAAACTAACGCAAATCTAATTATTCAAGTTTCACAATCACCTGATCTATTGGCAATATGCCATTAAGTATCATATCAGCTTTGGTCAATACAAAGCTGGGCATCACCAAACCCGGACAATCGCACAACAACAAATCCGTATCCAAGTACAAAGTTTGAAAGTGTTTAGTTTTGCCCGGCGTAGCTGAAACAGACACCTTCTTTTCGATCATTAACGCATTAATGGTGCTACTTTTTCCCACATTTGGATAACCAACCAACCCAATGGTTGTGATACCGGCCGTGAAAGTTTTTTCCCCTGTATAGATGTGCTTAAAGAAATCGATGAGCTGCTCACGCGTTAACAATCTATAGTCATTTTTTATTGCTGGCGTTTGTGGAGATTTTTCTGGCTTGTTGACAACGGCTTTGGCATCGAGTTTTTGTTCAATTTTGTTGAGAAAACTTTCGACTTCATCCAGTGACTTGTTTATTTCACTTGCGGCAGCTTTGATATCATCCAATGATAAATCAGATTTGCCTGATTCGGTGCGTCTGCGATCAGCAGCAGGCGCTTCGCTATCATTTTCAGCATCTGCGTCATCGGCAACGCTTTCATTATCGCTTTCGCTATCTGTTGTTTCGCTGTCCTTATTAGCTGTTTCTTCCTTCCTCTTAGCATCGCTCTCAGCTGTCTCATTCATCAACTTTTTTAAATCCTCTGCAGCCATGGTGGCCGAAAAGAATGCTGTGCGTATGCCTTCTGCATCGAAATACGCTGCCCATTGCTTGCGCTGCTGCTCTGTCAGCATATCAGATTTATTCACCAATATCATATTCATCTTATTTGCGTCCACTTCTTTCACATAACGCTCCAAATCGTTGCTACGAAAGAGCAAAGGATTACGTGCATCTACAATCTGTACAATAACATCGGAACGTTCCACAACACGCCACAATTGTCGCCAAAATTCCAAATTCTTTTCGTATGGTGTTAATAGAATCTCTTTGTCCTCTTGCAGCAGCGCTAGCGTGCGTCGCCATTCTAGAAAACTTGCATTCTCAGCTCTTTGCAGCTCTTCCGCTGTCGTCTCGACTGTCCATTTGGGTCGTCGTGGTACCGTTAACATATCACGATTTTCAGTATGTTTTTGTTCCATTTGTTTCATTTGCAACTTGGACAATACACCCACACCGGATTTGGGATTAATGAATGCAAGATTTAATTTTTCCGCTTGAAATTCAGTGCCGGCCAACTCGGCTGTGCGCAGGAAATCGTGAAAGGACGACTCCTCGGTGACCGATGCAAGATTCAGGCGACCCCAATCGTAGCCATCTTGTATTTCGGTTGTGTGTAGCTAAGCGAAGTTGGGAGAAACAAGTTTTGTTACATATTATTGCGTGCATTTGCGACAGGAATATTTTGTTGATTTTTACCATGGTATCATTATCCACTTTACGTCGTTGTTGATGGCCAAACCGATTTCTTATCAGCGCTCGTCCAAGATCTCCGGACTTCGTCTTGCTTTTTTTGCTCATTTCCTCTCTGTTATTATACTAAATATAAGTAAAATTTGTTAAACGTAGACTTTCTGCAAAATATCCAACACGTGTGTAAAAATGGACAGAAAAAGTTGTTTTGATGCTTCTTCTTTCTTGTTTTGGTGTGCTCACGATAGTTTGTGTCAAGGCTAATAGTCCAGTTAGTCAAGAACGTGTGGTCCGCCCGCTGACGCAAACGCCCGTATGTAATTTTTAGGATTTTTTGAGCCCGTGGGGCAACGGAGCAATCAGCTGTTTTACTCACACATATTTACATATATATATAGTTTGTTTACATTTTGGCTGGGTTGCCATTTAGTCATTTTTGAATAAACAAGATTTTTACTAATCTTCAGTGGTATCCGGATTACTCTTCAATACACAACTGTGCATTATTTGCCAAATGACAAGAAAATAATAATTTAATCATTTTTAAAGTTGTCGTTGGCGACTTTTTTTTTATTAATTTAGTTACTTTTTACGGCTTAGTTGGTAATTAAAACACATTTTTCTTGTAATTTTGTTGCTGCCCAATATATTTCCATCACACCTTGGTGATAGTTATCAAGGGCTAAAACATAAAATAACAAAAAACACAGTCAGAACATTAAATTTACAAAATTGAAAATCCATAAAAAAAAGTATATTGGGAAGCAACAAGATTCTCACAAAAATGTGTGTTTAGTTAAGAAATCTGTACTGAGTTTCTGTAATTCATATATTTTCTAGTATAAATATGTTATGGATACGCGTTTGACCTCGATTACGATCTACAATCGAGTGGAGCAGCAATGCATGGCGGTCGGCATGATCTAGGGTTGCACTGTGGCTAGTCATTGTCGGCTGGGCGGGGTTCTTGCCTACATTGCTGTCCTGCGCCATAAACAGAAAAAATTCATATCATGCCTTTTCAAACCAAAACGAGTAAAATCAAACGAAAACAACATCCGGTTTTAGCCGGATGCCACGGACGGACCGTTGAAAAATTCAAAAATTCAAAAGATAACCCGGAAAAATCAAATTCAAAAGGCCAGACGTCAGTTATATTTAAATAAATACGAACCGAGGGAAAATGTCGTTAAAATTTGAATATGAATTTTGAACGTACATATGTACGTTAAAGTCAGACGGACGTTAGCAAAACATTTAAACCGAAATTTAAATCGGACGGAAATACTGACAATCGACGGAAAAATTTGAAAATAGATAATCGGACGTTATATTTAAATAATCTCGGACGGAAGAGAAAAGATTTAGAAATTTAAATTTGAATACACGTTGAAATCAAAAAAAAACTGTCAAAGTGAATTTGAATTTGAATATACATATATATCGCGGAAAAAAAATCGTTAAATTTGAATTTAATTTGAATCAACCGGAAGGACCGGTTATTAACAGGCATCTGAAAATACATGAAAGAAGCTGAAATTTAAAATATATGAACAATCAAAAAAAAGTTAAAGGCCGAACTCACAAGGGGGTGGCGTTGCTGATGTTGTTGCAGCGCCGGTGCATTTTTGTCCCACCCTAATCCATGGTTACTGTCGCACCCGAATACCAGTAACCCCTTACCTGTGGTGCGCCGCTGGTGTTGTTGCAGCGCCGGTGCTTATCTACCCACCCTCATCCTTGGTCATCAGTGCACCTATAATTCGATGACCCCATACCTGAAATCCCTATGCCATTTTAATTAAGGTGGATCAGCATTCCCATTATAATTTTAACAATTTATTTGGGATTCATTCTTCCCTTTTCTATAGCTAAATCCTTACTCTATTTTTTTCTTCATTTTAGTACACTAGGGCGCCCCTTTTTTTTTCTTTTTTTTTTTTCAGAGAAATTAAAAAAAAAAATATATATATAAAATATATGGAAAATAATATAAATAGCTTACGACCTAGGCTCCAGTTGTAGTTGTTGACGTTGTTATGGTTGTTGGTGCTGTGTTGGTGGTGCTGCTGCTGCTGTAGTTGTTGTTGTAGTCACTGCTGATTGCTGTTGTTGCAGCGACAGAATTTTTTTTGCTTATGGCTGTTGATGTTGTTGATTCACTACCTGAGACGCTGTTGTTGTTGTTGTTGTGTCAAGCCCAATTTGTTGTTGTTGTTGTTGAGCCAAATTTTTCGCTATTTGCTGCTGTTGTTGTTGTGCCAAACCCAATTTGTTGTTGTTGTTCTAGTGCAAAACTTTTCGGCTGTTTGCCGTTGTTGCTTCGGCTGTGCCGCTATCGGTGTTGTTGAGTCACTATCTGAGACGCTGTTATTGTTGTTGTGCCAAGCCCAATTTGTTGTTGTTGTTGTTGAGCCAAATTTTTCGCTATTTGCTGCTGTTGTTGTTATTCGATATTTATGTTTTTTTTGGTGCGTAAATGTTCACTGCGGTTATCATTTAATTCATGAAATTCTATTGTTTATCAGGAAATGCAGCGACAAACCGACACGAATACGATATGACAAACGAATTTGAACGACGAAAAAACAGATTCTTGTGTGCACAGGTGTGTGTGTGTACGTACACGTATGTATATATTTCACTTTACAATCGAGTGTCTACGTAGAACTAGCCATGTAAACTAATTTAACATAATGTACATATTTTGCAAAGTATACTGAACACTGATTTTGCGTTTTCGCATATGTATGTATATATTTCACTTTACAATCGAGTGTCTACGTAGAGCTAGCCATGTAAACTAATTTAACATAATGTACATATTTTGCAAAATATACTGAACACTGATTTTGCGTTTTCGCATCTATTTTTATTATTTAAGAAGTTATTTATATGCAATATAAAAAAAATAGTTTTACACCACGAAAAGAACCGTCTCGTTTTTTGACTCTACCACTCAAATTGACTTTTCGAAAACTGACTCCCGCTGTACTAAAAAAATTCTTATTAGCGCGTGCCTTCCACTTTTTCTTCTGTCTTCGTTTTGGAAGAGTCCCGTTTCTTTTTCCATATAGCCTGCAGTGGTGTAGTGACGTGTGCATAATAGTGGCGTGACTTTACGGTTACCCGAATGTCTATATCATGGTATGACGCTAGCAATGGCACAAGCGAGATGGAATGCGATTGCCATGTTACACAAATAAAAATACCAAAACTTTCGGAATAAAATGCCTCAAGCATTTTTCCCATGAAACTATCTCAAATTAATCGCTTATATTCGTGCCCTAGTAAATTTGCTACTGTAAAATTCTATTAGTGTACGTTGGAAATATTAATAGACATTGTTGTCTTACGCTCAAATTATAAAAATGGTAAGAGACAGGAAAATCTGATTAATGAAATAGTATGTTTGTTTCTTATTAAACTAGCAGCCAGCTGTCAAGTGAAATGAAAAGAGCAAAACGGAAAGAATTACGCTCTTAAAGAGTGAAATGAACAGAAAATCAAGAAACCTTCTGCCAGCCCAAACCTAGCTAACTATCCATAACTAGCCAATAAGAAACAAACATAGTAAAATTATTTGGTAAATAATTATTTAATTTTCTGTGAACTATGTAAAATTTAAAATTGTATGGAGCGCATAAGAACATTTTATAATAGGTGCATTTGAAAGTACTAAGTATCCGAATAACCACGTGTTACGTATTTTCACAATAAGAAGTGTTCATGGCAACCCTGGAGAACCAGTTTCTCCATCACCAATCCATGTGCATACCTCGCCATTGGAACGATTGTCAAGGTTGAGATGGGAAATTTGAGTTAAGCTTTCCCATGAAAGGCCTACTTATAGAGGTTGGCTCGATAGCTTGCCTATTTGCAAAAAAAAATTTTCATGCAATCTATAAGGATTGAAATCTGAAGAATGAATCAAAACCACATAACCATTTAGAAGAATAAAAAAAATCGGTGTAAATCTCGGATGCAATTACTTATTTAAATTTTGTTTAGACTCTTAGTGGAGTAAGAAAAGAATTAACTACAGGATTTTAAATAAAAAAAAATGTTACATTTGAGATATCTAGTGACTGAATAAGAAAGTACAAAACGTTATTATTGCCAGAACACCACCAGTGGTGCATGAAATTTACTCAAACAGGGAAATGACTCCTGTCAAAAAAAATTGTCAGCTGTTGCCATCGAGACAACCTCAAAAGTCACCCTCGTTTCGCAGTGCGGCCACCTGTTACACTAGCCCATAGCTCAAACATACAAGGTCGATGCGAGGGAGAATCGCTCTTCTTCTTCTTGGCATATGTCAACTTATTGTCTGTTGCCTTGATTTTACAATTTTGCAGGCCTTGCAGGCCGAAATTAACCCGTTTATGATCGATATCAGCATTGATATCGATAGCAAACCATAACAGGCCTGCTTCGCTTCGAAGACCTGACGAGGGAGCGAACAGGAAAAAATGGTTTGCCTGTAAGGTTGTCGCGAGAATACTCAACTGTTAACTACGTGGGGCACGACTCACCCCTAGATAAGAGTCTCAAATTCTACCACAGCTAACCGGGCAACAGAGGCTCCATCAGGTGATACCAAAAAAAACATATGGCTATATGAACATGTCCAAACTAGTAATGTATGAAAATCCGAGAATAATTGAAAGTCAGGTATGATAAAAAAATTCATTTGGTAAAAAGAAACCAAGATGCGTAAGTCCGGTGTTGCGGTGTTTCTCTATTGGCTTAGGCCAGAGAAGCCTACTCCCCCCTAGGAGCCCTTCTCCTAGGTGCCGAACTTGGTCGGTCTTAAGAACCTGTCCCCCCCGGCTGATCCAACCCCGCACGTTGAACCCAGGACAGGCGGTCTTGAAAAAGACCCTTGGTCCGCTGGTTTCTCGCCCCCCGGAATGGGCTTTACAAAAAAAATTAAATTATTTTGTTTCCTATTTTAAGGCTTCGCGGCCTTAGACATTTTTTTACAGGAGAACGCGTCTAAACTCCGAATACCATCACCCTATCAGCTGGTCTATGGTCCCTATCCTCGCGAAGCTGGACAAAAAAAACTTTAGCAGGAAAATCATCAATACTCCGTTTAAATAGACATTTTTATATTGGAGAACTCGTCAAAACTCCGTAAGGTTAGGCATTTGATATAGGAGAACTCGCCAAAACTCCATAAAACTAGACATTTTAATTTGGGAGAACTCGTCAAAACTCCGCATAAGCAGACCAATTGGAATATGGACTGCTAGATGGTCCACGGTTCCCGGTGGGAGCGCTTGTGATCCACCTATTATTATAACTGCTCGGGGAGAATACTGGGCGAATTGTCCCCGACCGCCAAGACGCCCAGCGGAGCCTTATTGAGGACGAATATCAGAAGCATGGAATCGTCCTATTAATCTCCCTGTTAAGTCTTCTAAGTCATACAGTGCATTGCCCACTTTTCCACGAACTCGACACTTGACTCTATCATTTGCCTGCGCTAAGTTTTTACAGATTTCCTCGTTTGCGTCCGTTCAGTCGACTGCTGACAGTTTTGGGACATTTAAACAAAATCGAACGTATGAGCGCTTCAAAAAAAAACAAGGCACGCTTGAATGGTCGTATGAAATCTTAAGCAATTAACTGCCTAAATAAAATCACGTTTGGTGTTAAAGTCCAAATGCAAATATTTATACAATTAACGAAATTTAAATCTCTATCTCGATTAAAAATTATGTCGCATCCAAAATAGAATAACAAAACTTTGGTTTTTGTGTTTGGTGAAACTTTCAGCGAATATTAATGACGAATATTTGCTTATTAAATCTCTATACCGGTACAAAATTATGTCTCATCCGAAAAAGTAATAAAACTTTAGTTGTCGCGTTTGGTGGGAAAATCAAGCAATAATTGTAATAATTATTTGCGATTCAAAAAAAAAATTATCTTAGATTTTAACTAACAATCTCGATTCAAAATAACTTCGCTTATAAAAAAAATATTTGTATAAATAAACGTGTTCATATGCGTGTATATGTAAATGTAAAAAAGATATACAATGCAAAACATATATATATGTTCGTTGTTCAATGGGAATGCTCATCTCCCATTATAAAAGGCACAGGTTACAGAATAAAAAAAAAATATAAACCCCTTGAAAAATAAAGCCACAAAAAAAATTAGGACGGTGTGTGCCAACTGGTCTCCAGCGCACCAACCGCAATGCAGGGTTGCTCGGAAGCTAAATCCCTGAGACAGGCTGGCTAACTAAATGATAGTTAGCAATAACAAAAAAAATTAAAATTTTGCGAAATACCAACCTATCTCCGCCGCAATGAAAGGAACGGTTTCAATCCGCTATCCCCAGACTTGCGGAGATAGACAATACATCCTTCGGTCTCAGCTCAGCTCATCGCCATGAAGTGGTGCTAAATGTTCCAAGGCACCCAACTCAGGCATGAGATGAACTGAGGCCTGCATCGCATAACAAAAGAAAAAGACAGAACAAAAGAAATTTGCAAAATACCCCCCTAATCTCCGCCGCAATGAAAGGAACAGCTAGAGGCTGCTTTCCCCAGACTTGCGGAGATGAAAAGTACTAACTCAGGTCTCAGACCAACCCATCGCAATGAAAGTGGCGCTAAGTGCAACCAACTCAGACGCGGGATGGCTGAAGCCTAAATTGCAAAAAAAAATCACGAAAACAAAAAAAATAAAAAGGACGAATTTCCCTTATGACCAACATCCTTGGCTCCGCCGCAATGAAAGGCACGGTTTGAAGCCGCTACCCCAGACTTGCGAAGAAGGATTGCTAGCTTAGGATCCAGCCAACTCCGACGCGAGATAAGCTGGGCCCCAAAAGAAAAAAAATCCGATACACAAAACTGCACAAAAGACATATTCGGCAAAAAGAAATAAAAAAAAATACTGAATCAAGCGGACATGCCCCTCGGACGACAGTGAAAACAAATTTAATATTTAAACTACAAAAAAAATTAAGTGCGTTAAACACTGCCTCTCCGGGTGAAATGCAAAAAGAAAAAAAACAGACTGGGTGACGTAAAGTCTCGTGGAGCCCTGAGCCACTAACACCAATGACTCTCCAATCAGTCTGATCAATTCCATCATCCCGCCGCAACGCAGTGGCGGCTACGGAGGCTGCCAATCTGGGACTTGCGTGAAGATGAAACTTCACTGACCGACCAGAAAACCACTGAAGCCAGCACCCAAGACACCACGTTGGGCGCCATCTGTTATGGTACAGCTTTCGACTATCGAGTGCGTTTTGTGGCGCCCTATGCCACCAACAGCGATGATCTCTTTGGACAACCTGATCAGTCTCACCATCTCGCCGCAACACAGTGGCGGCGCAGGGCCTGCCCATCTGGGACTTGCGAGATAGTAAGGCGTCACTGGCTGATCAAAAAGCCATCGAGTCAGCACGTTGGGCGCCATCTGTTATGGATACGCGTTTGACCTCGATTACGATCTACAATCGAGTGGAGCAGCAATGCATGGCGGTCGGCATGATCTAGGGTTGCACTGTGGCTAGTCATTGTCGGCTGGGCGGGGTTCTTGCCTACATTGCTGTCCTGCGCCATAAACAGAAAAAATTCATATCATGCCTTTTCAAACCAAAACGAGTAAAATCAAACGAAAACAACATCCGGTTTTAGCCGGATGCCACGGACGGACCGTTGAAAAATTCAAAAATTCAAAAGATAACCCGGAAAAATCAAATTCAAAAGGCCAGACGTCAGTTATATTTAAATAAATACGAACCGAGGGAAAATGTCGTTAAAATTTGAATATGAATTTTGAACGTACATATGTACGTTAAAGTCAGACGGACGTTAGCAAAACATTTAAACCGAAATTTAAATCGGACGGAAATACTGACAATCGACGGAAAAATTTGAAAATAGATAATCGGACGTTATATTTAAATAATCTCGGACGGAAGAGAAAAGATTTAGAAATTTAAATTTGAATACACGTTGAAATCAAAAAAAAACTGTCAAAGTGAATTTGAATTTGAATATACATATATATCGCGGAAAAAAAATCGTTAAATTTGAATTTAATTTGAATCAACCGGAAGGACCGGTTATTAACAGGCATCTGAAAATACATGAAAGAAGCTGAAATTTAAAATATATGAACAATCAAAAAAAAGTTAAAGGCCGAACTCACAAGGGGGTGGCGTTGCTGATGTTGTTGCAGCGCCGGTGCATTTTTGTCCCACCCTAATCCATGGTTACTGTCGCACCCGAATACCAGTAACCCCTTACCTGTGGTGCGCCGCTGGTGTTGTTGCAGCGCCGGTGCTTATCTACCCACCCTCATCCTTGGTCATCAGTGCACCTATAATTCGATGACCCCATACCTGAAATCCCTATGCCATTTTAATTAAGGTGGATCAGCATTCCCATTATAATTTTAACAATTTATTTGGGATTCATTCTTCCCTTTTCTATAGCTAAATCCTTACTCTATTTTTTTCTTCATTTTAGTACACTAGGGCGCCCCTTTTTTTTTCTTTTTTTTTTTTCAGAGAAATTAAAAAAAAAAATATATATATAAAATATATGGAAAATAATATAAATAGCTTACGACCTAGGCTCCAGTTGTAGTTGTTGACGTTGTTATGGTTGTTGGTGCTGTGTTGGTGGTGCTGCTGCTGCTGTAGTTGTTGTTGTAGTCACTGCTGATTGCTGTTGTTGCAGCGACAGAATTTTTTTTGCTTATGGCTGTTGATGTTGGTGATTCACTACCTGAGACGCTGTTGTTGTTGTTGTTGTGTCAAGCCCAATTTGTTGTTGTTGTTGTTGAGCCAAATTTTTCGCTATTTGCTGCTGTTGTTGTTGTGCCAAACCCAATTTGTTGTTGTTGTTCTAGTGCAAAACTTTTCGGCTGTTTGCCGTTGTTGCTTCGGCTGTGCCGCTATCGGTGTTGTTGAGTCACTATCTGAGACGCTGTTATTGTTGTTGTGCCAAGCCCAATTTGTTGTTGTTGTTGTTGAGCCAAATTTTTCGCTATTTGCTGCTGTTGTTGTTATTCGATATTTATGTTTTTTTTGGTGCGTAAATGTTCACTGCGGTTATCATTTAATTCATGAAATTCTATTGTTTATCAGGAAATGCAGCGACAAACCGACACGAATACGATATGACAAACGAATTTGAACGACGAAAAAACAGATTCTTGTGTGCACAGGTGTGTGTGTGTACGTACACGTATGTATATATTTCACTTTACAATCGAGTGTCTACGTAGAACTAGCCATGTAAACTAATTTAACATAATGTACATATTTTGCAAAGTATACTGAACACTGATTTTGCGTTTTCGCATATGTATGTATATATTTCACTTTACAATCGAGTGTCTACGTAGAGCTAGCCATGTAAACTAATTTAACATAATGTACATATTTTGCAAAATATACTGAACACTGATTTTGCGTTTTCGCATCTATTTTTATTATTTAAGAAGTTATTTATATGCAATATAAAAAAAATAGTTTTACACCACGAAAAGAACCGTCTCGTTTTTTGACTCTACCACTCAAATTGACTTTTCGAAAACTGACTCCCGCTGTACTAAAAAAATTCTTATTAGCGCGTGCCTTCCACTTTTTCTTCTGTCTTCGTTTTGGAAGAGTCCCGTTTCTTTTTCCATATAGCCTGCAGTGGTGTAGTGACGTGTGCATAATAGTGGCGTGACTTTACGGTTACCCGAATGTCTATATCATGGTATGACGCTAGCAATGGCACAAGCGAGATGGAATGCGATTGCCATGTTACACAAATAAAAATACCAAAACTTTCGGAATAAAATGCCTCAAGCATTTTTCCCATGAAACTATCTCAAATTAATCGCTTATATTCGTGCCCTAGTAAATTTGCTACTGTAAAATTCTATTAGTGTACGTTGGAAATATTAATAGACATTGTTGTCTTACGCTCAAATTATAAAAATGGTAAGAGACAGGAAAATCTGATTAATGAAATAGTATGTTTGTTTCTTATTAAACTAGCAGCCAGCTGTCAAGTGAAATGAAAAGAGCAAAACGGAAAGAATTACGCTCTTAAAGAGTGAAATGAACAGAAAATCAAGAAACCTTCTGCCAGCCCAAACCTAGCTAACTATCCATAACTAGCCAATAAGAAACAAACATAGTAAAATTATTTGGTAAATAATTATTTAATTTTCTGTGAACTATGTAAAATTTAAAATTGTATGGAGCGCATAAGAACATTTTATAATAGGTGCATTTGAAAGTACTAAGTATCCGAATAACCACGTGTTACGTATTTTCACAATAAGAAGTGTTCATGGCAACCCTGGAGAACCAGTTTCTCCATCACCAATCCATGTGCATACCTCGCCATTGGAACGATTGTCAAGGTTGAGATGGGAAATTTGAGTTAAGCTTTCCCATGAAAGGCCTACTTATAGAGGTTGGCTCGATAGCTTGCCTATTTGCAAAAAAAAATTTTCATGCAATCTATAAGGATTGAAATCTGAAGAATGAATCAAAACCACATAACCATTTAGAAGAATAAAAAAAATCGGTGTAAATCTCGGATGCAATTACTTATTTAAATTTTGTTTAGACTCTTAGTGGAGTAAGAAAAGAATTAACTACAGGATTTTAAATAAAAAAAAATGTTACATTTGAGATATCTAGTGACTGAATAAGAAAGTACAAAACGTTATTATTGCCAGAACACCACCAGTGGTGCATGAAATTTACTCAAACAGGGAAATGACTCCTGTCAAAAAAAATTGTCAGCTGTTGCCATCGAGACAACCTCAAAAGTCACCCTCGTTTCGCAGTGCGGCCACCTGTTACACTAGCCCATAGCTCAAACATACAAGGTCGATGCGAGGGAGAATCGCTCTTCTTCTTCTTGGCATATGTCAACTTATTGTCTGTTGCCTTGATTTTACAATTTTGCAGGCCTTGTTCGTAGAAGTAGAATGCTAAGCTCAAGGTTTATCCAAAGAAGGTTATATTAGTTACGTTTTGATGTGTGTGTTTCCAAAAAAAATGTCAACGTGAAAGAGGAGAGAAATTATTTTCAAAGTAAAAACTTTTCCCCAATCGGTTCTATCTGACGTTCGCACCTTTTTTTGCACACGTACCCAATTGCAATCGGCTTATCTGCCGCGAAATCCTTCTTTAAACAATCCCTGCTAAGTTGTGTGTTCACTTCCTTTTCCCTGCTTTTGACATTTGAAATAAGCCGCCTAACGTCAATCGCATAAACTGCCTCACATGCGACGACCTGTTTAGTTTGGCCACGCGTCAACCATTCTTCTTCACCATGTCAGCACGTCGGCCATTATGAAATGGAAGTCATTGGAAAAGTACTAAGAAAAACTACTAAAATAGTGGTGATGCCACACAGACAGAATTGAGCAACCGAAATTAACCCGTTTATGATCGATATCAGCATTGATATCGATAGCAAACCATAACAAATAGGTGGTGACAAAGTGTGGATCGTATTAATGTGACGTCACTTTAATTGACACTTTTCCCGGTTTTGTATTTTATAACTTTTTAATGTAGAAAAGTTGCCCAAGAAGACCACCAAGAGTTATCAATTAAGAAAATACAGCCACCATATGTGGTTAAATATAATTTTTGCTTTAATTTTCAGTAATATCTTCATTTATTTAGGAGTGTTCAATATCACAAAATAGCTTTGTTCAATAACTCAAAGTTTTTAATTGCTTTTACAAATAGTTACGAATTTTATGTTCAATAACCCAAAAAATTTGCAAAAGAGACCCAAATTGGGAGAGTAAGACTTCGAGAGATTTGAAAATAGTTGCAAGTAAAATTTTCACTTGCAACTACTTGCAGCTTTAAAAAAAATAGACGCGTCAAAAACATATGATCACAAAAATTGCAATTGGAAATATGCCAACATTTTAATCGCAAATTTCTAATTGCATACTAAATAAATTAGCGCAAAAAGGAATCTTGACGATGTTGTGGAATATCCAAAGTAGATTTTCGTCTTCCTAATTCAGTTATTTACATTCATTTTCAATTTCAAACATTTCAATTACAACCTAACCTAAAAATAAAATTGTGAAAACAGCGCATCAGCTGTTTACTTGCAAATGTTTACGATTTTGTGTTCAATAACTTTGGTTGATAATTTTCTCTTTTACTCGCTTTTACTCTTAATTTGTCACTGGTACTCTTGTTGCAAGTAAAGTTGTTGAACAAAGCTAATGTTTACATATTTTTACGAATAGTGAGGAATTTATGTTCAATAACCCAAAAAATTCGCAAAAGAGAGCCAAATTGAGAGAGTAAGACCTCGAGAGAGTTGATAAAAGCTGCAAGTAAAATTTTCACTTGCAACTACTTGCAGCTTTAAAAAAAATAGAAGTGTCAAAAATATATGATCACAAAAATTTCAATTGGAAATATACAAACATTTTAAACGCAAATTTCTAATTGTGTACTAAATAAATTAGCGCAAAAAGTAATCTTGATGATGTTGTGGAACAGCCAAAGTAGATTTTTGTTTTCCTAATTCAGTTATTTCCATTCATTTCCAATTTCAAAAATTTCAATTACAACCTAATCTAAAAATCAAATTGTCAAAACAGCGTATCAGCTGTTTTCTTGGTTGATAATTTTCTCTTTTTCTCGTTTTTACTCTTAATTTGACATTGACGCACTTCTTGCAAGTACTTGCAAGTAAAGTTGTTGAACAAAGCAATTATCTTGTTATTAATTTATATACATATATATTTACATTTTGTTTGGGATTTAAAAAAAAAAAATTATAAACGTTTTCTTTCCTTTCTTTTTAAAAATTAAAGTAATAATAAATGATGTATTGTGGAACGATCCTCCGTCATCCCTTGTCAAGTTTCGTTTGGAGACAAACCGGTTTCGGCTAATATGCGCCATCTTCAGTGTCTTTTTTCGTTCTGAGTTATTTTGTGTAAGTTCGATAGTACTTATAGTAACTGACTTCCATCGTTTGGTCACGTACTTCGTGTTCGTGTGATGTGTTCGTGCATACGTGCGTGCGTGCGAGTCTGTGCGTTTAGGTATGTGAATCTATTTTTGTATCCTCATTAAACAGGCAGGTAAAAGTCCGTTGTTGTCCTCTTGTGTGTTGTTTTGTTTATGTCGGTTTTAGGTTTTCTGTCCTCTTTTCGGTATAATAGCTTAAGCGGTTCAAATAATGTATCTGATGCGGTGTTTATTTGTTCATTTATTATTTTACCTACGAATGTCTTCTGTTTGTATATCTCCATATTTTCTAATACGTTAAGTCGTTTTCCCTTATGTTGTATGTGGAGAATTTTAGCTGTTTTTCCTATTTTCATTGGTGTACATTTGTTTTCCGCCATGTGGTTGGCGAAATTTGATTCCACTGTCGTTGATGATTTCCTTATTTTCTTATTGTAATCTCTTACGTGTTCTCAATATCTCGTCTTGATTTGGCGTCCTGTTTGTCCTATATAGCTATTTTGGCATTCGCAAGTCAATTTGTATACGCCTTGTTTGTCAAAGGGGTCTTCCTTGTTAATGTTGTTTCGTAGAAGTTTTTCCATGTTCTTCCTCGTTTTAAATGCTGCATTAATGTTATAATTTTGGAAAACTTTAGCCAAATTGTAAGATGTTGCTCCGGTATATGATAAGACTGCCCATTTCTTCTCTACCTTTTCTTGTTTTCCGAATTCTTTGAAGTTATGTTTTTCTGTATTTTCTTCACCAAACTTTTTTGATATCCGTTGTTCTCCGCGATTGTGTATATTGTGCTGAGTTCCTTGTTGTAAGCTTCCTTTTCTAACGGGGTCCGTTCAAGTCGTGTTAATAAATGTCTGAAAGCGGCGTTCTTGTGTTGTTGAGGATGGCTAGATTTATTGTGTATTACTGTATCCGTTGCTGTGGGTTTTCTGTATATTTCGTAAGTAAATTTGTTAGTCTCCTTGTTTATTTTAATTGTGAGGTCTAAGTAGTTGATTTTTCCATTTTTCTCTGCATCCATGGTGAATTTTATATTTTTGTGTTGGCCGTTGAGGTATTCCAAAATTTTTTCTTCTTTATTTTCCGTTATGAGGCAGATGATGTCGTCTACATACCTGGCGTAAAAATTTACTCCCAGATTTTTCGCCAGTTCTTCCATATAACTTTCCTCCAAATGTTGCATAAATACTTCCATAAGGATGGCTGATGTGGGGTTACCCATTCCCAGTCCGTGAGTTTGTCTGTATATTTTATTGTCAAATTTGAAATAATTCTGGTCCAGGGTTACTTTCATTGTGTTTACGATCTCTGTTGCAATGTCTCTGTTCGTTTTTTCTGTCAATATTTTAGTTAGAGTCGCCCGAACGCACGAATGCACGAACACACGAACACATCACACGAACACGAAGTACGTGACCAAACGATGGAAGTTAGTTACTATAAGTACTATCGAACTTACACAAAATAACTCAGAACGAAAAAAGACACTGTAGATGGCGCATATTAGCCGAAACCGGTTTGTCTCCAAACCAAACTTGACAAGGGATGACGGAGGATCGTTCCACAATACATCATATTCCTACCCTGTCGGAAAAACAAGCAACCAAAAAGTATTTAATAATAAATGGTTCGTTTAAGTAGACATACTATTTTTTCCATGTGAACACATATATGTATATTCGATAACATTTTACAATCTTGTTGAGTTAGTTGTATAATGCTGTGAAAATTACTGTTTAAATACTTAATAACTAAAAATGTTCAACCGGCAATCCTTCTACCTTGCAACCATGCGAGCGATTAGCTGACACGTTTTTAGCTTAGTATCGACCTCTCAAGAAACGCAAAAGTTTCATATAAATTGACGTACAAGAAATGCTCAAGAAATTTTTCTTGTGAAACTTTCATGAGCGAGTATCGACCTCTCAAGAAATTTAGTACACTTTTTTAGTACTATTTTTCAACGTTATGCGACCACAGCAACACAGGTTTTGCCAAGAAATATATCATCGAGCATTTATTTCTTAAAGAAATTTTGACGTTTGTTGCGTGTTGAAAAAAAATCGTGAAAATCGTTAGTGAAAATGGCAAAAAAGAAACGAAAAATAGAATGCACAATTTTTCTAATGATGCAAGGGCATAGTTGGCATCGATTTCTCATATTTTATTCCATTCCGGCCATCAATATACCACAGTTTACCAGTAATATAAGGTCATCCTCGTCGCTTTCGATGATTTCCTAAAATAACAACAAAATAAAACTATTGAAAGCATATATTTAAAGCTTTTATTTAATATTTTTTAAGAACTTACTAATTGCTTATGTTTACAAAAAGGTTTATTTTGTTTACGTTTTTGATGATCTTCTTCGTTTCACTTGGTATTCACGGTGGATTACTAAACGTCAAAATTTCTTGCCTACTACTATTTTTTACTCAAGAAATAAATCCAGAAATTTTTTGAGCTGTTTCTTGAGAGGTCGATACCAGCTTTTTATGTAAAAAATCAAAATCATTTTGATTTCTGTGGTACGGGCAACTGCGTCGTCCGTCGTTGAATAATCGGTTACATACAAATCCCATTGAATAGGTTGGATCAGCTGACACGGTACGGGTTTACGTTCTCGACTAACTGGACTATAATTTATAGAAGTTTAACCTACTAAATAAATAATAAATAAATAAATGAATAAATAAATAAGTTTTTATACATCATGGTCACCAACGTTTTATAGCAAACACACTTTATGCATCGTTGATGACACGCCTAATGTTCGTTTGATATACGCTTTTTATCTAAGGTTACGGTAATAGTGCGTCGACGACTATCTACGACGACTAGCGTCCACAAGAATAATAGGCGAGTTCCCGTGGCTGTGATCCAGATCCGGATAAGAAGTTTGTATGCAAATGCAACAAGAATTCTGTGATCCTGGCGTTTATCTGTATCAATTTCGGATCCGTATAGATTGTAATAGGTTGTTTTGAGCCAGATAAATACCAGGATCACAAAATTGTTGTCGCATTTGCTTGCAAAATTTGTATCCGGATCTGGATCACTGCCACGGGAACTCAGCTAATCTATATACAGGTCAATGCAAGGGAGAGTAGCTCTTCTTAAGCGAGTTTGTAGCTTATGTCAAACGATCGTCTTTTGTTTTGATTTTGCATTCTTGCACATGTCTTTCGTGGAAATAGCTTGTGTGTTCGGTTGTGTGTTTGTATGTTCGGTTGTGTGTTCGCTGGCGTTTTCTCTGCTTCTGACATTTTTGAAAACCGCCGTCTAACTGTTATCACCTATTCTCCTTCACATAAGACGACCTGTATATAGATTGGTCTTGTGTGGCGTCCATGTGTAAAAGGTATGGTACTATGGTAACGTCGTTAAGGTGAAGAAGACAGAAAATTTACAAAGGTCATTTACGCCGTACAATTCTTGGGAAAATTTTGTGCTTTTGATTTACAAAGTGCTACGGTTAATTCCTGTAAGTTGCTCTAAACTCAAAATTATCTATATATGTCAGACTTTAGCGTTTTTATTTATTTGTTTTTCAGATTAATTATGGATGACAATTTGCTTATAGATTTGGTGAAAAGTTTTCCATGTTTATACGATCGCCGTGATGTGGGCTATAAGAATCCGACCAAGAAGGACCGGGTGTGGCAACATATTGCAGATAAAATGGAAACTGATGGTATTTACCAAAAAAAAAAAAAAACTATTCAATAACTATAGTTTCGTAATATTTGTTGCGGTTGAAACGATACGGATTTGCTTATGTATTTACGTATGTATGTATGTACGTTAGGGTGGTACAATGCAAAATTTGTGTATAATCAATCACGGCCCGAAAAAAATTACCTTTTGCGGAGTGTATGGGGTCTCACAGATCACAAAAATAAAAGTCTCAGCTGCCAGACGCTTATACTTCAGGAGATATTCCTTGTTAAAGTGGTATCACACATTTTTGAATTGGCGGCCTTCGGTAGCGCTTTAAAAAAATAACCCTCAAATGGTAGAACTCTCTTTTTGGATGAATATCCATGGACTAATCCACAAAACTTTTGTGTAAAATTATGTGTAAAACAACCTTTGCGTTAAAAAAAATAACCCGCAGCCGACAGAATTCTCTTTCGGGAGAAGTTTAATATTATAATTTCATAGCAGTTGAAAGTGTCAATACTAGATGAATTGTCATCCACAGAATATTTCATGAAAATTTCACTGAAAAATCCCGAATAGTTTGTAAATAGACAAAATTGGTTCATTATATCCAAGCTGAGCCTGGAAATCTATACTGAAAACTAAAATTTCCCCCGTAAATCCCATATTTACGCCTAACTAGCGTGGGAGCAATATAAATGCAAGACATTTCCAAATCAGGCTACTTTATTTTTCCATTTTCTCATAGTAAATTCTGTACAACGTCGTTGGGGCAATTTGAGAGATCGCTTCGGCAGGGAAGTACGTAAAGCACCACCACCGGACGGGTATGATAGTGATTATGGTCCGCCGTCAAACTGGATGTTCTGGGACCGTTTGCAATTCTTGAAAGGACACATATTACCACGACCGTAAGCAAACAATAACAATTCTCAATTTACACACATGCGATTAAAAATCAATTATTATATTTTTATTATCCTTAGACGTGGTGCTCCAGTTACAAATAAAATCATAAGAGTAAATGAAACGTCTTTCAAACTAGACTCACCGGAGCTGATGGAAGCCGAAACGAAAATGGAACCAAAATCGCCACAAGCAACAGAAACACAGCACACACAAGCAGCGGAAGCACGTTCCGTCAGTTCAGCAGAACGTGATTCACAATTCCCATCGCGTTCACAGTCTCCAACAAAATCAGCATCGCGATCGGCAAGATCACCAGCACCAAAACAATTATTTTTGTATGAATATTTTGTTTGTTAGTATGTAGCACACGAGCGTTAATTTAAATTATTTGTTCTTCAGAGGGAATATGGATGACAATTTGCTTATAGATTTAGTGGAAAGTTGTCCATGTTTATACGATCACAATGATGTCGCCTTTAGGAATGCGGACAAGAAGGAGCGGGTGTGGCAACATATTGCAGATAAAATGGGAATTCACGGTATTTAGCAAAATTAAAATTTTATTGCATTACAGTAGAATCGCACAAAAGTTAACTCGCGAGAAAGTTAAACCTTCGGTTAAGTTAACCAAATTGGAGCGTCCACGTACGGTTAACTTTTCTGAGTTCATCGATTTTTTTTCAAATCCAAGCTCATTCCCCTTGTTTCTATGTATTCCCGGAATTTGCGTGCATTCCCCGAATTTCTGTGTAAAAAATTATTGTTGGTGTAGCGAGGTACAAGTGTATTTAGTCGTTTGAACTATTGAGTGGTGTAAACATAGTTTGTGTGTTAAAAATGGCAACAAAGCGGAATAAACCATCGCAAATTAGATTGAATTTGCATCAAAAAGCTGATATTTTAAGAAAACTTGATGAAGGTATTCACGGAAACCGCTTGGCATTAGATTATAGTGTATCAAAAGTGGACATCTCAAAAATAAAGAAAAAACGATATGAAATTTTGGATGCAGTGACAAGCACAGAGGAATTGGCAACCAAGAAAACTTTGCACAAGTCGGAATATCCCGTTCTCGAGGCAAGGTTGTATGAATGGTTTTTGAACCAAAGGCAACGCAATTGTGCAATTAGTGGTCCAACTTTAAAATCAAGAGCTAAGCTTGAATTTGCCAAAATGTACCCTAGAAAAAATTTGTATGCAAGTGATGGATGGCTAGCAAATTCTATGTATGTAAATTAAATCTTATTTGCTGCTTTATAATGATTAAAACTGAGATATTCAAATAAATTTGATATGTTATATCCCGAAAATTATGTTTATTACCGTATTCTATCAAATTTAAAAACCACCTGAAAAAGTTAATATTTCGGAAAAGTTAAATGCCCTTCGAACCATTTGGTTAACTTTTGTGCGATTCTACTGTATTTTCGTAATTTTTGTTGCGGCAGGAACGATACGTATTTATGTATGTATATTAGGGTGGTCCAAAGTTGTTCAAGAAAATAAAATTCTACCAAAATCCGTGGAATAACCCGCATTTAGTGCGACTGGCTTAATATATGTATTACAGTTTAAAGATCGCACAAATTTCCCTCGAAAATACCGTATTTACGCCTAACTAGCGTGGGAGCAATATAAATCCAGAACAATTCCAAATTAGGCTACTTAATTTTTTTTTTCCATTTTCTCATAGTATATTATGTAAAACGCCGTTGGGCCAATTTGAGAGATCGCTTCAGCAGGGAATCACGTCGAGCACCACCACCGGATGTGTATGATAGTGATTTTGGTCCGCCGAAAAAATGGGTGTTCTTGGACCGTATGCAATTTTTGAAGAGACACATATTACAACGGCCGTAAGCAAGCAATAAAATTTTACAAGTAACACACAACTAAAAAAATCAATTATATTTTCATTAGCCTCAGACAACGTCATGCTCCAGTTACAAATAAAGTCATAAGAGTAAATGAAACGTCTTTCAAACTAGACCCACTAGAGCTAATGGAAGCGGAAACGAACATGGAACCAACATCGTCACGAGCAACAGAAAGACAGCACATACAATCAGAGGAAGCACGTTCCGTCAGTTCAGCAGAACGTGATTCACACTTCCGCGTAAGTTCCCCATCGCGGTCTGAACGTTCAGATCCTCCAACAAGATCACCATCGCCAACCGCAAGATCACCATCACCAAAACGATTTAAACAAGTAACCGTTGGCTATTCTACGTCACCGTCGCATCATAAAAAGGGAAAGAAAAAGGCTTCGGTGGATTTTGGCGATGTGGATAAAGTAATGCTTGAAACTGCAAACATATTTCAAAAGCTATGTGAACAGAAATCGCGAAACCCCGCTCCTGATGCAGAAATTAGTGGTTTTACGACTATGATTGGTGCTATATTATCCAAATTGAGAACTAAACGACGTATGACAGTTATACAACGATGTACGGAAATTGCAATGCAAGCGGCTATCGAGGAGGAGGATAAACAAGTATTTTAAGTAAAGTAAAAAATGAGTTTTTTTTATAACATAAGATTTCTATTAGCTTTTATTTTACTAATACATATTATGTATGTATGGAAGAAGCTTCTTTATATTATATAAGGGCGAATGCGATATAAATTGTAATCGCTTGAAATTCAGCTCAGTTTAGTGGAAATCATTGGACTATTCGCTGTTTAGAAAACGCAGTCGGTTGAAGGTGGGCAAGTTTCGTATTTACATATGTACACTATGTACATACATATATTCGATTAAGGACATTTCAGCTACAAACCTGAGTACTTCTGAAATGCGGTTTTGCCGTTACAAAACCAACATTAGGATCAGCACTTCCACCTTCCGCTACTTATCTATGCCGATAACAATTTTACCATTAATACATACCTATGTATTTGGTATTCAACAGTTCTTGCGTCAGAAATGTTTTTTTGATTTTAACCATGGTATCATCCATATATTGTGGAATAATAATACCAAACGAGGAACAGGAGCACGCAAGGCATTTATGCAGACGCATAATCGAAAAGAGCATAAAAGCTGATGGAAAGAAAATGGTAGCAAATGAATATAAAACGGTAAAAGAATTGAGGAAAAAACTAAGAGAGAATAAAATAATAGCAACAAAAGCAGACAAAGGAAATACAACGGTGCTAATGGAAGAAGAGGTATACACCACAAAAACAGGCCAACTCATCAAAGAAATGGGCTGCCGAGTGATGAGGAAGGACCCAACGGATGAATACCAAATGGCAATAAAGCGTGCAATAAAACAGGCAAAAAATATAGTAGACAACAAGATAGCCTACACTCTCACGGCAATGAATCCATCGGCCCCGTCACTGATCGCACTACCTAAAATCCACAAAGCAGGAACACCTATGCGACCAATAGTAAACCATAAATCGGCACCAGGATATAGACTATCAAAACATCTAAATAAGCTACTAACCGAGACACTGGACCTGTCCAATAAATACACAATCAAAAACACGACGGAACTAGTCGAAAAACTGAACAACCTGAACGTACCTAAGGACTGGAAACTGGTATCGTTTGACGTGAAAGGCCTATACCCTTCGATACCACTGACAGAAACACTAAAAACTCTAACTAAAATATTGACAGAAAAAACGAACAGAGACATTGCAACAGAGATCGTAAACACACTGAAAGTAACCCTGGACCAGAATTATTTCAAATTTGACAATAAAATATACAGACAAACTCACGGACTGGGAATGGGTAACCCCACATCAGCCATCCTTATGGAAGTACTTATGCAACATTTGGAGGAAAGTTATATGGAAGAACTGGCGAAAAATCTGGGAGTAAATTTTTATGCCAGGTATGTAGACGACATCATCTGCCTCATAACGGAAAATAAAGAAGAAAAAATTTTGGAATACCTCAACGGCCAACACAAAAATATAAAATTCACCATGGATGCAGAGAAAAATGGAAAAATCAACTACTTAGACCTCACAATTAAAATAAACAAAGAGACTAACAAATTTACTTACGAAATATACAGAAAACCCACAGCAACGGATACAGTAATACACAATAAATCTAGCCATCCTCAACAACACAAGAACGCCGCTTTCAGACATTTATTAACACGACTTGAACGGACCCCGTTAGAAAAGGAAGCTTACAACAAGGAACTCAGCACAATATACACAATCGCGGAGAACAACGGATATCAAAAAAGTTTGGTGAAGAAAATACAGAAAAACATAACTTCAAAGAAATCGGAAAACAAAGAAAAGGTAGAGAAGAAATGGGCAGTCTTATTATATACCGGAGCAACATCTTACAATTTGGCTAAAGTTTTCCAAAATTATAACATTAATGCAGCATTTAAAACGAGGAACAGCATGGAAAAACTTCTACGAAACAACGTTAACAAGGAAGACCCCTTTGACAAACAAGGCGTATACAAATTGACTTGCGAATGCCAAAATAGCTATATAGGACAAACAGGACGCCAAGTCAAGACGAGATATCGAGAACACGTAAGAGATTACAATAAGAAAATAAGGAAATCATCAACGACAGTGGAATCAAATTTCGCCAACCACATGGCAGAAAACAAATGTACACCAAGGAAAAACAGCTAAAATTCTCCACATACAACATAAGGGAAAACGACTTAACGTATTAGAAAATATGGAGATATACAAACAGAAGACATTCGTAGGTAAAATAATAAATGAAGAAATAAACACCGCATCAGATACATTATTTGAACCGCTTAAGCTATTATACCGAAAAGAGGACAGAAAACCTAAAACCGACATAAACAAAACAACACACAAGAGGACAATAACGGACTTTTACCTGCCTGTTTAATGAGGATACAAAAATAGATTTACATACCTAAACGCACAGACTCGCACGCACGCACGTATGCACGTCGCCCGAACGCACGAACACGCGAACACGAAGTACGTGACCAAACGATGGAAGTCAGTTACTATAAGTACTATCGAACTTACACAAAATAACTCAGAACGAAAAAAGACACTGAAGATGGCGCATATTAGCAGAAACCGGTTTGTCTCCAAACCAAACTTGACAAGGGATGACGGAGGATCGTTCCACAATATATCATATTCCTACCCTGTCGGAAAAACAAGCAACCAAAAAGTATATGGTATCATCCACTTATGTCGTTGCTAGCCAAGACGATTTTGTATCAGCCATGATCACGAGCGAATGTTGGAGAAACTCAGAGAACGAATAATTTTATCAAAATTAAGCACGAATGTATGTATAGAATATGCAGAAGTAGAGAAATTGGATAGCTGTTGAAGAAGAAGAAATCAGCTAATTTAAAGAGCCGACCTGTATAGGTGGATCCTGGTATCAGCGCTCATCTAATACCATGTTTACATATAACGAGATTTTCAGTAAATCTCGATTCGCCAATCTACCCGTTTACATATGACATGAAATCTAGATTTGCTGGGAGAGGGATTGTCAACTGTCAATTTTCATTACCTGCATGACCCAATAATAATATGGTCGTAGCAGTCAAAAGAGAATAGGCAACTACCGTTCGATGGCTGTTTTCACGAATGTAAAAAACAGATATTTTGTTTTTATTTAACTTGAAAAACGCTAGCAAACACACAAGCTTTTGCACGATTAACACGTTAAAGAAAGTATAATTTTAAAAAAAGGATAATTTCATAACCTATAAAAGAGAAAGAAGAAGAGCGACTTACTAGCCGTGTTTCACATACGGTGATCCTAACCCAGATACAAATTTTTGCATGTAAATGCAACAACAAAGATTTCAGCTCGATTAAACCAGATAAATTGCTGGTTCAATTTCTGATCCGCACTGTTCGATTTGTTTTTTCCGTGCTGATTTGGCAGCACAGTGCTTTTTTGATTTGGCAGAACTGAAAAGTGACATTTGTGTATGTATACATATATATAAATATACCCTGCAGTAAATTTGTTTCACTGCTAAATGATCATTGATCATTCTTTGTTGAATATTCATCACTATCGTTTTGCGTTGGTGCAAGCAAGCAAGCTATATTGAAACACCAAACGAAATACCATCTAGGCGGTTAAAAACCCATTAGCCAGCTTGTATTTCGGTAGGTTTTTTGACATTTGGCAGCTTTTCTGACAAATTTTTCAATTTGACTACTATAAAACAAATTATATTTAAAATAAAAAATATATGGAAATACAAATTTCAAATTTGCCTCTTGTAAGCTTCTGCTTTGGCCGTAAGGGGACAGAAGAAGTCCGGAAGAAAAATATACTGCGCACTGGCTTATCCTTATAACATGGAATACATAGCTATCCCGCCATTTGAGTTTCATAATTTATTTCAGTAATTTAAATTCAAATTTCCAAAAAAATAATTTTTGAAATAGGGTACGTTCGCGACGGCAATCAGAACCGTAGTGTTGCAAGTATCACGTTCTTCGCGTGTTTGTGGCAACACCTGCAAAAGTCAAACGTTCGTTTGACACATCAACCGTGCAGTTTGCTTGAATAATCGGCAACAGAAAATTTGTGTCTGCAATTTTTGCTTTAAAAAAATGGAAAGAGAAGGGTAAGCATGATTGCTATATATTTAATGGAATATGCAATAATGTAATTTTAATAACAGAAATTAATTGCAAATACTTTTAATAATGCTGTTATAGCAATATATCAGCTGAGTATCAGCAGGCAAGTGCAAAATAAGCAACGGGGTTGCTGTACTGCTGCAATTATACATTTTCATGAACGTAGTCATAGTTATTTTCATTTAGTTTGAAGTTTAAAGTCAATCAAATTGTTTTTGAGGGAGTATTTGTCTCTTTTCAACGTACAGAAGAATTGTTTTTGCGCTTTTATAACTCTGACGAGTTTTATGGCCGAGCTTCTCTCCCAATTCGAGGTGTGCTCCTTTTGTTTTTCCTACCATTGGACAGTTTTATGCCGGCTCCAAACGGAGCCATATAGGCATGAGGAAAGCAAACCATTTATTTGAAAAAATTCAGCAGCCTTTATATGAAAGCATTCACTGATGCCTCCTCATGATGAATTTCATCAGTGATTCATAAAGGATTCATTTCAGATTTTTACTGCTGGGTATATGTTGTATATGTTTCTTCTTCTTTTTAGTTCTTTGCAAGTGCAGCCAATTTTCATTATGAGCCGGATTGTTTCAGTAAAAATTTATCTTAACCCAGACCCAGATGTAATAACTGAAATGCCCCTACTATTGCGATACGATTCTTGTTGGGCCATACTTACAGGCGTCCATTTTGTTTACTTTTCATTTTGACGTTTCTCCCAAATTCGCCAAAAAAATATCGATAACACGAAGAACACAGGGTTGCATTGAGAAAACTATCGTGATAATCTCTTCATTTTAAATCGCGAATTTTTGGTAGCAGATTTTTGTATGGCAAACCTCGAATTTCAATCGAAGATTTTGTGTCAACCTCGAAAAAAGTAGATAATCTCGTATATGTAAATGGCCTATAAGATCATTGTGTACGGAGAACAGTGAGTTGACTCTGGGATGTGTGTTAAAAAGGTCGAACAGCTGTGCTCAGCTGATTCTGAAGTTGTTGTTATGGCCCAATGACGATCGTGAATGCAATATAAGTTGCTCTTCTTCATTCTGTTTTGTAGGTTGTTGATTTTACATTCTTGCACATGTTATTCGTGGAATAGCTGGCGTTTACGCTCTCTCCGGGAATTGCGTTTTAGGAACTCAGCCTTAATTTCTTTTCGGAATTATGAATTGGTTTTTTCAATTCCCAATTCCGGAATTGCGTTTCTGTCTTGATTGCTACGACCATGTCATTATGGTCCCTTTTCTTACAACAACCACATCCGGCCGCCATACCAATCTGTACCCCGGAAGTCGTCGCCATACCAATCTGTCCCCGATTTTGACATTTGCCGATGACATATCGTCTTTTTTTTTATCGAATTTCGACTACGCATCCCAGAGCCATTTCACTGTTTGCTATACACTAAGGTTGTTCTCTCTCTGTAATTTTGGCCTGGCAAATTTGCCGAGATGACATAAGTGTGATAAATTTGCCGAGCACAACAACAAAATACACGTCTTGTCAAATTTGGAGCTTCGTCAAATTTCTCATACCCCAACCCGTGATATTATTGTAGTAATTCGCAGCAGCAAGAAAAGAAAACGCATGACCTGATCCGTTCGAAGAAACTGTATATTTTATACTCCCGTTTTATTATACAAAGGTTTATATATCTACCTATGCATATTAGTAATTCAACAGCTGTAAAAAAAAAAAGAAGCAGAGCAGAATAAAAGCATGTACCAGCATGTACATACATATACATTATAGCGCCATCTACTTGCTAAGAAGGGAAATTTAACTTAAGGTAACATTATACTTCAACACTTTCCCTTGTTAATTATAGTTAAATTTGAACAAAAAAAATATATTATTACGTAGTTAGTGACTCGCCTTTATAATTCATGTGAGTCCCATCTTTAATGATAGAATTTTGAGTCGCGTTTTCGGCAACGGTTTGGTCATTATATCTGCTAATTGGTGCTCTGTGGAGATTTGTTGGATACACAATTTACCTTCTGTCACCTTCTCCCTAATAAAAAAGTGCTTTATGGAAATATGTTTGGTTCTGCGATGAAATTCCGGATTTTGGGCTAATCTAACAGCTGCAGAGTTATCCACTAGAATGACGGGAATGGCTTCAAGCTTTATGATTCCCCTGAAAAGTCTGTTTAACAGGAACACCTATGCGACCAATAGTAAACCATAAATCGGCACCAGGATATAGACTATCAAAACATCTAAATAAGCTACTAACCGAGACACTGGACCTGTCCAATAAATACACAATCAAAAACACGACGGAACTAGTCGAAAAACTGAACAACCTGAACGTACCTAAGGACTGGAAACTGGTATCGTTTGACGTGAAAGGCCTATACCCTTCGATACCACTGACAGAAACACTAAAAACTCTAACTAAAATATTGACAGAAAAAACGAACAGAGACATTGCAACAGAGATCGTAAACACACTGAAAGTAACCCTGGACCAGAATTATTTCAAATTTGACAATAAAATATACAGACAAACTCACGGACTGGGAATGGGTAACCCCACATCAGCCATCCTTATGGAAGTACTTATGCAACATTTGGAGGAAAGTTATATGGAAGAACTGGCGAAAAATCTGGGAGTAAATTTTTATGCCAGGTATGTAGACGACATCATCTGCCTCATAACGGAAAATAAAGAAGAAAAAATTTTGGAATACCTCAACGGCCAACACAAAAATATAAAATTCACCATGGATGCAGAGAAAAATGGAAAAATCAACTACTTAGACCTCACAATTAAAATAAACAAAGAGACTAACAAATTTACTTACGAAATATACAGAAAACCCACAGCAACGGATACAGTCATACACAATAAATCTAGCCATCCTCAACAACACAAGAACGCCGCTTTCAGACATTTATTAACACGACTTGAACGGACCCCGTTAGAAAAGGAAGCTTACAACAAGGAACTCAGCACAATATACACAATCGCGGAGAACAACGGATATCAAAAAAGTTTGGTGAAGAAAATACAGAAAAACATAACTTCAAAGAAATCGGAAAACAAAGAAAAGGTAGAGAAGAAATGGGCAGTCTTATTATATACCGGAGCAACATCTTACAATTTGGCTAAAGTTTTCCAAAATTATAACATTAATGCAGCATTTAAAACGAGGAACAGCATGGAAAAACTTCTACGAAACAACGTTAACAAGGAAGACCCCTTTGACAAACAAGGCGTATACAAATTGACTTGCGAATGCCAAAATAGCTATATAGGACAAACAGGACGCCAAGTCAAGACGAGATATCGAGAACACGTAAGAGATTACAATAAGAAAATAAGGAAATCATCAACGACAGTGGAATCAAATTTCGCCAACCACATGGCAGAAAACAAATGTACACCAAGGAAAAACAGCTAAAATTCTCCACATACAACATAAGGGAAAACGACTTAACGTATTAGAAAATATGGAGATATACAAACAGAAGACATTCGTAGGTAAAATAATAAATGAAGAAATAAACACCGCATCAGATACATTATTTGAACCGCTTAAGCTATTATACCGAAAAGAGGACAGAAAACCTAAAACCGACATAAACAAAACAACACACAAGAGGACAATAACGGACTTTTACCTGCCTGTTTAATGAGGATACAAAAATAGATTTACATACCTAAACGCACAGACTCGCACGCACGCACGTATGCACGTCGCCCGAACGCACGAACACGCGAACACGAAGTACGTGACCAAACGATGGAAGTCAGTTACTATAAGTACTATCGAACTTACACAAAATAACTCAGAACGAAAAAAGACACTGAAGATGGCGCATATTAGCAGAAACCGGTTTGTCTCCAAACCAAACTTGACAAGGGATGACGGAGGATCGTTCCACAATATATCATATTCCTACCCTGTCGGAAAAACAAGCAACCAAAAAGTATATGGTATCATCCACTTATGTCGTTGCTAGCCAAGACGATTTTGTATCAGCCATGATCACGAGCGAATGTTGGAGAAACTCAGAGAACGAATAATTTTATCAAAATTAAGCACGAATGTATGTATAGAATATGCAGAAGTAGAGAAATTGGATAGCTGTTGAAGAAGAAGAAATCAGCTAATTTAAAGAGCCGACCTGTATAGGTGGATCCTGGTATCAGCGCTCATCTAATACCATGTTTACATATAACGAGATTTTCAGTAAATCTCGATTCGCCAATCTACCCGTTTACATATGACATGAAATCTAGATTTGCTGGGAGAGGGATTGTCAACTGTCAATTTTCATTACCTGCATGACCCAATAATAATATGGTCGTAGCAGTCAAAAGAGAATAGGCAACTACCGTTCGATGGCTGTTTTCACGAATGTAAAAAACAGATATTTTGTTTTTATTTAACTTGAAAAACGCTAGCAAACACACAAGCTTTTGCACGATTAACACGTTAAAGAAAGTATAATTTTAAAAAAAGGATAATTTCATAACCTATAAAAGAGAAAGAAGAAGAGCGACTTACTATTGCGATACGATTCTTGTTGGGCCATACTTACAGGCGTCCATTTTGTTTACTTTTCATTTTGACGTTTCTCCCAAATTCGCCAAAAAAATATCGATAACACGAAGAACACAGGGTTGCATTGAGAAAACTATCGTGATAATCTCTTCATTTTAAATCGCGAATTTTTGGTAGCAGATTTTTGTATGGCAAACCTCGAATTTCAATCGAAGATTTTGTGTCAACCTCGAAAAAAGTAGATAATCTCGTATATGTAAATGGCCTATAAGATCATTGTGTACGGAGAACAGTGAGTTGACTCTGGGATGTGTGTTAAAAAGGTCGAACAGCTGTGCTCAGCTGATTCTGAAGTTGTTGTTATGGCCCAATGACGATCGTGAATGCAATATAAGTTGCTCTTCTTCATTCTGTTTTGTAGGTTGTTGATTTTACATTCTTGCACATGTTATTCGTGGAATAGCTGGCGTTTACGCTCTCTCCGGGAATTGCGTTTTAGGAACTCAGCCTTAATTTCTTTTCGGAATTATGAATTGGTTTTTTCAATTCCCAATTCCGGAATTGCGTTTCTGTCTTGATTGCTACGACCATGTCATTATGGTCCCTTTTCTTACAACAACCACATCCGGCCGCCATACCAATCTGTACCCCGGAAGTCGTCGCCATACCAATCTGTCCCCGATTTTGACATTTGCCGATGACATATCGTCTTTTTTTTTATCGAATTTCGACTACGCATCCCAGAGCCATTTCACTGTTTGCTATACACTAAGGTTGTTCTCTCTCTGTAATTTTGGCCTGGCAAATTTGCCGAGATGACATAAGTGTGATAAATTTGCCGAGCACAACAACAAAATACACGTCTTGTCAAATTTGGAGCTTCGTCAAATTTCTCATACCCCAACCCGTGATATTATTGTAGTAATTCGCAGCAGCAAGAAAAGAAAACGCATGACCTGATCCGTTCGAAGAAACTGTATATTTTATACTCCCGTTTTATTATACAAAGGTTTATATATCTACCTATGCATATTAGTAATTCAACAGCTGTAAAAAAAAAAAGAAGCAGAGCAGAATAAAAGCATGTACCAGCATGTACATACATATACATTATAGCGCCATCTACTTGCTAAGAAGGGAAATTTAACTTAAGGTAACATTATACTTCAACACTTTCCCTTGTTAATTATAGTTAAATTTGAACAAAAAAAATATATTATTACGTAGTTAGTGACTCGCCTTTATAATTCATGTGAGTCCCATCTTTAATGATAGAATTTTGAGTCGCGTTTTCGGCAACGGTTTGGTCATTATATCTGCTAATTGGTGCTCTGTGGAGATTTGTTGGATACACAATTTACCTTCTGTCACCTTCTCCCTAATAAAAAAGTGCTTTATGGAAATATGTTTGGTTCTGCGATGAAATTCCGGATTTTGGGCTAATCTAACAGCTGCAGAGTTATCCACTAGAATGACGGGAATGGCTTCAAGCTTTATGATTCCCCTGAAAAGTCTGTTTAACCATATTGCTTCTTTGGCTCCCTCGTTTGCTGCTATAATTTCTGCTTCAGTTGTGGATGTTGCCACAATCGCTTGTCGTTGACTAAGCCACGAAATCGCACCCCCTGCATATTTCACCACGACTCCTGACGTCGAGCGACCAGTCTTCATACATCCTCCAAAGTCAGCATCGCTGTAGACCTCTAAAAGCCCTACATCTTTGTTGTACCTGTATACTACACCAAGGTCTAAGGTACCCGCTATGTACCGAAAAACTCTCTTGACTCGTACAATGTCCTCATGAGTTGGATTTTCCAATGCTCTAGAAATAAATCCCACACTATACGCCAAGTCCGGTCGTGTGCCCAGCATTAAGTACATCAGTGCTCCTACAGCTTGTCTGTAAGGAAATTTTGTTGCTTTCTCATCTTTCCCTGGTAAGAAGGTTTCTGCATCTTTGAGTATTGGAGTTGAAACTGGTTTGCATTCCGAAAAACTGAAACGATCTAAAATTTTATTTGCGTATGATTTTTGATTAATCTTAATAAAATTTTCTTTTTGCTCAATCTCAAGACCCAAAAAGTAATTTGCATTATTTGAAACAATTTTGAACTCTGTTGTCAACTCTCCAATAAATGTCTCCATCTCACGTGGATCTGTTGCAGCTAGGAGACCATCATCCACATAAATTAACAGAATGAGTTTTTTAGCACATCTTTCTCGAATGTACAAGCATGGGTCAGCGTTACTAGCCTTGAACTCATGCTTTTCAAGGAAACCTCCGAAACGTTTGTTCCAGCATCTAGGTGCTTGTTTGAGACCATATAGACTTTTCTGCAACTTACATACCTTGCTTGTCCCGTCTTCATACCCTTGTGGCTGTTTCATAAACACGGTCTCTTCGAGCTTTCCGTATAAAAACGCTGTTGATACATCGAACTGTTTTAAATGCATTCTCTCACTGGCTGCAATACTAAGTACTGAACGAATTGTTCCCATTCTCGCTACTGGACTGAATGTTTCGCTGTAATCGATGCCTTGTCGCTGATTGAAACCCTTCACAACCAGTCTCGCTTTATACTTGTCTATGCTTCCATCGGGATTTTTCTTAAGTCGGAACACCCATTTACATGGAATTGCCCTTGCACCCTTTGGTAATTCTGTCAAAGTCCACGTTCTATTTTCTTTTAACGAGGCAATTTCACGATCCATGGCTTGTTTCCACTCTACTGCATCGTCGCTTCTAAGAGCATGTTCAAATGTATCAGGGAATTCAGCCAATTGACTTTGGATTTCGTCTACACACATAACGAAGTGTTGAACGAAGTGCTTTGGCTTATTTATAGCTGACCTTCTTCTCAATACACTTCCGGTTTTTTGCTGTTCTTCAGTGATGCTTTTTGACTGTTCTTCGTCGTCGCTTAGTGACTGAAAGCCATCCTCTTCATCCATCTTTGCAGCGGGTTCGTCGTCAAATTCGTCTTTTTGCATGCGTTCTTCTTCAATATCCTTAGTTTGAAGCTCAACTTCACTTTCGTCTTCTTGCATGTGATGTTCTTTAATATCCTCCAACGGGAGCTTAATTTGACGTTCACATTCTGTTTGTCTTTCGTCGAATTGCACATCTCTAGACAAGATAACTTTGTTATTGCTCGGTATATAGATACGGTATCGCTCATCTCCATCATACCCTACAAGTAATCCCTTCTCTGCCTTTTTATCCATTTTCTTTCTTTTTGCAGCTGGTACGTGGACATAGCATATAGACCCAATGATACGCAAATGTTTAATTCTAGGTTTCTTCTTCATCCATAACTCAAAGGGACTTACGCCATCTTCAGAAGATTTTCCGGTTCTATTTAGAATGTAGATTGCTGACATCACTAGCTCAGCCCATATTTCATCTGGAAATTTATTCTCACAATTTGAATATTTAAAGGTTCTTGCCATTTCAACAATTGTACTATTTTCACGTTCGCTGCCGCCATTTTTTTTTTTTTTTTTTTAATAATAATTCCCAACGGTTTACCCTCCATATCCCGCCCGACCGCCACGAGGGGCGCAATCCGCATGACGCACGGATATATATTTTTTAATTTTGCCAAGGTGTTGAGTGGCTGGAGTTTGTTAAACGTCGAGTTCTTATGCTGCTCAGCTACAGAATAGAAATTCATCAGCTGATTACACATACATAAGTTTATATATACACTTAGAAGCAATTACTTAGTTAACAATAAAATACATATAATCCTAAATTAGTAGAAGGAAACTATATCTAGTAGACAAATTGTTATTTGTTAAGAATTGATAGAAGAGTTTTCCTTATAATGGATAGAGAGTCAGAGATGTCAAAGTAGGTAGAGTACGTGTTAAAACTTTTGCATAGATATCGGAATGGCTCATTTAATTCAAAATTAGTTTTACATTGTTTTAAAAATATGGGCTGGTAATGTCTTGATGGACGGGCAGGAATGTTTAAACTTATTTCAGAAAGAAGAAATGGACTATTTATTGATCCCTTCAGCAATTTTGTTACGAATATTATACCCAGAGTTTCCCTACGACTAGCTAAAGTTGGAAGGTTAATAAGCTTTAAGCGACTAGTGTACGAGGGAAGATTGCAATGAGGGTTCCAATTCAAATTTCTTAATGCAAAAAGTAAAAATTGTTTTTGAATCGATTCAAGTCGATCAGAATGAATTTTGTAACTCGGATTCCAGATTATAGATGCGTATTCTAGTGTCGGTCTTACTAAGGTTGTGAAAAGGGCTTTAGTTACGTAGGGGTCACTAAATTCCTTAGACCAACGTTTTACAAACGCTAGAACACTTTTAGCTTTATTTATCATGACGTTGATGTGAAGGTTGAAATTAAGTTTATAATCGAATCTTACACCTAAGTCGACAAACTCATAAACTCGCTCCAGATCATGATTATTAATGGCGTAAGCTATGGGTTCGACATTACTCCGCGAAAAGCACATAAATTTACATTTATTTAGATTTAGTGGCATAAGATTTATATTGCACCACGTAACCAAACCGTTTAAATCATTTTGAAGGAGCGATCTTTCCTCCGGTGAGGTGTAGGACTTGAAAAGTTTCACATCATCTGCGTACATTAAAACTATAGAATAATTTATAGCACATGAGATGTCATTAATGAACAACAAGAACAGAGTCGGTCCGAGATGGCTGCCCTGCGGAACCCCAGAGGACACATCAATAGTAAATGAATAGGCATTCTTAAAAACAACCCTTTGTGTTCTGTTAGAAATGTAAGAAGAAATCCAGTTTAGGAGGATAGGTTGAAAACCCAGTAGTTGAAGCTTGTGGATAAGTAAATTGTGATTAACCTTGTCAAAGGCTTTACTAAAGTCAGTATAAATAACATCAGTTTTAGCATTTTCCCTAAACCCATTAGAAACACTTTTTGTAAATTCCAGAAGGTTAGTGATGGTTGATTTACCCCTACAGAAACCATGCTGAGAGTTCACAATCAATGACTCAATCGAGTTTTTTATCTGGTTGCTAATAATCGACTCAAACAGTTTTGGGATAACAGACAATTTTGCTATGCCTCGATAATTTTCAATTGAAGATCTAATACCGCTTTTATGTAAAGGAATAATGAAGGATTCTTTCCAAGCAATAGGAAAAATGCCAAATTTCAATGACAAGTTGAATAGCTTTGACAAAGGTAGATAAATATGATCCGCACATTTTTTAAGGAAACATGCGGGGATCATATCCGGACCATAACTAAAAGACTCTTTCAGTGATTTAAGGTGATCTAAAACTTCATCTGAATTTATATAGGCAACATTAATTGTATTATTTTGAGAAAGATGGTACGGGTATATGCTGAAATTTAAGTTATCTTTGGAATAATTAGATTCGAAAAATTGTGCAAAGAGATTGGCAATGCTTTGATTATCACTAGACACACAATCCCGAAAACTCATAGATGAGGGAAATCCGCTCACTCTGCGTTTAGAATTCACAAAACCATAAAACAATTTAGGGTTACGGTTTGCTGGGGTGTATATGGCGCTGTTAATCTCTGTACGATTCCGTTCTGTGCCAAAAGGCGTTTCACTTCATTGCAATCAAACTCTCCACCATTATCACTAAGTAGCTCTTTAATCTTGTGTCCAAGCGTTTTCGTATGTGCTATAACCTGCTTTAAAACTGTTATCACCTCGGATTTATGTTTGATTACAAAACCATAACGAAATTTTGTATAACTGTCCTTAAACACAACCAGAAATCGTTTCTTGCTAAACGATTCACAGAATGGACCTATAACATCAGCGGAGAAAAGTTCGCCTGCTTTCGTAGCTTTTCCTCTAGTGCCAAAAGGTAGACGATGCGCTTTTCCATAAATACAGGGTTCGCATATTTCTTGTTGAAGCTTAACTGTGATGCCCAACTCTTTTTTGAGCATGTCTCTTACGTGTCGCTTGTCTTGGTGACCCCACCTCTCGTGATACAACTGTAGTATTGATGTCTCTGCTTCAGCAATAGTAACCCTCTCGGCGTTTTCAACACTTAATGGTTCGATAGCTGCCTTGTACAGAGTCCCGCCTCTCTCACGATTTCCACACAGCACTATTTTACCATTTATCTCCAGCCAGCATTTCGTCGAAGTCGAATGGAACCTGCTATTTCCATTTCTGTCTTGGGCTGCTAAAACTGAAAAAAGATTTTTAGAAATTTTTGGAACATACCAGACATCGGTCAAGGTCATCTCCATAGTTTCACTCTCAGTGAACGATGAAATTCGGATAACCCCTTTTCCAACAGCTTCAAGGGATTGATTTCCAGCGGCTATGATGACTCGGGGACTTCGAAACTTTTGGAACTCTACAAACTGGTCTGGGGTATTCGCCACATGCTTTGTAGCTCCATTGTCGATCCACCATCCTGATGAACTTGACTCAACTTGAGTATCTTCACTGAATGCACACAGGGCTATATTTGTAACTAGGGCGTTGCTCTGAGCGACATTCTTTGGCGGCCGACCATCAGCAATCCACTTTTTGCATGTGGTTACCCAATGTCCCTTCTTCTTGCAGTAGTTACAAATGTCGTTATCTTTTGACTTTTGTGGTCCTCTATGTGGTTTTAGTTTTCCGCTCTTCACAAGAAGTGCTTCTCCAGCAGTAGCCTCAGTAGACTTTTTAAAGTTTCTTTCATACATACACAACTGTGTAATCAATTCTTCAAACGTCCTTTCTTCATTTTTCGACAATAGCATCCAACTGGATCTGAAATTCTCGAATTCGCTAGGCAAAATTTGTAAAACTTTACAAACTAGTATAAGGCCAGGAAGTTCATTCTCGTTCTTTGATTTCAAGCCATTATTTAGCTCGTTCCATAGATTTCTTAACTTCGCAACGTGTGTCGAAACGTCTTCCCCATTACGCCAATCAAATGCAAAAAACTCTGTACATATTTTGAACAATTGATCTTTCGACGAGGCTTCAAAATTCAATTTAAGGGCTTCCCACGTCTCATGCGCTGATTCTTTATCCATTATCTTTTGATACACCACGTCTGCTACTGAACTCGAAATCATGGACTTTGCATAACTATTTGCCTTGCGATATAGATCTCCCGCCTGTTTGTGCTTTTTTGTTTCGGCATCCGATGCACCTTGTGCCAGTGGTTCCGGCTTGACTAGTCTGCCGTCAATTGCATCTAGCGCACCTTCATGGTAATCCAGCAAGTCTTTAATTTTTCTTTTCCAAAGTGGCCAATCTGCTTCGCCAGTCAAAGGTTTGATATGCTTTGCCAGATCCATATTGAACAAAAAACTGCAACGGGAAACTTCTAATGTATATGCACATTTCTTGCTTCTATAACATGCGTATGCTGTAACCCATAACCTATTGTAGTAATTCGCAGCAGCAAGAAAAGAAAACGCATGACCTGATCCGTTCGAAGAAACTGTATATTTTATACTCCCGTTTTATTATACAAAGGTTTATATATCTACCTATGCATATTAGTAATTCAACAGCTGTAAAAAAAAAAAAAAGAAGAAGCAGAGCAGAATAAAAGCATGTACATACATATACATTATAGCGCCATCTACTTGCTAAGAAGGGAAATTTAACTTAAGGTAACATTAAGGTTGTTCTCTCTGTGTGATTTTGGCCTGGCAAATTTGCCGAGATGACATAAGTGTGATAAATTTGCCGAGCACAACAACAAAATACACGTCTTGTCAAATTTGGAGCTTCGGCAAATTTCTCATACCCCAACCCGTGATATTTGATATCATGAGAAAAATATCACGGGAAATGCAACCATGTTATTACATTCACAATAGTCTTCTATTAGAAGTGAGTTAAAATTTATGTTTCTAGTTCTTTTTTTAATTATTTTATTTTATTCAGATAAAAAATTAATTAATTCGAAATTGAAGCAAGCAAAGCAAAGCGACAACAGTCGTATAAAGAGTGGAAAGAATATGACTAACATGCTAGTTCACAATGAACTCAGTTAGAATTTTATTTTCTTAAAGGTGCGCTCTCTCTGTGTGGCAAATTTCTCAAGATATCATGATATCTCGGCAAAAATATTAGACACAGAGAACAACCTTAATATACTTCAACAGATATGTGATATCATGAGAAAAATATCACGGGAAATGCAACCATGTTATTACATTCACAATGGTCTTCTATGAGAAGTGAGTTTGAATTTATGTTTCTAGTTCTTTTTTTTTTAAGTATTTTATTTTATTCAGATATAAAATTAATTAATTCGAAGCAAGCAAAGCAAAGCGACAACAGTTGTATAAAGAGTGGAAAGAATATGACTAACATGCTAGTTCACAATGAAGTCAGTTAGAATTTTATTTTCTTAAAGGTGCGCTCTCTCTGTGTGGCAAATATCTCAAGATATGATATCTCGGCAAAAATATTAAACACAGAGAACAACCTTACTATGTCTAAGATCCCCGGACATCGTTTTGCTTTTATTGCTCATTGGACACATTTGTTGCATTTGTTTTGATGCTTCTTCAGGTCTGATTTGGATGTTCACAATGGTATGAATGTACAATCACCTGCTGAGTTTAGGGTGTAAACACAACATCTTAAAGCCCGGCTCCACATAAATTAATTCGCCAACGAATAAAACATCTCGCGAAATAACCCGTCTCCACGTACCTGATCATTATTCACTTTGATATTTCTCATTCTTGTTCTTCAATGTTTGCATATTTTTGCGCTTTTGTTTTGGTCGGTGTAAGATTTTGATAAATTTGCGATACAAAGGCATCAATATTATAGGGTTTGGCGAGTTTGTTGAGAACGAATGACGTTTTTCATTCATTCGGTCTCGGAATTTTGTGTGGAAATTAGCGGGTTTTGTTACTGGATTCGAGACCTAACGACGATCGACGTTTCTCATTAATTCGGTCTCAGAATTTTGTGTAGAAATTAGCGGGTTTCGTTACTTGATTCGAGACCTAACGACGATCGAGAGAGCGAATGCAGATAAAAAGAGCGAAACACGTTATTTGGAGACATGCTACTATTTACCGGTACGACCATTGATTATGCGTCGTAATATTTCTTTTATTGAAACCATTTTCGAAAAAAGTATTATTTCTTCCGATTTAAAAATGTGTATACTTCATCGCTACCACCACCTTATAGCAAACACAATTTATGCTTCGTTGATGACACGCCTAATGTTCGTTTGATATACGCCTTTTATCTAAGGTTACGGTAGTAGTGCGTCAACGACCTACAGCTGCTGCAGACTTGCTGTTGTAGCGTCGTTAAAGCTCAAATTAGTTATGCAGTAACAGTATCGTTATAAAACAGCTGATCAACCAACCTTATGGGAAACAATGTATTTGATTAGTGATTCGCTAGTCGGTAACGCTATCGGTAACAACCAAATGAATTTTGGTTTTCAGCCGTAACGCTAACCAGCTGATCGATTGTTTGTTTCAGTTGTTCACTGTCATGACCCAATAATAATATGGTCGTAGCACTCAAAAGAGAACACGCAATTAGCATTAATACAAAAAGTGATAATTTCGCAACCTAAAAAACCAAAAGAAGAAGAGCGACTCTATTGCTATGGTCACCTTTATTGGGCTATGATCACTGTTCAGCTGTTTACTGTTACTGCACCAATAATCGACCAAATTAATACCGATACTGTTACTATTATGGAAATAAAGTTAATGCATAACTAATTTAAGCTTAAGGTGCAGAAAGCAACCCATTTACGAAGAAGCCGTTTTACGGCATACAATTGTTGGGAAATTTTGCGTTTTTGGTCTATAAAGTACTACGGTTAATTTCTGTAAGTTGCTCTAAAATCAAAATTATGGTGTACATTGATTTGTATGTATGTAACACATGAGCGTTAAATTTATTTATTTTTGTTTTTCAGAGTTAATATGGATGACAATTTGCTTATAGATTTAGTGGAAAGTTGTCGATGTTTATACGATCGCCATGATGTGGGCTATAGGAATCCGATTAAGAGGGAGCGGATGTGGCAACATATTGCAGATAAAATGGAAACTGATGGTATTTATCACAAAAACAAATCTTATGGCGTTTTCTTTTCTCGAAATAATGTTGCCCTGTTTGATTTTCTTAGCCATTTTGTAAGTTTGTCTGGTCCTTTCACCAAATATTGACTTCTAACTAAGTAAGAGGGCACCCTTATCTACAAATTCAGCCATTTTATAGAAAGTCAAGATACGTAATTCGATAATTGGGATATAGGAGGGCAACATTTTTTCGTAGAAAAGAAAACGCCATTAATGTTTTAGTTTTGTAATTTTTATTGCGGTAGGAAGATACCGATTTGCATATATGCATGCATGTACGTTAGTGTGGTCCATGGGAAAATTTGTGAATAATGAACCACGACAGGAAAAAAAATTAGTTTTTGCGGCGTTTAGGGGGGTCTCACAGATCACAAAAATAAAAGTCCCACCTGCCGGACGCTTCTAGTTCAGGAGATATTCCTTGTTAAAGTGGTAGGACCATGATACAACTATACAGGTAGTTGTACCATGGATAAAACGCATTTTTGCGTTGGCGGCGGTCGCGCTTTAATAACCCTCAACCAGCAGAATTCCCTTTCTCGAGGAATATCCACGGACCAATCCACAAAACTTTTGTGTAAACCAAGCTTTGCGTTAAAAAAAATAACCCGCAGTCGGCAGAATTCTCTTTCTGGAGAAGTATAATATTATAATTTCATAGTAGTTGAAAGTGTCAATACTAGATTAATTGTCATCCACAGAATATTTCATGAAAATTTCACTGAAAAATCCCGAATAGTTTGTCATCACTGAGAAATTCTGAGTAGTTTGTAAGTAAACGAAATTGGTTCATAATATCTAAGCTGGGCCTAGAAATATATTGTGAAAAACTGCCAAACTTAGATTTCCTTCGTAAATCCCGAATACAGGACAATTCGAAATTAGTGTACTTAATTTTTCCACTTTCTCATAGTAAATTGTGTAAAACGTCGTTGGAACACTTTGAGAGAACGTTTCGGCAAAGAATCACGTCTAGCACCACAAGACGGTTATGATAGTGATTTTGGTCCGCCGTCAAACTGGCCGTTCTGGAGCCGTTTGCAATTCCTGAAGGGACATATATTTCAACGGCCGTAAGTAAATAATAAAACTTCACAAATTACATACAACAAAAAAAAATCAATTATATTTTAATTAGCTTCAGACAACGTCACCTTCCAAAAAAAATCATAAGAGTACATGAATCGTCTATAAAATTAGACTCTCCAGGTCTGATGGAAGCCGAAACGAAAATGGAACCAAAATCGCCACGAGCAACAGAAACACAGCACACACAAGCAGAACGTGATCCACAATTCCCATCACGTTCACAGTCTCCAACAAAATCAGCATCGCGATCGGCAAGATCACCATCGCCAAAACAATTATTTGTGTATGAATATTTTGTTTGTTAGTATGTAGCACACGAGCGTTTCGTTAATTTAAATTATTTGTTCTTCAGAGTGAATATGGATGACGAATTGCTTATAGATTTAGTGGAAAGTTGTCCATGTTTATACGATCATAATGATGACGCCTTTAGGAATCCGGCCAAGAAGGAGCGGGTGTGGCAACATATTGCAGATAAAATGGAAACTGACGGTATTTAGCAAAAAAAAACCTTAATGTTTAGTTTCGTAATTTTTGTTGCAGCAGGAACGATACGTATTTCGGTTTGTATTTATGTATCTACATAAGAGTGGCCCAAAATTGTATGAAGAAAATTAAATCTTACCGAAATCCGTGGAGCAACCCGCATTTAATGCGACTGTACTATAGAAATCTGTACCGAAAGTTTGGCTTAATATATTATAGTTTAAAGATCGAAAAAACTTTCCTCGTAAATCCCGTATTTACGCCTTCCACGCTAGAGCAATACAAATCCAAGAAAGTTCCAACTTAGGCTACTTAATTTTTTTTTTCCATTTTCTCATAGTATATTATGTAAAACGCCGTTGGGCCAATTTGAGAGATCGCTTTGGCAAAGAATCACGTCGACCACCACCATCGGACGCGTATGATAGTAATTTTGGTCCGCCGAAAAAATGGGTGCTCTTGGACCGTATGAAATTCTTGAAGAGACACATATTTCCACGGCTGTAAGCAAGCAATAAAATTCACAAATTACATACAACTAAAAAAATCAATTATATTTTTATTATCCTTAGACGTCATGCTCCAGTTAAAAATAAAATCATAAAAGTAAATGAAAAGTCTTTCAAAGTAGACCCACTGGAGCTAATGGAAGCCGAAACGAAAATGGAACCAACATCGTCACGAGCATCAGAAACACAGTACACAGATGCAGCGGAAATACGCTCAGTCAGTTCAGCAGAACGTGATTCGCAATCCCGCATAAGTTCACCATCGCGGTCTGAACGTTCAGCGTCTCCAACAAGCTCAGCATCGCAATCGGCAAGATCCCCATCACCAAAACGATCGAAACGAGAACGCAGAAAGAAAGAGGCTGTAGTGGATTTTGGCGATGTGGATAAGGTAATGTTTGAAACTGCAAACATATTTCAAAAGTTATGTGAACAGAAATCGCGAAAGCCCGCTATGGATGCAGAAATTAGTGGTTTTACGACTATGGTTGGTGCTATGGTATCCAAATTGAGAACTAAACGACGTATTACAGTTATACAACGATGTACAGAAATTATAATGCAAGCGGCTATGGAGGAGGAGGGTGACAAGTATTTTAAGTAATTGTATAATTAATTAAAGTAAAACATAAGTTTTTTTATAACATAAGATTTGTATTAGTTTTATTTTCCTAATATTATATACATATGTACGAAGCTTGTTTATTTTAAGGCAAGCAATTGTAATCGCATGAATTTCGGTTAAGGACTGACATTCCAGCTACACTCCTGAGTACGTCTGAAATGCGGTTTGCCGTTACAAAACCAATGTTAGTAACACCACTTCCACCTTCCGCTCCTTATCAATGCCGATAACAGTTGTACCGTTAATACATACCTATTTATTTGGTATTGAACAGTTCTTGGGATAGAAACGTGTTTTTTTGGCTTTAACCATGGTATCATCCACTTTACGTCTTTGCTAGCCAAAACGATTTTTTATCAGCGCTTATCCAAGGTCCCCGCACATCGTTTTGCTTTTTTTGCTCATTGGACACATTTGTTGCATTTGTTTTGATGCTTCTTCTTGTCTGATTTGGATGTTCACAATGGTATGAATGTACAATCAGCTGCTAAGTTTAGGGTGTAAACACAACATCTTAAAGACCCTCTCCACATGAGTTAATTCGAAAACGAATAATGTATGGAACATTTACGAAATAACCAGTCTCCACGTAACTGATCGTTGTTGTTGTTGTATTAAGCTTAAATTAGTTATGCATTAACATTATTTCCATAATAGTAACAGTATCGGTATTAATTTGGTCGATTATTGGTGCAGTGACAGTAAACAGCTGAACAGTGATCATAGCCCAATAAAGGTGACCATAGCAATAGAGTCGCTCTTCTTCTTTTGGTTTTTTAGGTTGCGAAATTATAATATTTTGTATTAATGCTAATTGCGTGTTCTCTTTTGATTGCTACGACCATATTATTATTGGGTCATGACAGTGAACAACTGAAACAAACAATCGATCAGCTGGTTAGCGTTACTGCTGAAAACCAAAATTCATTTGGTTGTTACCGATAGCGTTACCGACTAGCGAATCACTAATCAAATACATTGTTTCCCATAAGGTTGGTTGATCAGCTGTTTTATAACGATACTGTTACTGCATAACTAATTTGAGCTTTAGCAGTACGAAAGCTGGGGTTGTAGATACTTAACGTAGCATGGAACAAGTTGAGAAACGGGCCGCTTTATGCGCGCTCCGTAAAAATCTAAATGAATCAGACTTCTATGTTACGCTAAGTGTGCATAATGAAATGTACTCAAAATCCATTGAACAGAAATTTTGATTGAGTTTGTTCATGCTACGTTAAGTACCTATAACTCCAGCTTAAGCCCTGCCTGGCAATACAGAGGGACAGTGGTGTTTCTCGCGGCAGATCACGCTCTTCTTCTGCTACAGGTGGTGGTTGGTCTCTGAGTAATAGGTATGCCGGACGGACGGATACATAGCTGTCAACAGTGTCAAGCCGGAATTACAATAGCTCTGTGGCTGTGGCAGCGACTGTTTTTCGAAATCAGCTGATTTTTTAGAAACTACGGTTTGCAATGAAGCGGCACATAATACAGCAGAGGCAGCTGGCAGCACCGCTCCGTTTAGCCCAAATTCTAAATTCGCTGCCGCTGCCTTGAATCGCAGCCATCTTCAAGTGTTGATGTGAACTTATGTCTGTTTCCGTACTATCCAATGCAATATATTTTTTACTAATTTTGTGTTTCCGTACTTTGATGCCAGCAAGCAGGATAGAATTTAACTTTGAGCGCTTTCACATTACTCGGTGCGGTATCGGATCGACATTTTTGGTTTTAACCGAAAGTGTACCGAAACCTTACCGACCACATGTATTTCAATTGGCACTTTCACATTAGTGTTGCATACATGAAATCGGAGCGGATTAATTTCGGTATACCGCAGCGCGGTAAGACCGGTCAGTAAAATTTGAGGAATTACTGCATACATTTTTGCGGCGTAATAAAAGAAGAAGAACAAAGTCAGTAAAAAACTCGTTTCGGCTATAAATGTAGCAAGTTATAATGTCTTCGTCTTCGCTAGAAGACATTATTGTTATTATTGAGTGATTTGTTGAAGTTAAAAATTTTGTTTTGCAAATTTCGATGTTTTTTATGGATGGATGGATTTTATTGAGGACCTGCCTATAGGTTGCTGGGTTGAGCGGTTGTGGTAAGTAGTTTTCCACCTCCCTGCGTAGGTCAAGAAGATGTTTCCTTACATGACGAGGGGGTGGTTCTGGGTGATTTCCTCCTTAGCATTCCAGTAAGAATTGCTTGTCAAGCATGGTGTTGTGTTTCTTAACTGGGAGCATTTGGGTTTCGAGGTGAAATTGGTGTTGTTGTGTCATCTGTAGGCAACCTGTGGCGATCGTTAAGGCAGTATTTTGGCATGCCTGTAGCTTCGTCCATTGGGAGGTGCAAGTCCCCGGCGACCATATTGGCGACGCATAGTTTAGGACCGCCCGACCAATTGCCTTGTACGTCGCTAATAGTGTTTCTTTGTCTTTGCCCGATGTGTTGCCGGAGAGCACATACATACGTAGCTGATCGTCGTTCACTTTGATATTACTCATTCTTATTCTTCTTCAGTGTTTGTTTGTTTGCATATTTTTCGGTTTGGTTTCGTCTCTGTAAGATTTCGATAGATTTGTGATACAAAGGCATCGATATTATCGGGTTTGGCGAGTTTGTTGAGAACGAAACACGTTATGTGGAGACATGCTATTATTTACCGGTACGACCATTGATTATTCGTCATAAATTTCTTTTATTGAAACCATTTTCGAAAAAAGTATTTCTTCCGATTTAAACATGTGTATACTTCATCGCCGCCACCACTTTATAGCAAACACACTTTATGCATCGTTGATGACCCGCCTAATGTTCGTTTGATATACGCCTTTTATCTAAGGTTACGGTAGTAGTGCGTCAACGACCTACAGCTGCTGCTGACTTGCTGTTATAGCGTCGTTAAGGCGAAGAAAGCAACCCATTTACGAAGAAGACGTTTTACGTCATACAATTTTTGGGAAAATTTTGCGTTTTTGGTCTACAAAGTGCTACGGTTAATTCCTGTAAGTTGCTCTAAAATCAAAATTATGGTATAAATATTTTGTTAGTATGTATGTAACACACGAGCGTTAATTTGATTTAAATATTTGTTTTTTTTTGCAGAGTGAATATGGATGACGAATTGCTTATAGATTTAGTGGAAAGTTGTCCATGTTTATACGATCATAATGATAGGGCCTTTAAGAATACGGCCAAGAGGGAGCGGATGTGGCAACATATTGCAGATAAAATGGAAACTGACGGTATTTACCAAAAAAAAAAAACCTTAATGCATTATATTCGTAATTTTTGTTGCAGTAGGAACGATATGCATTTAAATAATTATGTATGTACATTAGGGTGGCCCAAAATTGTATGAAGATAATAAGGTTCTACCGAAAGAATAAGAATTTTTTTTTAGGAATAATATAATAAAAATAGCCTTGTTACGCATTGATTTTTTCGATTTAATTTTTTGGATCACCTCAATGTACATACATATAACCAGCCAATGCCTACAAGTCCGAATGTACTTCCAATAACTCTAGGGTTATTTTCTCCCATTTCTTGGATAAAGTTGTAGTGTCAGGAATACTCCCCAGAAGTTTTATAAAGAGTAGCCTGAGTGGCATTACTGATCTGTTCCAGTTTGCAAGCAGCCGGGGCAGTGATTCACTTTATAACCCCCCGATTTCGGAATTTTTGTAAAACGCGGCCGAAATCCGGCGACACTCAAAACCCCAATGTTCCAAATTCTATACTCGGGGGACTTCTAAGCTAAAATTTTCCTGGTAAACCCCCTATTTACGCCTAATAGGCGGAGGGGCAATACAAATCTAGGATAATTCCAAATCAGGCTACTTATTTTATTTTTATATTTTCTTATAGTAAATTATGTAAAACGTCGTTGGGTTAATTTGAGAGAACGCTTCGGCAAAGAATCACGGCAAGCACCACCACCGGACGCGTATGATAGTGATTTTGTTCCGCCGAAAAGATGGGCGCTGTTGGATCGTTTGCAATTCTTGAAGAGACACATATTACCACGACCGTAAGCAAGAAATAAAATTTCCCAAATTACATATGTATATGTATGTATGTAACTAAAAAAATCAATTATATTTTTATTATACTTAGACAACGTCGTGGTCCAATTACAAATAAAATCATAAGAGTGAATGAAACGTCTTTCAAACTAGACCCACTAGAGATAATGGAAGCCGAAACGAAAATGGAACCAACATCGTCACGAGCATCAGAAACACAGAACACACATGCAGCGGAAACACGCTCCGTCAGTTCAGCAGAACGTGATTCACACTCCCGCGTACGTTCACGATCGCGGTCTGGACGTTCCGCGTCTCCAACAAGATCGCCATCGCCCTCGGCAAGATCCCCATCACCAAAACGATCTAAACGAGAACGCAGAAAGAAAGAGGCTGTAGTGGATTTTGGCGATGTGGATAAGGTAATGTTTGAAACTGCAAACATATTTCAAAAGCTATGTGAACAGAAATCGCGAAAGCCCGCTATGGATGCAGAAATTAGTGGTTTTACGACTATGATTGGTGCTATGGTATCCAAATTAAGAACTAAACGTCGTATTACAGTTATACAACGATGTACGGAAATTGTAATGCAAGCGTCTATGGAGGAGGAGGATGACAAGTATTTTAAGTAATTGTAAAATAAGGATTAAAGTAAAAAATATAGTTTTATTATATGTAACTTATAAGATGTTTATTAGTTTTTATTTTACTAATATCTACATATTATATATGTATGTGTAAGCTTAGTTATTTTACATAAAAGTAAGCAATTGTAATCGCTTGAATTTCGGCTCAGTTTAATGAGAATCATTGGACTATTGGCTGTTTAGAAAACGGCAGTCGGTTGTATGGGCAGGTTTCGAATTTTTGTACAATATGTATATCTGGCTAAGGACTGACATTCCAGCTACATTCCTTAGTACGGCTCTGTTCAGAAACTCAGTTTGAAGCGCAACCCGCGGCATAAGTGCAGAATAGCTACATTTTGCAAATCGAAAAAATTTATATTGGGATCGATAAAGCTTCTCAAGGTGAGTTTAAAAATATAATTTTTTTTGGTGCAAATATATAAGTTGGGAGTTAGGGGGGGTCAAAGTTTCAAAAATGTAGCTATTCTGCACTTGTTCCCAACCCGCTTTTGTAGTGCAAGCAGAACGTTCATAAACGTAAATTTTGCATGAAGCGTCGCTCATCACAATCATCAAAAAAAATAATTACTGCCGCTGTTGCGTTTCATGCAGCGTTTCTGAACATAGCCTACTTCTGCGATGTGGTTTTGCAGTTACATAAGCAGCATCAGCACTTCACCTTCTGCTCCTTATCCATGCCGATAAAACTTGTCCTATTAATACAGACATACCTACATATGCATTTGGCATTGAACAGTTTAATATTTGATTGGGGGAAACTTTCCAATAATGTCACACGCCCCCAAAAAAACGACTTCTACCGGTAGGTAGTGGAGAGGAAGGGTGTTCTGAATCCGTAAAATTTAGGCGCCGGACGTACCTCGTTTTCGAGGAATTTATGGTTAAAGTTTAGAACTCTCCATATAAATTGGATAGATAAAGAAAAAACTTTTGCGCAGAAAACCCTTCAGCGTTGGCGGCCTTCGGCCGCGCTTATAAAAAATAACCCTGGGCTACGCCATCCGTCCGGACGAGTGCCCTAACCGTGGCTACCGCCACGGTGATGTCCTGCGTAGTACCTACACCCTGTGAAGTCGCTATTAGCAACATTTTTAATAAGTGATTTTAACGCAATATTGTAAATATATATATAATATATTGTAATATACGTGTTGTGACTAAAATAAAGAGTGAAATTTGTTTTGTAAATGAGGAATTGGGGTTGTTATTGGTAAAAATTTAAAAACTTTAACGGTAATTATCTAGTTTACGGTGCAACGACTAAAAAAGTTCCTTCTTTGAAAAGAGGGATATCAATCGACGCATTACGATCTCAGGAACACGAATCAGAAGGCGGAGCTTGACTTTTTTATTTCAATAAGAAGTTATTAACAAAAAACATTATCATTTTTTGCTTGCTCATTACACACACATGAACACACAAATTCTGCTTATTTCTTTACCATGGGATTATACATTCTTCATATTTACTACATCACACCCAAAATTATTTAATATGTTGCAAATAAATACTATTTTTTAATAAAACCAAAGTAAACAATTGATATTCTTTCACTTTTTTCGAGCGATAATTGAACTGTCACAAAGTTAGTTGGCAACGCTACGCACTATATTGATGAACATGGTATAAAAATCCTCCATTAATGGCATTTTTCACTGCTTTGTTTTAAAAATAAAATGTAACCATGGTATTCATTGTAACGAATTTTTTCAATTTGAATTGAAAGAAATTTTTTCAATTTGAAAAAATTACACATCCTGCAGTAAATTTCTTTCACTGCTGAATGATTATTGATGATTCTTCTGAGTACCATTATTATTATTATTATTATTATTATTATTATTATTATTATTATTATTATTATTATTATTATTATTATTATTATTATTATTATTATTATTATTATTATTACTATTATTTTTTTTTTGAAAAAAAGCGGTTTTGCGTCTTTTATTTTGTTCAATAGTGACGTATAGGCGGTTCTGCAGGCGTACGTAAAAACTTTTCTTCAATAAAGCAAAGTAATAATCCATTTCGTGTTTATGAAAGTATAATCAACTTTAGTACATTACAGTACAGTTATAAAGCAATATCACCTATTATTCGCGGTATTGGTTCGAAAAATTTCCTTAAAAAAAGCGGTTTTGAAACTGTGTCATTATTTGGAATTGCGTTGTGTGAATCTCAAAATTGTTGCATGAATGGATGGGGACGGACGCCAGGAATGTATTTTTGATGAAATCTCATTTTTGGCAAAAATGTCACGCGGTTTTACATTTTAAACGACGATATGTATGTACACCACCATCCTAAGTGAGCATTTCAGTCTATATATGTATGTATGTACATATGTCCAATCCAATTAAAAAAAAATATGTACCCTAGATTTTAACAACATGAGTTGCTTATTTCCGCGGTGCAATAATACCAAATATGGCTGCAAAGACGGTGATATAAAATTTTTCCAATTTCCGACTATACCCTTTATTCGCGGAGAGTGGATGAAGATTTGTGGAGTGAGCGAAGAGGAGCTACCGTAAGTTCCATAAATCTGCTCACTAGTGCCCTTTCTATTTCTGTCCTTTGATTCCTGAAATACCCAAACTTTCAAACAAAAATCTACGCATTCAAAAAATAAAAGTCTGGCATCGCTATACTCCAAAACTGACATAAAATCAAACTTCAAAAATCTGCTTTTTAATCAAAAAGACAGCGTCAAAATGACAATGCACATACCTGTATTTTTTATACCATGATTGATGAAATTGGCGTAGTTTCTTTACTTGTACTTTGGGTTTAACTAAAATATTATATTTATTTGCAACATATTAGCACATTTTGGGCGTGAAATGGTAAATATAAAGAATGTATTACCAAATGGTAAAAAAATAGTTTGAATTTGCGTGTTCGTGTGGGTGTAATAAGCAATCGAAAAATGAAAACGTTTTTTGTTAATAACTTTTTATTGAATTAAAAAAGTTCAGCTCCGCCTTCTGATTCGTGTTCCTGAGATCAAAACGTGTCCATTAATATCCCGCTTGTTAAAAATTTACGAGTTTTAGCCGTTGCACCGTAAATTAGATAATTACCACTTTAACAAATTCCGGGAAAACTAGGTACGTCCGGCGCCTGAATTTAACTGATTCAGAACCTACTCCTCCTCCCCTACAACCAAGTAAAAGTCGTTTTTCTCGGAGCGTGTGACATTATTGGAAAACCAACCCTTTGACTTTTACATGCATACCATTCAATTATAATCCTGACAACAATTTTCTACTTTGATGCCATTACCTTCCAAATCGTTCCGGCGGATGACCAATGTCGTGTCATTACGTAAAAGAGCGTATAAGTAAAGTACTATCGATGGTTAAAAAAAACCATCGATTATCGCTACGACATCGGCCCGATCGATAGTATCGATAGTTCAATCGATGGTTTTCCAGCACTAGTAAATATTGGTGGCAACACTACGCGTCACAGTCCTAAAATTAGCGCCTTTTGTTTACATAAGCTTTGTTTCTCTATCCACTAATTAACGTTAATAAACACTAATTTTTAGATTTGACATATAATTTGTGTTTCTTCGGTTTCTCTCCAGTAAAAGAGAGCGAACTGAACGAAAATTGAGAGAGCACTGAACGAAACTGGTGAGAGCGGCAATGATAGTTCTACTAACTTTTTTACTGGACAAATTTCCACTAGCAAGACACTAGCAAGAAGAAGAAGAAATGTCAAATGTGGAAAAAGGAATTCAAATTTGTATTTGAAAATACAAAAGTAAATATATACGTAGTAAATCAAGTTATATGGCTATTTTTATTAAAAAAAAAAGGTTTAATATGGAAACGGGAAGTTATTTATAATGTATGGATGCTGTCAAACTAATCCTATATTGAAATATATGTACATATATACATTAGACAGCGGCTCAAAACAAGAACCACGATGAGAGTGCATCTTCCGCCGGATCGGCTGTAATGAAAGAAGTAAGAAAAATTATTCTTACAATTCAACCTTACCTTTCACTGTTTGCTATTAGACAAATCCATCTTCATATATACATATGTACATACAGAGATTTTTAAGAATTGTAACAATGCTTATGGAGCCTATTGAAAACGATGATGAGATTGAACAGGTAGCAGGTCAGTCGACATCGGTTTGTTTCTAACCAATCGAAATACCAGGAATTGTTTACTTCAGTACATTGAAATTGTAGTTCCGAGCTATCGTCATAATTTTCGAATTTCCAGAAGCTTGCTTGAAATCGTTTTCGAGCGAGTATGTCAGTCGGAATTTGTTTTTCTAAGGCAATAGAACACTTAAAGGGATATATTAAAATCCATATTTTTCTTTTCTGATGATGATTTAAATTTTTTATTCTTTCTCATATTTTCGGGCGTGTCATTTATCTTTTTTCATGCGCCAAACCATCATATCGTCGTTTAAACTGCATAACCGCTTAAGTGAAACTTTCATAACCGCCTATGCCAATATTGAGATTTTCCAAACTTTAACTCCTGGTGGTCTGCTCTATGGATTTATACCATAGATTTGGCCTTTGGGAAGCTCTATATTTCTTTCTAATGTTCTTTTCACCTCTGAAGTCGGAGAGTTGGGCGGTTATGAAAGTCTCACTTGGGCGGTTACGAAGTGTAAACGGTGATATGTCACTAACATTTGCTAATTCAAGTTTCCTAATCTATTCTGCTAATATCTCTCACTGAGAGAAAATGTCACTTTACTCTCACAAATTTCGTTAAAAGAGATTAGCAAGAAATGTTAGTTAATGTTTTGCTGGAATGTAAAGAAAAGAACCTATACTTTGGTTTCTATTAAAATATACTAGTATTTAATGGTAAATATAGCAAACTTTTGTGTTATTTAGTAAATATAAGGTATGTGTTATCCCACAATAAATATATAAGTTGAACTTATGTGTTCGTGTGTGTGTACTAAGCGAGCAAAAAAGCTGCATTGTACAGTTTTTTGTTAATAACTTTTTATTGAAATAAAAAAGTTAAGCTCCGCCTTCGGATTTGCGTTCTTGAGATCGAAACGCGTCGATTGCTACCCCATTTGTAAAGATTGGAGCAGTTTTAGTCGATGCACCGTAAACTAGATAATTACCAAATTCCATTCTATTCGTTCCACATTCAGTTTGGGAAAATGAAAATCTCAATTTGAGAATCAGCCCAAAATCCCATACTAAAAATGAGGCTTAAGCTGGGGTTATAGATACTTAACGTAGCATGGAACAAGTTGAGAAACGGGCCGCTTTATGCGCGCTCAGTAAAAATCTAAATTGATCAGACTTCTATGTTACGCTAAGTGTGCGTAATCAAATGTACTCAAACCCCATTGAACAGAAATTTTGAGTGAGTTTGTTCATGCTACGTTAAGTACCTATAACTCCAGCTTTATTCTTTGAGAGCACTATCAACGGTTATTTGAGATGCATTTGAGAACTATCTTTTGAGCTTTGAGAATAGGGTTAGTTCTCAAGTGCATCTTAATTGAGAATTAATTATTGCCGTAGTACTTAGGTATATGTAGCCAGGGTTGGGCATGATTCAACTAATTTTGAGTGCACTCAGCCTGCAACTACCACTCAAATTGAGTGGTTGTTAAATCTTGAAATTAACTACCACTCAATTTGAGTGGTAGTTAAATTCATGATTTAACTCGATTTTCAACTACCACTCAACTTTAGTGTTAGTAGCGAAAGTGCACAGAAGTCAGTCAAACTCCAAACAATCTTATGGAAAAACTTACATACATACACACATATGTATATGTATGCGTATAACTTATACATATGTATGTACATTAAGTATACAAAATTCAAGGGAAGGACATGTGCATTACAATAGCTTTGTTCGCGTACTTTCTCCAACAGCATTTACTCAGCAGCCTCCAACAGCCAGGTGTTGGAGAAAAATGTCACCTATCCTCTCACAAGAGAAAAATATCGTAAGAGGTAAACGAACACAAAATTTGCAGAGTTCAACAGCTTTGGCAAACAGCTGATTTTTATTTACATTCACAAGCCCCAAATTCAAAGGATAAAAAGGATTAAAATTAAAATGATAATAAAATTGGTGGAAATTATTGCTGTTAATTATGTATATATGTACATATAACATAAAAATAATAAAATAAAACATAGTTTTTTTCTTATTTAATTTCTTTTGATTCGTTTTGGGTTTCGTTTTGGTCAGTCCTTTGTCACCTCGCGATAACCTCCTCAATCTAAAAATCGTTCGCATAGGCTCGCAAAAAGGTTTTTTGAAGTTCGGAAATGCATCCGGAACTCTCTTTTACAATAAATCGGCACTGTTTGTTCTATATAAATGCTAATGGAGTTACAATTCTGCCTGAAAACAGTGGAGATATATGCACATATGTATGTATCTGCAATACAATTACCTTCATGTTGTTGTTGTTGTAGCCACCAAGTCACTCCCCGAAGGTTTTGGGGAGTGTAGGGGATGTGACAGTCCTTTGCCGGATAAATCCGGTACGCTCGGGTACTAGTCCCTTCTGACACTAGCCCGACTGTCCTGCGAACGATTTTTTCTGGCCATAATCAACCTTCTAGGCCGGTGGATTTTAGTCGCGTCTTACGACAGGCATTCCTTACAACGGGTATATTCTAGACCCCCTAACCCGCTGGGGTTCGCTGTTACTATCTAATAAATAGGATTTCATTGTAATAATTATCACACTAACAATTGCTTTTCTTTGTACCCATGTCCATACTGTTTTCCACCGCAGTATGTCTTCGCGTCTGCTGCCCCGCAGAAGAGATTTCAATTTAATGCACCCGGCCCTGGCCATGCTTTAAAAAAATAACCCTCTATGGACCGATCCACAGTACATTTGAGTAGAACAAAATTTTGCGTTGGCGGCATTTGGCCGCGCTTTAAAAAAAATAGCCCCAGCCAGCAAAATTTCCTTTCTCGAATTATATCTGCGGAGCCATCGGGAGTGTTATAATTAGTAAAATTAACATCCATAGAAGATTTCCCGAAAGTTCCAGTGGTTTGAAAATAAATACGGCGGGCGCATTATACTGAAGCCGACCCACTGCAGAACTACTCTCGGAGGGTGTGCCACCCACTGCCTAGAGTGTCTGCTATTTTTAAAATCCGGATAATTGGGTTTTAGTTAGAATTTGTTGTCTATCCAGGCTCAGTGAAACTTTCAGGAAATATTCTGTAGATGATAATTCATCTTATATTAACACTTTCAACTATTATTAAATTATAACATTAAAGTTCTCCAGAAATAGAATTCTCCCGGATGAGGGTTATTTTTGTAAAGCGCGGCTGAAGGCAAAAGGTGTTCTATACAAAACAACTGTGGATTGCTCCATGGATATTAATCCAGAAAGAGAATTCTGCCGGCTGAGGGTAATTTTATTGACGCTCTGGAAAATTTATTGTTATCGGATCGTGGATCATTATATACAAATTTTCCCTCTATCCAGGCTGGGGATCCAACCCATGACCTCTGGTATGGCAGACTAGCCACTGTCCGCCACACCACGGTGGCCACAACACTCCCCACTGCACCACAGCGGCCCCGTTAATATATATTCCCGCAAAGGAGATTACAATTTACTAAGGTACATAAGTAATATGCATATAAATACTTCGCAAAAAGTATGTAACTTATTTTGCATATTTAATTTATCCATATTTGTTGCCAATTTAGTGTATTTTTCCAATTTTATAATTGATTTGTATATTTTGCAAATCTTGTTACTTGCAAAAATTCAAGTCAGCTGTTGTTTGATCAGCTGTTTTCCTTTTGGAAAATTGCTGTTGGCAAAAATTTGTCCAACAGAATTCAACAGCTTCTCACAAAATGAAATGTCATTTTTCTCTCTCAGTTGGTTCTCTTCTGTTGGAGATTTGGCGTAAAAAAACGGCGACAAAGTGTTTGTTTTTAAAAGGTTTCGAAAAACATCAAAAAATATCCGTAAACGAACAAAGCTAATAGCAGTTGTAGATATTCAAGTTCATCTACTAGTTCGTTCTAGTTATAGTTCTAGTTCACTTTCTAGTTCACCCCTATTTCAATTTCTAGTTCAACTCTAGTTCACTTATGCCAATTTCAAAACTAACGACTCACATATACTCACATACATATGTATGTACATACATACATTTCACCACAAGCTGATGTGTTGATTAACTTCTCAATGATTCCACTGCCTAAATAGGTTTAGAGCATACCTGGGTAATACTGAGTAGTAATTGGACTATTACGTACTTAAATACTTTATATTTTGATCTTGAAGTAATGAGTCCGTACCAAGTACTTTCAGAATATTCAAGTACTAGTACAAGTACAAGTAATAATATAATATAATACAATGGCGCTATTATAACTCTGACGAGTTTTATGGCCGAGCTTCTCTCCCAATTCGAGGTGTGCTCCTTTTTGTTTTTCCTACTAATTGGTACAAGTACTTTCAGAATATTCAAGTACTACACCTTTTCCAGTTTAAGTTCAGAAAGTTACAATTGAAGTTCAGAAAATTACAATTGAAGTTCGGAATTTCCAATTGAAGTTCAGAAAGTTACAATTGAAGTTCAGAAAATTACAAGTGAAGTTCAGAATTTCCAATTGAAGTTCAGAAAGTTACAATTGAAGTTCAGAAAATTACAATTGAAGTTCAGACTTTCCAATTGAAGTTCAGAAAGTTACAATTGAAGTTCAGAATTTCCAATTGAAGTTCAGAAAGTTACAATTGAAGTTCAGAAAATTACAATTGAAGTTCAGAATTTCCAATTGAAGTTCAGAAAGTTACAATTGAAGTTCAGAAAATTACAATTGAAGTTCAGAAAATTCCAATTGAATTTCAGAAAATTACAATTGAATTTCAGAAAATTACAATTGAAGTTCAGAAAATTCCAATTGAAGTTCAGAAAATTACAATTGAAGTTCAGAAAAGTTACTCATATGCCTTATGTACATAGTGTCTCGGTTGCAGGAAAATTGTATGGATTTGTTTGAAGATTTAATAAAAATGTAAATTCTCGTGTCTAGCGCCCTTCGGGGTAGATGCCAGGGCGTATGAGTAACTTTTCTGAACTTCAATTGTAATTTTCTGAACTTCAATTGTAACTTTCTGAACTTCAATTGTAATTTTCTGAACTCCAATTGTAATTTTCTGAAATTCAATTGTAATTTTCTGAACTTCAATTGTAACTTTCTGAACTTCAATTGGAAATTCTGAACTTCAATTGTAATTTTATGAACTTCAATTGGAATTTTCTGAACTTCAATTGTAATTTTCTGAACTTCAATTGTAACTTTCTGAACTTCAATTGGAAATTCTGAACTTCAATTGTAATTTTCTGAACTTCAATTGGAAATTCTGAAATTCAATTGTAATTGTCTGAACTTCAATTGTAACTTTCTGAACTTCAATTGGAAATTCTGAACTTCAATTGTAATTTTCTGAACTTCAATTGGAAATTCCGAACTTCAATTGTAATTTTCTGAACTTCAATTGTAACTTTCTGAACTTAAACTGGAAAAGGTGTAATACAAGTACAAAGAATTGAAAAAGAATTGAATAGCAAATACTTCAAAGTAATTGAAAAGAATTGAATGTACATTCATTTGTACATACATTCATTTGCTAAAAATTCAATTCTTTTTCAATTCTTTGTACTTGTACTTGTACTAGTACTTGAATATTCTGAAAGTACTTGTACTTGTACTAGTACAATTCTTTTAAATTATACTTGTCACAAGTCGTACTGGTACTTGATATTACCCAGGTCTGGTTTAGAGCACCAAATTTGAGTGGTAGTTGAATTTTGATTGTTTGCTGCTACTTGATTTGTTGCTGCTACATACAAGGATGGGCATTTTTCAACTACCACTCATTTTCAACTACCACTCAAATTGAGTGATAGTTAAATTTGAGATTTAACTACCACTCAATTTGAGTGGTAGGTAAAATCAGGATTTAATTACCACTCAATTTGAGTGGTAGTTGAAAATGAGTGGTAGTTGAAAAATGCCCATCCTTGTATGTAGCAGCAACAAAAATTGGAAATGGTTCGAGGAGGTGGAAAACTATTAAAAAATGTTTAACAAAGCCACCAACTGTGGGTGGGTATAGTTTGTATAAAATGAGAATGCCGCCCATGGACAAAACATGACAAATAAAACTTACTTTACACAAGCACGTATAGACACGTTTGCAGTGGCGTAGCTGGGAAATTTAGCGCCAAAAAATTATTCGCCTCCCCCATTCCTTTTATATGATCCTCATATATAAGTACATAGAAACTCCGTAGATCCGAGTCCCGTTATAATATTCCCAGAGAGTTTTCCAAGCTTCTCAAATTAGAAAGCAAATACAGATGACTTGGATAACGAAGACTTGTTCCACGATATTTAAAACATCCTGCTCTTATTAAAATGAGGAAATTGCATTTTCGCTTGAATAACTTCTGTTATACATTTCATCAAAGGGACGGGAAGCTTAGACGACATTACCTGCAGCTTTGCAAATATTAGGTACACTAACTATACTTGTTTCAGTTGCTTTCTGTGAAAGATCATTCAGCAAACTTAAATTGATCAAATCTTATTTGAAATCAACTATGAAAAGTTAACTTTTGCGTAACAGCAGAGCCGTAAATCTATGCGCAAGTGGCGATCACCCGCTAGTCCTTCGCGTTCTGGTTTCGCCACTACATGTTTGAATAGCACAAAACCACCTTGTTAATCATGTACCTACATATGTATGTATGTATGCCGAAGCGAAAACTTTTGAGCTGCTGCTGCTTTATTTTCAGTGAAAATAGTAGACTTTATACATATGTATGTATGTATGTATGTATGTATGTATTATAGATTGGCCTACAAAAGCCTGCTGAAACAATAAAAGCGTAAACTAACAAAAACAAATTACAAAATAAAAGGCATAGCAACAACAACAAAACATACGCACACACAGTGGCTTGTAGATAACAAAAAATAACCAAGCTTGGCTGATGGTATGGAAGTAAAAACAGCAACAACAACCACATTAACAGCGACATATCGTAAATCAGTGGCGATAAGGCTGACAGGACAATGTGCACAAAAGCGAACCCTTTCACTATTATCTAAACATTAATAGCCCCGACACATAGCATACGTCAATCCGTCTACGTCGACGTATGTGACTGACAGCTCACGTACTTGACGGAGAGGTCGTCACATAGGAAACGTTGACGGATATACATAAATCAGCTGTTTGATTAACCTCTAACTACAGAGGGGGGGGGGAAAAAAGAATATTTTATAATTTCTCTTTTAAGTTGCCCTCTTGAAATTCAGTTTTCAGTAACTTCACATCTCCTGATAATTATTGACCATTTTGATTTTATGGAGGAATGTTTTACAAATGAGAAAAAACTCGAAAAGCAAATTGCAAAAAAAGTGAAATTCAACAGTAGCTAAAGGTTAACAATCAAAAGCAATCAGCTGACATAGCGACGGATTGACGTATGCCAAAAGTTGAGTGTTGGGCAACTTTGGTACGTTACGGCGACGGATCCGTCGTACTTGTGACGATGTACATTTAAATGCCCACAGTTTACTGAGCTGTCAGTCACATACGTCGACGTAGACGGATTGACGTATGCTATGTGACGGGCCTATAATGTATGTATGTACATTAAGGTGGAGTGAAAACATATGGAGATTTTTTTTTTTGTTCTTTTTTTGAGCGTACCAGCAATGAAAAGTTGCCTTTATACGAGTTAATGAACCCCACAAAATTTTATGGCGATAGGATGACGTTTTGAACTGCCCCCAGCCGCGCAAAGTTGAAAGCAATAAGCACGATCTGGTACAAATATGAAATTTTGAAAATTATAGAATCAAAAAACGAAGTATGAGGATTGATAAAGATGGCTAAGCTGAGTATTAAAGTAAATTTTTATTTTTTGGAAACAACAACAACAAAAGTTATTAAAGGTCAAAGTTTATATTATGCATTTTTTAAATTGGAATTACTTAAAAACTACGGAACCGATTTCGAATATTTTTATACAGTTGGATAGATATTTCGAATACCTTTAATTTGATATACATTTTATGTATGAAAAGTAAGGGGGGTAAAAGGGGGTTGACCCCCGGAGGGGGGGGGTGTTATGGAACACATATAAGATGTATACCAAAGGGGAATTAAAATACCTATCGAATGGTATAAAAATATTCCAAATCGCTTCAGTAGTTTTTAAGTAATTGCAATTTAAAAAATGCATAATATAAACTCTGACCTTTATTAACTTTTGTTGTTGTTTTTTCCAAAAAATAAAAATTCACTTTAAAACTCAGCTTAGCCATCTTTATCAATCCTGATACTTCGTTTTTTTATTTTATAATTTTAGAAATTTCACATTTGTACCAGATCGTGGTTGTTGATTTCAACTTTGCGGGGCTGGGGGCACCTCTAAACATGCGAGTAGGTCAATAAAATTTTACAGGCTTATTTCTGGGCTAGAAAGGTACCGTTCTGGCTTTGGAACAAATTGAATTTCCAAAAAAAAGTTTCACTCCACCTTAATGTACATATGTGTTTGTCGATGTGTGCATCTGCATGTTCCCACCAAAAAATCTAAGCCTTATTTAAGAATTAAAACAGCAGATTTAAAGGCTTCCAAAATAAGGTCTGAAAATTATAAGGGTTGCAAATTTGTATGGCGTAAGGCTGATTTTCCTGTGTTGAAGTCATCAGGCCATAAGGAAACCCAACACCGTTCGTTAAAGTACGGAATTAGAAAAAATTTTCTAACGTACGGTATTCGAAGATGGTTTCGAAATCGCGGAGACATCTATCGACAAAAAATTTAAACTATGTATTTCACTTATTCACAATAGAAAAAAAATGCATAATCAGTAAAGATCAGTTTAATGAGTAGCTGGTATCTATATTATTAATACGCTAACATAAATTTTGTTCCATCTTCTCCGTCGAAACTACTGAACCGATTTTAAAACTAAGCACACCATTAGAAAGGTATTGCTCTCAAATAGAACTGCGCCAATTTTCATGAAAATTTGTTGGAAAATGCGTCCACAATTTATAAATAAATTCGAAATTAAAGTAGTGATAAATAAATATTTTTTAACTGCAATCGACAGATATCTTATGTGACAAAAAAAAGCCCATGTAAAATTTTTTGAGTTCCGTTTCGTTTAGCCATACAGGGTGCTCAAAGTTGAATAAAAAATATGTCATATGAATTATGAATTTTATGACCTGATACGAAAAGCTCTATCTAAGCCATTTATCGACGTATATATGTGGTTTTGACATCTGAATATAGAAAATGACCTCTACTTTTCTAGGAAGTAATCTCGTTTCTTCTAACTTTGAAATCTGATTTTATATGATTTTTCAAATACTGATAAAAAATATAGAAAAAAATTTTTCTTCGTCCACTTTAAGGAATAAAATAAAAAAAACGAAAAAAAAGGTATCTTGGTTTTTTTTTGTGTTATGAACTAATATATTCTTTATCAGATCACATTAACAGATATTAATTTCACGCGCGCCTTCGCGTGTTTTAATTATTCTCCTAACTGGCTAAAAGTGCATTTTTCAAATTACATTTATAATGACATATTCAAAATTAAAAAAAAAATAAAGTGTATATAAGATCTATCATCCAATTTACATCTGTAATATAGAAAATGGTTCACAATATGAAATACAGCAGCTCATTTTTGAATTAGCTATATAGATTCTATTATATATTGTTTTTTTGCAGGGTAAAATAAAAAAATTCAAAAAAATTCCAAAAGTTTGAAATCAAATAAAAAAAAATAAAAAAAAAGGTCTCCTCAATTTTTTAATATATGTTCACCCCAAGTGTGCTTTATAACCCCCCATAGTCAGTTTCATCATTCACGCGCGCTCTTCTCACTAATTCATATTTTTCGACGAGGTTTATATGCGCGCTATCACTATGGATGTACATACATATGTACACATGTGTAGCTAGAGAGAAAAGCATTGATGAGCAGTTTTGACATGTTTATGCTTTAAAATCGCTAATATATTAACGCAATATATTAATGCAATTTTATATAGAATATTTACATATATACTTACTTTTAGCCTATTTACTTCAAAAGTATCATAAATCAAAAACGCGAGTTTTCAGGTAAGGATGGGTATGCATGCATGTGTGCGTATGTACATATATGTATGTGCATTATATGACAAAATTTCGGTCTGATATATTGAAAATTTAGAGTTTGAGATCAAAAAATTATCTGTGCTATATGTACTATTGATGTACATACATATATAGCGATCGAAAACTTAAAGGGATTTTTCGTAAAATCAGCTTATTAAGGTATGATAGTATAGCGATATACTATCATTTGCTGCTTTTTATACCAGCCATGAACATGAAATAGTGTTATAACTTTGTGCCGAAATACTATGTATTTTTATGTAAAGTTTATCATTTGTCGGAATCGCCCAAATCCAGTATAAAATATAGCTCCCATACAACGGATTGTTCATATGTACAAGATAAATTTGAGTATTTGTAACTTATTCAATTAAACAGATAAAATTTAATTTCTATCATTCATAAATGGTATAAAGTCTTTGGTACGCATAAACTTGTTGATATTTGCATTTATCTATTTCGTCTCCTACCTGTGCCGTTACCTTATAAATGGGAGTTTACGTGGGGATCCAAGCCCTAAGAGTACAGATTTTAAATAAGCATACATAAACGTCACACATAGATAGATAATTAAATAAATATTTTTGAAGTACATAGTTACAAATATATGCTTATACCTATATATGTAATTGCCCCTCAGCATTCCAACTCAATTAGTTTCGAAAATAAATGCATTTTAATGGTTTTTCGCGGCACCCGTTATATGGAGTTTGGGAGAATTTGTCATCAGATTAAGTTAATTTTTACACCATGTACTAATATTCATCAAAAAAGCTTGCATACTGAATTTCAGCATTGTAACTTAATTAGTTTCCAAAATAATTGCAAATTAATGGTTTTTCGCGACACCCGTTATATGGAGGGTGGGAGAATTTTTCTTCAGATTAAGTTCATTTTTACACCATGTACTAATATTCATCAAAGAAGCTTGCATACTGAATTTCAGCATTGTAACTTAATTAATTTCCAAAATAATTGCAATTTGATGGTTTTTCGCGACACCCGTTATATGGAGGGTGGGAGAATTTGTCATCAGATTAAGTTCATTTTTACACCATGTACTAATATTCATAAAAAAAGCTTACTTTCAAAATTTGAGCACTCTAGGTCCATTTTTACTATTTATGGCCGTTTTTTGTATGAAACGTTCCCATTGTGCGCCGTTGGAAAATTGCCGTGTGGTTGTTGTTGCATGCTTTTGGTTTGGTGGTTGTTGTTGCATGCTTTTGCAAGCATATCGATGCCTTACTTTCTCAACCTCGTATCTTAAATAAGGAAACTTTTCAGGAAACAAAAAAAACTGTTTATTTTTTTTACCGTCGTTTTTTATGTAAACATTTTAATGCAATTATTAAGACATGAATTATAACTATGTACACAATTAAAAATTATATACTTATCTATGTTCGTTTAAGCATTAAACGAATTTTTTAAGATACGAGTTTGCTGCATTAACGATAATTTCATTTTTGAAACTTGATTTATAAGTTACTCGTTTGCTGCACTTATATGCATACAACGAAGATACTTCAAAACTATTAAATAATAAAAATAGGTAAAAAAACTTTTTAAGTTAAACGGTTTTATGTTATACATACATTGCAATGTTTAAGATAAATGTACTAAAAACCAAAAAATAATAAAATAGATACAGTCGTGGGAATTATAAACATTTGCATAGACTAGACTAAAATAAAACCGTGGGGCACGTCAATTGTCTACAATCGTTGATTAAAATGTTTGTTTTGTAATGTTACACTATAATTAGGCAGTTGTTCAACCGACAACGATGGACGTGTGATAAGTAGGGCTAGAATGTGGAAAAAAGCTAGCAAGCTCGATTATAAGCGAGTTTTAGGGTTTCATAGTGGTGAGCGAGTAGTACTTTTATCATATGTTTTGTCGATTAAAGACAAACTACGAGCAGTGAAACGATTCCTCGTGTGAATGTCCAACGATAAACTAGTTGAAACATCTCTTTTATTAACATGGAGTGTATAACTATTGGAATTTCCATGAGCAAGAAAATAGTAAGTATTTTCCTCACCGTCTGCGGGCCAACTGCCTAACGACGAATTAAACGATTCTTCTATCGCACATTAAGTCGATAATTTGTAGACAATTGACGTGCCCCCCGGTTTTATTTTAGTCTATGCAAATGTTTATAATTCCCACGACTGTATCTATTTTATTATTTTTTGGTTTTTAGTACATTTATCTTAAACATTGCAATGTATGTATAACATAAAACCGTTTAACTTAAAAAGTTTTTTTACCTATTTTTATTTTCTAGTTTTTAGTTTTTATTTCGCATTCTGTTTAATTCATTTAGTGCTTCATTATTGCAAGGTTTCTTGCCCGTTAGTTTATTGCAGTCCAACGCCTCTATAGCGACCCACGCGCCACCTATCGGAAGTTTTTTTTAGGAAAATATTTCCTTTCAAAGTAGTAATACATGTTCCGAATTTCAGCCAAATCGGACCATAAATGCGATTTTTGTAAATATAGCGACCCACGCGCCACCTAGCGGAATTTTTTTTCTAAGAAAATATTTCTTTTCAAGGTAGTAATACATGTTCCGAATTTCAGCCAAATCGGACCATAAATGCGATTTTTGTAAATATAGCGACCCACGCGCCACCTAGCGGAATTTTTTTTTAAGAAAATATTTCTTTTCAAGATAGTAATACATGTTCCGAATTTCAGCCAAATCGGACCATAAATGCGATTTTTGTAAATATAGCGACCCACGCGCCACCTAGCGGAATTTTTTTTTTAAGAAAATATTTCTTTTCAAGGTAGTAATACATGTTCCGAATTTCAGCCAAATCGGACCATAAATGCGATTTTTGTAAATATAGCGACCCACGCGCCACCTAGCGGAATTTTTTTTTCATAATATTGCATTGTCATCGGGGTTATACATGCGTGCAAAATTTCAGATTAATCGGTTGACAGGAAGAGGGTGAAATTTGAATTACTAAATTTGACCCAAGAATAAAGAATAAAACAAACGGGGTGAGCTAAATAAAACCGTTTAAAAACAATATTTTGCTTAAATTCAATGTTTTATTTGTTAGAGGATATTTGGGCAATTCACTGGCTATTGTAAAGTTGTATGTTGTAAAGGAAAATGTGCATAAGAACGCAGTACCTGTGAACAGACTCTCGTATGTGTTCTGTTGTATTTCGTTATTGTTTACAGTTTGTTGTTTACAAAAATTTGAATAAAAAAATGCCAGGCGAAAGCGAAAAACAGTTATTAGATTTGTTAGCGGCGGATTCAAGTCCTAATTGATATATGATACACACGATGGAAGTAATTTGTTTCTTTTTTCGTCTCACCGCTTCCATATTTTTGTTTAAATTTTTTTTTAACAAACTGTCAGAATAATAGCCCCGACACATAGCATACGTCAATCCGTCTACGTCGACGTATGTGACTGACAGCTCAGTAAAATGTCGGCATTTAAACGTACGTCGTCACACGTACGACGGATCCGTCGCCGCAACGTACCGAACTTGCCCAAAAGTCAACTTTTGGTATACGTCAATCCGTCGCTATGTCAGCTGATTGCTTTTGATTGTTAACCTTTAGCTACTCTTGAATTTCACTTTTTTTGCAATTTGCTTTTCGAGTTTTTTCTCATTTGTATAACATTCCTCCATAAAACAAAATGGTCAAGAATTATCAGGAGATGTGAAGTTACTGAAAACTGAACTTCAATAGGGCAACTTAAAAGAGAAATTACAAAATATTCTAAAGAGTTAAATTTTTGCCACCACCTCTGTAGTTAAAGGTTAATCAAACAGCTGATTTTTGTATATCCGCCAACGTTTCCTATGTGGCGACCTCTCCGTCAAGTACGTGAGCTGTCAGTCACATACGTCGACGTAGACGGATTGACGTATGCTATGTGACGGGCCTTTAAAAAACAAATCAAATAGCACACTCAATAAACATAGGCTGCCCAGTTGTATTGGTTGTATTGAAATTTGTATGAGAAATATCAACCCTACTGATACACCTATTGTAAACCTTTACCAGTATACAACATTACAATACTTTACAACAGCTTGTGAGTTGCCCAATTATAAAAAAAACAAGTAAGGAAGCCTAAGTTCGAGTGGAATCGAGCATTAGATACTCAGCTGTATGCTTTCATTGTTTGTTTGCGTTTGAGGGAAATACGATGTGATTTATATAAAGCGAGTGCTGCATAAAATAGGCGTAGCCACGCCCATTTTCAAAATTTTTATCAGTCATCCAACTAAGCATATGAATATTATTCTTTGTGCAAAATTTCATTCCTTTATGACTTCTAGTTACAAAGATATCACGTTACAAATTCCTAAAGCTTTTTCCAGAAATATCTTTGTTGAAAAGTAGGCGTGGTCATAAACCGATTTCGCTAAATTTTTGAGCATGTATTACCACAACTTATTAAAGTGTAGAAACTGATTTTCGTCATAACATCTCAATTATTTGTAGGGTTATAGGCTCAGAAATCTCGTATATTCCTGCTTCTAAAAGTAGGCGGTGCCACGCCCATTTTCCAAAATTTTTGTGTTTTTTATTTTATGTCCATAGTTGGACTCCTTCGATAAAATTTCAATGATATATCTTTATATTTGACAGAGATATCGCTTAAAATGTTTCTATTAGGTCACTTTATAATACCCATATATAAAAGTGGGCGTGGTCGTCAACCGATTTTGGCAATTTTTCGTCCAAACATTTGCCTAAGTAAGTATATGACGCGTAATAAATCTCATCGATATATCTTCAACGGTTTCTGAGTTATGACTCATACAACTTTCAATGTTTTCCCCTTAATAAGTGGGCGTGGCACCGCCCATTTTCTAAATTTTTGTGTTTTTTGTTTTTTGTCCGTAGTTGAACTCCTGCCGCAAAATTTCAGTGATATATCTTTATAATTGACAGAGATATCGCTTAAAATGCTTTATTAGGTCACTTTACAATACACATATATAAAAGTGGGCGCGGCCGTCAACCGATTTTGACAATTTTTCCTCCAAACGTTTACCTAAGTAAGTAAATCACGCATACCAAATTTCATCGATATAACTGCTACGGTTTCCGAGTTAGGGCTTGTAAAAGTTTTACAGTAAAACTTTCAATAGTTGCCACTTAATAAGTGGGCGTGGCACCGCCCATTTTCCAAAATTTCATCAAATTTTTTCATGAGGGCCAGATCTCAATACGTGGGTAAAATTTTATCACTCTAGCTATATTAGTGGCTGAGATACCAAATTTCCGACTTTTTCTATATAGGAAAAGTGGGCGTGGTCATGGTCCGATTTCGCCCATTTTCAATACCAACCGTCCCAGTCTCGATACCATTCCATTGCATTCCAAATTTCATCAAAATATCTCAATTTTTGCGCGAGTTAGAGTGTTTCAGACGAACGGACGGGGGATGACAAAACGATTAATACGCCTTTAAATATACATGTATATTAAGATAAGGGCCGTTTACTCAACATCTGATTAATTTAACCGCTGGTTAGTTTGACGTAAATTGTATGGTGAGCTGTCAAATAAATTGCTTAACCGGACAAAAATCTGTGGTTAAGTGCTTAACCGGAGCTTGAGTAAACGGCCCTAAGAGTTTGACGCAGTTATGAAAAAAGCATTGATTGAGATACCAAGATATTTATTCCTATTTTTTTTGCTATAGACACAATCTATTGAGATAGGAATTTGTTGCAGTTATAGAACAGAAAAATAGGAATCGTTTGATATGAAAATCTCAAAATCGCATTTTTTTAAGATACGAGGTTGAGAAAGTAAGGCATCGATATGTAGCTGCCTTTGTGCGTTTTCACCAAACTTATCATGCAATTGTGAACATGTTTGGCTGGATGTGGTGTGTAGTTTCAAAGAAGTAGAAACGTAAAAAGGTAGCAAAAGCACTACAACAAAAACATAATGGCAAGGAATAATTAGGAAAACAATTAATAAATAAAGTAGAAATAAAATGAGACAATTATGTACATATATTGTACATATGTATCTATGTATGTATGTAGTTGGAAGAATTAGTAGGACGAGTACCCTGCAGGCAAAATTAAACTAGTATGAAAATAAACTAGTTTATCGACTGGTACGTAAAGGCAAAAATTCAACTAGTTGGTTTTCTACTAGGTGATCAACTGGTATGAAACGGACAAAGTTATACTAGTTGGTTTTCTACTAGGTGATCAACCGCTTTTAAAAAGACAAAATCATACTAGTTGGTATTCTACTAGTAATATACCATTTATTTATTAACTGAATATAGCAGTTTGTGCAATTCTATCACAAACTAAGCTTTATTGGCGATTTTGAAGTAAATTTACGCTATTATTTAACAAAAGAGTCAGAATAGTTATTACCAATTTGCCAAAAAGAAACAACCATTTCTCACAAAAGAAATATTTTTAAGGCTTTTCATTTATTTTCGTGCAAGGGTACAAAAGAACAATTACATAAATACATATATCTTTGCAGCAGGTGGCAAGAAGAGTTTAAGAAAGCTTATAGCGTTTTCTTTTCTACACAAAAATGTCGCACTCATGTAGTGCCTTCAAAAAGTTGTGTTCTTTTGTTAAATGAGTGCAATCATCGCAGTCCACATCGCTATCTTTTCTCAAAGGGCAATCCTAAAAAAATTCGAAAGGGCAAGATTTCTTGCCCTCTGTGCTATCGACGGGGCATACAATGACCCTGTCAAACAGCTGATCAATAACAATAACGAATAAAAAGTATACCTTTTATGTCTCTTTCTAGCACACATAATATGTATTATATAGATTGCGTCATACCAGAAAAGCTAAAGTATACACAATTGTGACATTTAGAGTGTATTCTATTGTACATACATATGTGAAGGGCTGCACTGAATACGAAGAGGACGGCAATTCGACAGGGTGTAGTGCAAATCTGAGCTATTATTGCGCTTCGCCATGACAACCCTTTTGTGTAGAAAAGAAAACGCTATTAGTTAATTGATTTGGTTTCCTCCAAATCGGAGATTCTATCAGCCAACTGCCGCAGTAACACGAAGCCATTATTCTACCTTACTATACATCTTTGCGTGTACTGTATATAATATGTACTAAATGTAACTTTAAAAAGTACTGAGCTAATTAAAGTGAGCTTTATTAAATAAACTAAAATGCTATTTTTTCACCTAGATGAAGTGGTATTTTTCTAGTATTATTCTGACTGGTATTCTTCTAGTATGAAGCTGATGTGTCGTCTACTGGTATGAAACTGAGTGGTATTTTTCTAGTATGAAGCTTATGCAAGGGAAGACAATTTCCATCTCGTAGGCCATCGCCACGTTAAAACTACCAGTTGCTTTCAAGTAAAATGGATAGTTGGGCAACTAGATGCCGCCATTTTCAAACTAGTAGAATTGTAGTATGCAACTAGTTGTTTTGCCTGCAGGGTAACAACAACCACGCCACACCAAATATAACAGCAACAACAACATCTACAAACAAAAACAATATCTACAAACAACAACAACAACAACATATTAGCAGTGACAATGAGAAGAAGCACTATAACAAATGAAATAGACGGAATAAGTAGAATAAAAAAGAAAACGTAGTAAAGAAAGGGGAAAAAGGAACGTCGAGAAATAGAAAGAAGCAATTAGGAAGACTAGAAACAACGATAACAACAACAGTAAGGTTTTTTTTACCGTTATTTTAAGAAAATTCATTTACGTAGAGGAATTAAGAAGAAAAGTAGCAACGACAACAACAACAATACGGGTTTTTACAGTTATTTTAAGAAAGTTCATTGAGGTATCTACATATATATTATTAATACGCTAACATAAATTTTGTTCCATCTTTTCCGTCGAAACTACTGAACCGATTTTAAAATTAAGAACACCATTAGAAAGGTATTGCTCTCAAATAGAACTGCGCCAATTTTCATGAAAATTGGTTGGAAAATACGTCCACAATCGTCGTTGGAAAATTTCCGTGTGGTTGTTGTTGCATGCTTTTGAACACAACACAAAGTCAAGTAATAAGAAGGATAAGAAAGAATAAGTAGGAAAGAAATTTAGGAAAGAAAAGAGCAGAAATACATAGATAGATAGAAGTTCATATGTAGGAGAATTGTGAAGACGAGTAACGACAACAACACCAACAACAACAACAAAATAGTAGCAGTGACATTAGCAACAAAAGGAGCAGCATCAACAGGAACAATAATAAAATAGTAACAGTGACAATAACAACAAACAATTATACAAAAACTATAGTTGCACCTTAGTCATAAGAAAACATCTAGAAAACTGTCGAATTTCGACAGTAGGCAGCACTCTAGTACTCTCTAAAAGCCTCTTAAAGTCTCTAATATTTTGTATGGAAACTGTCAGCCACGAGAGCAGAATCTAGTATAAGCGGGCAGCAAAGTGCCCAAAAAACACTCCTAGAGTGAGTGCATAACAGAAGCAGAGCTGTCAGCGTACTCCTTTTTTAGACCTGATTTGTCAACAATAAGCAAAACTTTTTTTCCGGGTTATACTTAGTTGTGTTCAATAGTTTTAAATAAACACTCTGGGTCGTAGTCAAAGTCGTTCACTAAAATCGGTTTTAGTTAAAATCGGTATTAAATCTAGAACGACGTTTAAAATAGTGGTGTGTTATAGACCAGTTAGAACAACGTTTAAAATAGTGGTGTGTTATAGACCAGTTAGAACAACGTTTTTGCTAAAATGATACGGAACAGGGTTACCCATATAAAATAATAAAAATCGCTCTGTAATTTTAAGAAATTTCGAGTGTTTTAAAAGTTCACCTTGTGTCAACTACAAGTACTACTCAAAAAAGTAAGCGTGTCTACATATGTACATATGTATATACATATCTCTTCGCTATTTTGATTTTTGCAAATTTTATTTTAATCGTATATTTAAAATACGGAGCAGCTAAAAGTGAATTAAACTTTGAGATAAAAATTTATTGTGGAAGATAAAACTACTGGAAGATAAAACTACACACTTCATATACATATGTATGGGTACAATAGACCTAGTGGTCGCAGTACAATCCTCAATATAATCTACCCAATAAACCAAAAGGCTTGAGAATAATATTATAACAAGCTTACAAATATAAGCCTTAAGCTTGAGGTATGCTTGTGTAAAGTATTGAGAAAGACTTAAGAACAATTGTAGAAAAATCAAAACGGCACCCTTTTTATAAGCTTACAAATGTAATTGTAGAAAAATATTACTTGTGAAAGCTTGTTGTAAGCTTATAAATATAATTGTATGTATAAATAGTAGAAAAAATAAAAAAATATATTTTTATTTGCATATTTCTTTTCATTTTATTTCCTTCTTCAACTTTACTGCAATGTTCTTTATTTTATATTCTCCACCTGCTTCGAACCATAACATCAACCTGAAATTCAATCCAACGGTATCATATAGTGGGACATTCAACATTATATTGAATTTTATTGAGGCTTTTATACTTCCCTTTTCGAAAAAGGAATCAATGAATTGTATGAATCATTGTAAAACCAAAACCTAAAAAAATTGTACAGAAAGCTTAAAACAATGTTATTATTAATAGTTTTTTAAGCTTTCATTGCAAGTGTAATGTAAGCTTATTGTAATATTATTTTCAAACTTTTTAAGTAAGTGTTCCTCAATTATTGCAATCATGCTTGTGAATAAGCTTACAATTAAGCTTATAAAAACTGTATTGCAATAAGCTTACAATGGACAATTGTTATAAGCTTGTTCTCAAGTCCTATTACATTTCGCTTACATCCTGGTCTGTTGGGTATCTATCTACCTACATATGTATGTAAAGTAAAATAAGCTTGTGATTTTAGGGAACAAAACGAGCTCCTGAATCAAAGTGGATCGCGGGAGAAAAAGCTTGTCTGCGGGAAAGCATTGGGTGCCACCTGATGAGCATTTCGCCCTAAAAATCGTAATGTAGTCAGAACTTGCAATCCGGGCGAGAGTGAAAGTCCCCTATTACTGACAGGCTCTAAAATATCTGTAAATATTCCACTGTGGCCTTATCAAAGCAACATCTCGAATAACATTCCTCTTCCTCCATTTACAACGGATCACATCGGTTTCTATATACATACATACCTTTGTTCTCCGTTCCGGCATAGCATAGTCTATAATGGCAAAATCTTGAAAAATTCTGCCATTTCCAAACATATTTATTAAAATATAATCTTTATACCTATGTTTTTTTTTTTTTTTTTTATTGAATTCACGTACTCTCTTTCTATTTTCATAGTTTTCATGTCGAATTCCCAGCTTAGAACAATATTTTAAGATTTTAAAATGACATTCACCTCATTTTAAAGTTACAACGCTGTTTTAGTGATAAATTTTAAGTCGACTATGACAGAGATAAAATGACGTTTATGCTAGCATCATTCTAAGTGTGGTAAAACACTGTTTTAAATCGACTATGACTACGGCCCTCTCTTTCTTACTTATAACCATATTTAGAATATGAACAAAAAAAAAAAAATAAAATGAAACCCCTAAAGGTAGGCTATACAATTAGATATTAAATATGCAATCAACGCCTGTTGATATGCTACAGAAAAATAAATTTATATCTGATTGAGAAGGGCACTGCAAAATCATATGAGTTACTTCGCCCCACCCCACTTAGCACCAACAAGTAGGAAAACAATAGCGAATTAGCAACGCTTCGGTGCAAAACACTAAAAAACAATATGTATCTACTTTTAGGCGCTTATACGCGAAATATTGGCGTGTGTTTTATTGACTGGGTGGGCAGCGAAAAACGCATAAACGAAGAAAAAATACATATTGTATGTATGTATGTATGTAGGTATCATTGTTTATACTAAATAGTTTGGTAACTCAAATGGTCTTCTTCTTGATCAATTTTAAAAATGCTTATGTATTTGTGCGAAAATGCAGAGAATGAAGGAATCAATACTGTGCAATTTCGTAGAATTGCTGTTACTACCAAAATGGGAGCAAATTAGTTAGAATTTACTCCGTTTTTACTGAATTTTTTTCTTCACTACGAAAACGATTTTAATAAAAATATATCGTCCCTTAAATCATAAAGTGACACAACTAAAATCTTTTTAAATCGACATCATAAACCGGTACACAGAACATATCTCTAGCGATTGGCAACAAAAAAACTTTTCATTCGGGGTCTCTTTTGACTCGATTTTGTTTGAATATTTTCGAGTAGCCCGAAAAATTGTTGTTGAAATGCTCGAACAGTTGTTTGTTTGTTTATTAGCCGTATGTTTGTACCGGCATTTGAACAATTCGGGTATTTTGAAGTTTGTTTTTTTCTTTTGTTTATTATTATTATTTTTTCTTTATATGTATTTTTTTTTTTTTTGTTTTTCCGATACATATTTTTTTTGTTTGTAAGCTCGAATGTTTGTACGGGCATTTGAACAACAAACGGGCTTCAAACAAAAACGATCAGATCGAAATGCTCGATACGCAGGTATCTAGAGCTCTACTTTTGACTGAAAAATAGCCATTATACGTCGCTTTTTGCCATGTCATTGATATGGTGTGCGATATATATTAATTTTTTTCCGCATATCTGCCCAAGTGCGCATAAAATAACGGATAAATGTGTAGAACTAACATTATAATAGTATTGAGTTTTCCTGTTTATTTTACATTTTTAACTAGATAAATTTTCAGTTTAAGCTAGTTAAATTAACTGGATTGATTTTACAATTTACAAAAATACAATAGGTATATGTACATTCAATAAAAAAAAGTTGCTTCGGTATATATGGGAGGATCTCCTCCTGGTAAAATTACAAACTATGAGGAGGAAGAAGAAAATAGTTTGCATTAAAAACTTTTAGAAATAAAAATGCGTTTCACCTTTAACTCACCTGAAAACTGAAAATATAAATGGAAATGCCATTATCACGCATTTCCAATGACGCTAAACTCTTCCCACGGCACCAGATTTTCTTTTTATTAAAAAAAAAAAATAATTGCGTTAAAATATAAACTATGGTAGGTATGTAAACTAAAGAAAGCATAAGAAAATGCTGAGTTTGATGCGAAGAAGGCAGTAATGGCTAAAAGGGCAGGAAACAGTGGTGATAAAAGCAAACAAAAGCCAACTCGTGTGACTTTTCCACGCACACATTTGTGCGTCATCATGAAAATACCATATATACATACATACATATGTATGTATATGCATAATGTTCTATTTTATTTTAACAATTTTTTCAACATCAGCTTGCCCAACATCTTAGACCACAAAAAAACAAAAAAAAAACAAAATTAAGCTCGCGGCATGTTCATGCGTAAGACGTATGTAACCCTTCATTTTCCTCCACTCCTTCGCCGCTATTGGCGCATTTATGATTGCTAATGCTGCTAAGTTGACTCCATAAAACATAACATACACGCTAACGAACCGCAACAAATCGCCACCGCCACCGCCCCCGCCCCCGCCGCCGACGCCACCGTCGTCGTCGTCGCATAACCAAGGGAACAAGACAAGACGCCCAAAAGTCTATATGTATGTATGTACGCAAAATGGAAATGCGTTCAAGTGAAAGTAACACGCACTGAGTTGTTGGCCGAAGAAAAATTGGCGTTGAGGTGCGCGTTAAAACCGCAGAGAAGGCGTAGAAAGAGGAGCAGCAGGGGATGAGAGGTAAGCGTGATGGTTCAAAGTGTTTCAAAGTGCTTCTAATGCTGCTATTTCTTTGTTTTTTTTTGTTTTGTGTGCGAAATCAAGTTGTTACATAAATTTTTCAAAGTTCGCGCGCAGCTTGTGGTCTCCCACGGCTCGTTAGCACAAATTTACCGCTAAATAAGCGCGCTTGCTTATTTGCTTTGTGGTAACCCTTTTTTTTGTTGCTTATTGAATGGCTTTATTAAACTGATTTAGTGCATGCGAGGTTGAGCAAGTGGATATCCACTTTTCATCTTTCAATATATAAATATATAAATATGTAGGATTTTGTTGCAATCAATAGTTTTTCTTCCTTTTCCACACATTTGTGGTATTGCTACACATCATTATTAATAATCATGCATAGTATATATATGTACATATGTATGTGTTGTAGTAGGTGGCGTGTAAATTGAGTGATTGGTGAAAATTTTTGATAGAAATTAGTTACGCCCGAATTAGTGTGTACTATGTATATGAAAATGGGCGTTTAGTGGTACCAAGGGTTAAAGGGAAATATTAATGTGACCTATAACATATTTACATAAACATAAATGTATGTATGTACATATGTATGTATGTTGGATAAAAGGATATTTGAACAAAGCTTGAGGCACTAATAGTTCCGCACACCTACCAGCTCTTTGTTAGTTTTATTAGCATATTTTCCTAATGCGTTGCATACATTTAGGCGTATATAAAATTAAATTAAGCTTTATCATACAGTTATGTTATGTTCAGACACAACCTTAATTGAACATTAAGAGCCTTCATTCAATTTTCAAGCCCAATGATTCTCAATTTACCATACAAAAATTGACCAAGTTAATGCTTCATTAGAAATTAATGAGTTGTTAATGAAGAACAATTCTGCATGCAACCCTGTTAAAAGGCTTGTTTCATAAGTAAAATGAAATGTCATGAAAAGAGAAATGTGATTAGCGTCAGTGTCCACTAAACAGGTTGGTTCGTCAGATCAGCTGCATTCTTGTTCTTCTTCATCACCTATCAAATTTGTTTTTATTTCTGCTTATTTTATACATGCATTCGTGTTTACGATTGGTAAAAATTGTGAGATGAATGTCAAATTATTTCGTCCTCCTTGCAATTTTGACATTTAGGTCACGAGAGTTTGATATTCAGCTCACGGCGTGTATGTGTGTATGTATCTTGAGCCGACCTGTTAAATGGGCCAAGTAAATTAAATATGTCTGAACACCAAATCTAAAGATGTTTAATCAACCCCAATTGACTTAATTAATTTTTATGTCTGAACATGATATAACGCCTTTCCTACTTAATGATTAGACAAAATAAAATACATTAATCACCGCTTCTGCAAAAAGCTGTAAGCCCACTAACTTAAAAGCGCCTTAAATTATGCTACATTTAAATTTCTATAGTTTGAAATTAGCTCGTATAATGGCTTTTCTTGCGCATTGTATACCTACAAAAATTTATGACATTTTCGTATTTATCATAATAATATTCTTTTATATGTAAATCTAAGAAGTTTGTCGTTTGGTAAAGAATGTGCATCCGCCATTCTCAGCACATTCGATCCGAAAATGCGCATTCTTAGTCTAGCAAAAGCCGCACAGGTGCAGAGAAAATGCTTTGTGCCATCGTCGTCGTCCTGCTCCAAGACCAGTTAGGCATAATGAGCTCTCGATAATGCCTTGTGCTTTCCCCACGGATTGTATGTTGTAATCAAAGCCACAAGGGCCCGAAGCTCACTCCTTCTATGCTTGAGGAGGAAGTTTTTTACCTTCCTGTTCGGCTTTTTCATAGAGCAGTTTGTAATTTTACTGGAATCTGTAGAGTTCCAGCGTCTCCCGTAAGTTTCGCTCATGGAGCCCCTGATGTAATTCACAGTGCCCGCTATACTTGGCCTTATCATTGGTTTCGGTCCAGTTGGGTGTTAGGATTATCAGCAATTTGCGCAGTTCGCGCAGTTTTCAGCGCCTTCAGTGCAGCCTGGCTGTCATTGCAGATGCAAATTTGGTAAGCACGCCACCTCTCATCAATTATCTACCGTCGGAAGTCGGTCTCCAGTTTCCAGCCGAATCCAGTACCATATTCTTGTTTTCGATCCATCCATGTAGATGATTTTCTGCGATCCTGCCAGTAGAGTTTCTGGATCTCTCTATTGAACTCCTGTGGGAAAATCGACAGTGTATGTTGTACCAAAGGATACTCAAGGTAACAGCTTGTCATTTGGGTCAGAAACATTGCTCTGACAGCCTGCTAAACAACTCTCCGTGCGCCGAGCTACAATCGTCGTGCCATAACCCAAAGGAGTGCAGTTAGGGTTCCAACGATACCACCGAGTACAAGTAAATACTCGATACTTTTCTTGCGAAACCGAGTACTTTTTTACTCGATACTTTTTCACTCTGATATTTCGCCGATACCAATAAGTATCGATACTTTGGAATTGGGGACTAGTAAAGGACTAGGCCAATAATATTTTGCAGTTTTACTTCTGTAATAGAAAGGTAACTTTCTGCAGGTAGAGCAATAATTGTTTCAAAAAAAGCCCCATTTCACTCCAAAAAAAATCCAAGCCAAGCTTTGCCCCGCAATACGATTTTTGGGACCACCATACGCATTTGGCAATGGGACAGGAAAGGAAAAGAGCTGAGAAAAATATAATAATCGTTTCGTATTATTGCAACAGGAAAATAAAGCTACCATTTACCATTTAAAAGCCTATTGAGGTGGTATCTTAAATTTCCCGTTGGAATAATACGAAAATTTTGTTCAAAGTTCCTGACTTTTAGCGGAAAATTCAGTAACTGCTCCAGAATAAGGCTGTTTAACGATTTTCGATACCAAGTAGGTATCGATGATTTTCATCCGATACATACTCGAGTACCGATACTTTTTGGCGATACTAGAAGCAAGTAGAAGTATCGATACCTTAATGGTGTCGTTGGAACCCTAAGTGTAGTCGACATAACACTTTCATAGCCTCCTTTGCATCAGCTAGCCCAGAGGGACCAGGTTCAACAAAGCATTAGGGGCGGCAACTGATGTTGTACTCATTGCACTCATAATGCTGATAAATACACTCCACTGCAGCCTCTTCAGCATATCAACCGTGGACTTAACCATGGTTCTACGCCACCACACTACAGCAGAGTACGTGATGACCAAAGCTGTCCAAAACCACATCACCACTGCTGGTCTCAGGCCCAAGGTATTGCTGAAGGTTCTTCTACAATGTCCGAAAATTTTCAGTGCCTTGTTTAGCTTCACCTTGACATGAGATTTCCAGATCAGTTTCTTATCTAAAATCACTCCTAGATGTTTTACCTCTTCTAAAAGACTTAGCTTTACACCTCTGAGCATAAATACACACTCTCGCCCTCTCTCTCTCCCTCTCTTTTACATTTCATAATATTGCCTTTAGCAGCATTTTTTTAATCAATTAAAATTGTATAGACTTGCTAGTTGAGCTTTAAATATGCTTTGTAGCTTTGCGCAACCATTTAAAGCATGCTGTTGTAATTTAAACAGAATTCCTTTAACATATATTAACTGGTCACTATCGCAAGCAAACCCATACCCATAATAAAAGGTTAAAAGCTGACGTCGTGTGCACTAACTCAAAAAGTGAGCGCCTGAAAACTGCGACAGCTTAGACAACGACGAGAAAGAGTAGGAGTAGGTAGCTGCAAGGATAGTGAAAGAAATTGTAGCATACATTTAGGCGCAAAAAATGAAAACGTTAGCAAAGCCACAAGCTGCACAGTCCAGTCCACCGCAACCGCATCATTAGTTGGCAAAAAAAGTTGCATGAAACATGAGTGAAGGTAAAAAACAAATACATTTACATATTTAACTTAAGCTCTCTGCTCTGCGCAGTACATCCATCTCACCAACTCCCTTCTACCACTTGGACTTTTGGCCTATTGTATTAAAATTGTTGTTATTGCTTTTGCTTTTTTGCTGATTATGCTCTACTGAGCTCAGCCGGTTTTTGTTTTTTTTTGTTGCCGCTCACTCGTGTCCGCTCGATAAGCAAATGTGCACATACTCAGAGTTACAAAGTGAAGAAAGCATCACAGACATGCATGTAGAAATAGCATACCATCTATACATCCATATGTATGTATGTATATATGTTCATGAAAGTGTATGGATAGCTGAATGTTGATAAGTGCGGAAATTGGCAAAGCTGGCTGAGAGGGCCGAGGCGGTTTTCAAATGTATAGTTAGTTTGAGGCGATAGGTACTGATTTTCACGGCATAAGCAAGTGGGCCAATAGGAATTTTGAGGATTAAGAAACTTCAAGTGGTAAGTCGAGTTCTTAGAGTCTACTGAGGTTGATGTCGTCCATTGTGCGGTGAAAAATAACCTTTTGAGTTAATTTTACTTTGCGGTGAAGTGGGGAAAAAACTGCTAATACCTCTAATCGACTAGAGACATCACTGTTGAGGTCTTCTATATACTATATGCTAGTCGAAGAGAACTTTCCTATGCTACTGCCTCGAAAATTCTTTCTCCCCAGAGAAACGGGTTGAGCATAACATCGAAGAGAGCCCCGAGTTGCACTTTTCATTTGATACCAATATTAGATACGTAGAGACATTCCGCGGTATACGGGTCAAATTTTAATCCATAACTGGGTACCCGGTGATACCAGTATTGTTCAGCAATATTCCGGCGTCAGCTGGGGCCACGTATTGACCTATATCTGCGGATGCGGCCAAGTAATCACAATTAATAGATCTTTATGTGGATAGCCTGCTTCTCATCTTCACTTCTCATCTGGTTCTAATATCGCTCAGAAACATTCGCGGTTATCTGGGTCCACCTATTCACCCATATACGGAGACCCGACCTAGGAATGATAGTGGTTAGAGCTTTACATGGGAGCTCTGATTTTCACCTTTCATTTGATACCAATATGGCGCAGAAATATTCCGGGGTCATACGGATTCATGTTTCGACCCATATCTGGGAATCCGACTTAGGAATCATAATGAGTACATATCTATGTAAAAGCCCTGCTTAACACCCTTAATTCGATACCAGTATTGCTCAGCATTATTCCGGTGTCATTGGAGTTCACATTCAGACCTGTTAATATGGGGACAGGTGTATCCAAGTCATTGTGTATTCTACAGCGACAACTGCACTAATTAAAATGTCGACAAATTTAGAAGTATAAAATTTGTATAGACCCAGAGCTGGGCGATAAGGATTACGATTACAAGATGATTACGATTACAGTAATCGTAATCTTAGAAATTTTGAAATTACGATTACTGTAATCGTAATCGTCGTTACAAAAATTATGATTACTGTAATCGTGATCGTAAAAAACTTGAAATTACAATTACTGTAATCGTAATCGTCGTTACAAAAATCACGATTACTGTAATCGTAATCGTAAAAAACTTGAAATTACGATTACTGTTCTCGTTTTCTGGGATTACAATGTGTAAAAAACAGTGATATACTTACCCAACATCATTTTCCAAGAAATAATAATAATTTTTACATACATGCATACATATGTGTTTATTTCTCACACATTAAGTAAACAATTAAAACTGGGATGTGTATTAAGAAGAGATAAAATTAAGACTGCTGTTTGTATAATTTACATTCAATAATATTCAATATTAGCCTTAAGCAGAACCAATTTTTCAAAAGAAACATCGGAAAGTGCATGGCGTCGAGGACCGTTTATATTGCCCGCCAACGAAAATAGCCTTTCCACAGGTGCTGACGCAGTGATGCCAGATAATAGCCGCTAAAATTCCCACAGAAATTGGAAAAAAATCCCTAATTTCCCACATTTTAAATAAAAAAAATCCCACAAAATTCCCACCGAATTTAAAGCATTTATTTCAGTAATATAAGAATATATAACAGGCAAATACAGTTTGTTTAATAGTTAAAAGTATCAGTTGTACAAATTATTTGTATTGTGTAAGTGGATATGATTTTTGTTTATTTTAAAGTTGAAGCAATTGATATTTATGGATTGAAAGGCAACTCTTACTTTACTTATACTATTTAACATATTACTAGATAGTTTGTTTCGTTTTTACATTTAACATCCGTTACAATTGAAAATATTCTTTCTGATTCAGCGTTTGAATGGGGTAACGTGAGTACAATTTCAACCAATTGCTTAAGATTATGAAACAAAAAATTGTTATTATAGTTTTTAAAGTTTATTATTTTACTCGACATTACATAAACAGGTAATTTTTTTAAATCGTCATTTTGTGTTTCGGTTAAAACTAAACAAATACTTTTGTATTCCGATTCTGTGAGATCAGGATTATGATTTAATTTTTTAGTTAGAGCAAGAAGTGATACACGATTGTTTTTAGAGAAATCAAAAACAATATCGGGATCTAAAAACAGCAATTCTTCGAAAACACCGTCAAATGGAAAACGTGATATTATCTGAAAAAAAGAAGCTCCATAAAAGGGCAAACACTTTTTTGAATACAATCTTTTCCTCCAAATTTAAATTTGACAAAATATCTACGAATTCATAACCAACGTAAACGTTATGCACGTCAAGTAAATATGGAGTTGGAAGTTCCAAAACTTTTAGCTGAAATTGCAATTTTCAACACAAGTGTCTTAGCTTCTTGCCCTAGTCGGTGTATAAGTACATTTCGGCTTTGGAACAATGCGTTAATTTCCAATTCTTCATAAATAGTTTCTGCTTTTTTACGCTTATCTTCAAATGAGGCCAGGCGAAAATATCCAAAATTCTTTCAATTATTAACAATACAGTACGAATGTGCACAATGAAAAATAAATTACCTAAGAGCGATTATTAACATGATTTTATTACTTTCACCTGTATGTATGTATGTGTGTAAGTATTTATGTAAACAAGTTACGTATACGCAGTGTAGTTTACTGTATGTTTACTCGTACGTATGTAACCGACTCCTTTTTGCATTGCATAAGTAAACGCGAAAGCGTGTGTATTCATACACTAAATGGGAGTTTTTCAGTGTGAGATGTGCTTATTTTAAGTTATACTATAAATTATACATATGTAGGTATGTAAAAACAGTTCTGCAACCAAAAAATCCCTTTTGTTATATGGACGACAACAAAATGTCCCTTTTTTCCCTCGTTAAAAATTTTGCAGTGAAATATCCCTCAAAAAGGGAAATTTCCCTCAATCTGGCACCACTGTGCTGACGATGTAAGCAGGGTGCTGAATCTTAAAGATGCTTTCTTTATCAGAGGATATCTTTTAAAACAGACATGGCTACTATCAGCATCGTTCAAATATTTAAAAAATTCTTCGCCTATAATGTTTGAGCCACTACCAGGAAGCACTTCAGGTAAATCAGTGTTTTCTAAAGGTATATTGAGTTTTAAATAAAATATATATTAAGTTGTTATACAGATATGTAGTTAGGTATTTACCGCCGAAGTCAAAAAAACCTTCATCTAATATTGGCTTTTCATAGTTATGGTCATTTACATCTTCAAAAGTTGCAGTGGAATTTTATTACTTTTTAATTTTGTTATAAGATAAACCTAAGTAATTTGTTTAGTAAAATCTAGCAATTGTAATACATATTTTTTATACATGCAAAATCCACATTTTACGAAGAAAATTAGTGTGAGCTACAGCTCGATTTTTATGCATGAGGCCAATGTCTCCAGCCCACTAAAAACTGCTATCTGAACCCAGTGATGGTAGATACTTTTTTGGAAATTCCCTACAGAGCAAGAAAAAAATCCCTACTTTTCCCTACGCTTGTTTCAAATTTTCCCTATGTAATTCCCTACACTTTTTTTAGTTATTTCCATGCTAGAACAATGAAGAAACCGCACGTCAGTAGATGAACGTTTTTTCTTTTACTAAATAATGAAAATCGGCTGTTCTACTGCATACTGCATACACACTGGCTCTCAAAGAAATCAAAAAAAAAATTACAATAAAATACTGATGATTTACTGTTTTGAACAATTATTATAATAAAAAAATATATGTATTAATGCGTTGTATGTAACATATATATCGCACGTTTTATGCAATAGGGATTTAACTCGAAATTTTCGATTTCTGGGGTTTTTCCATATATTTCAATAACTGGGTCATGCCTTTGAGTCTAGTCTTATAAAATACTCAAAACGATAAAAATGGCGGAAATAAAAGTGATTTTGTAGTTAGCCGTAGAAGGAAACTCTTTGAAATTATAAGAGCCTATACACACTTGCGACTCAATCGATTAAGCGAATTGGGCTGTTGTATGCAAATCCAACTGTTTCAGTTGTTCGACTAATTGAATGTAGTGTGAATGCTTCCATACATTCCCATGCAAATCAAAGCCCGACTAAATCGATTGAGTCGCAAGTGTGTATAGGCTCTAAAAGTTTGTTTGCGTTTTCCCAAACAATTTTTTTTAGTTAAATCCCTATTGAATAAAACGTGCGATATATAGGTAGGTAGACGTAGGCATACATATAAATATGTAAGGGAACGAAACATTTCATTGATACTATCATAGGTACAGCATTTCTCTAAAAAATAATAAAAAAAGTTATTGCGTCAAATACTTTGCTTTAGCCCATATGACACTACGTTTTTTCTGGTATTCTACAAGGTTTTTTGTGTGAAGGAGATGGTCAAATACAGTTTTGCGTTGGTGTAAGCGAGCAAGCTATATTGAAAAAGCCAAACGAAATACCAACAAAATACCATCTAGTTGGTCGTAAGGGAAAAAAAATTCGTAGCGTAGCCAGAGCAAAAAAATCTTTTGCTCCGATGCCCTGATTAAAAGTATCGTGTTATTAGATAGTTCACTATACGGTATTCCCTCTCCAATTACGTCATTGAAGGGTTCGCGATTTAACTCATCTTCGCAGCATTTTCATTATTCAGATCGACAGTCAGTGTTGAAGTGAAAAAAAGTTGAATTGAAATTTTGATTTGACTTTGCCAAAAAATCCCTACATTTAGCTATTTTATAAAAATCTGTCCTTCTTTCCCTACGGTCACTTTTTTCCGACAAAAATCCCTACATGTAGGGAATTTTCCCTACGTATCACATCACTGTCTGAACCGCAAATATTTCAAAATGTATATAATATGTGTGAAATTGCAAGCTTTACATAATTATTTGTAGTTTTTAGCACTTCTTTGAGAGCCAAGCATATTTTCCTCCCTACACCGTTTAGTATCAAAAAGCAATTTTAATATTTTTTACATGTAATTCTTAAATTTTGTAATTTAAGATTACAGAAAATAAGGATTACTGTAATCGTAATCGTCGTTACAAAAATAAGAATTACTGTAATCGTACACTCAAAAAAAAATTTCTCTCGATCAAAGACATAATTTTCCTTATTTTGAACACGCGTCCCAATACAAAATTTTCTTTGTTTTGTGTAAATTTTCTCAAAAATGTGGAAAAAACATAAAAAAACATTCAAACAAATTCGTTGCCATGGGGATTTGTATGGGCATTTAATTTCTTAAATTATAGAAATCAAGTCTTCAAAACAAGGAAAGTTGGGAATGGAATGGCGTTTAAAGAATTTTTCATTATTTTAATGTATGAATTTTTTCAAAACAAGTATATGAAACCATGGTAACGCATGTAACAACAATATTTTATAAACCTTTTAACATGTTTTAAGGAAAATTTACTCAAAACAAAGAAAGTAGTGTTCAAAATAGGTAAACAATTTCTTTGACCCCTCCATATATTTTTTTTCTCTCAGTGTAATCGTAAAAAACTTGAAATTACGATTAATGTAATCGTAATCCTATGTGTAATCGATTGCACATGTAATCCTTATCGCCCAGCTCTGTATAGACCTTGGCTCGTTCGAAGTTTTTCGTACTAGATACGGATACAAACCCTTCCCACACCTGGGGAAGATTCATTTCTAGGTTCAGTATAAGGACAGGGAAGAGCGAATAAAGAATTCTGATTATGACAGAGATTATCTTTACGTAAATCTATTTGCAACATAGCAAATCGTCTACTGCTTTATTATGAAGTAGGCATGCGAAGACGAATACAAATTCCCAAATAATCCTATTTGAGGAACAATGTCGGAACGTAAGTACGTAATATTTCTGCCTTTTAAAAGAATACAATAGGGCAATAACTAGGGCTGAAACGGTATGGCGTATGTTGAACAATAAACACAACTTATATGAAATTAAGAATTTTTCCTTTTTTGAAAAAATTGATGAAAGTGTGAAACAGACAAAGGAAATACAACTGTGCTAATGGAGGTAGAGGAATACACCGCAAAAACAGGTCAACTAATCAAAGAAATGGGCTGCCGAGTGATGAGAAAAGACCCAACGGAAGAATACCAAATGGCAATAAAGCGTGCAATAAAACAAGCGAAAAATATAAGAGACAGCAAAGTAGCCTACACTCTCATAGCAATGAATCCATCTGCCCCATCACTGATCGCACGGCGAACTTTTTTTGCGATACGCTCTAATGTGCATACATACATACGTATATTTTAAAGTAAAACTCCAAGCACATTTGATTGACTAACATAGAGTACAATTATAACAAAGTTTTTATACCCATCTTTTTATACTCATATGAAATGGTGTTATAACTTTTAGCGGAAATGCAGAAGGAGGCATGACAGATCAACCAAAATATAACCGCTATGATGAGGATCATGAGCTGAGTCGTTTAAGCCATGCCCATCAGTCCGTCTGTATAAACGCAAACTAATCCCTCATTTTTTGAGATATCTACTCGAAATTTTGTACTTGGGTGACTTCTTAAGAGAAATTGGACCACTATAACATATAGGTCCCATACAACGGATTGTTCAGATATAGACATTTTGGACTATAACATCTCCATAAATAACACACATAATTCACCGTATAAATTAATGAAAATGAGACTATGTATCGCTTCTTTTCCTCATTCATGAATGTCATAAAGTCTCGATACAATCGAAGACAGCCGCAATATTAGTTGCTTTTCATTGTATACCTAACTACGAGAACTTCTGTATTAAAGCCCAATTTATGAGTTAGTACAACAGCGAATGTTACACTAAAATGTTTGATTTGGCCACTTTAAACAATTTTTCATAAAGATAAATAATTTGATATAAACGTGCATCGTACCATGTACGGTCAATGACAAATTAACAATAATTCCAAGCTTGTAAGATATGTATAAATGTGTATGCCTCTCTGCACAAATATACGAGGAGGAAGCATATAGAGCCTTTATCCTGTTAGTGTGGGACTTTAACCGCACTACACCACTACGCTCATCGTATCGAACCCCCCGGTACTACCTTCAAGCTACCGTCGGGAGTCTGCCTTCAAAGGCTATATACATACCTGCATACGTAGAAATGTGCTTATTTCTTTAAACGATATTGATAAAAATTAAAAAAAATCAAAAAAATTCATAAAAAATCAAAAAAAAATCAAAAAAAAAATAAAAAAAAAATCATAAATAATCAAAAATAATCAAAAATAATCAAAAACAATCAAAATAATTTTTTTGATTATTTTTGATTTTTTATGATTATTTTTCTTTTTTTTTTGATTTTTTATGATTTTTTTGATTTTTTTAATGGTAATTGCAAAATAATCATTAAAATTTGAAAACAATGGGTAATCAATCATTAAATGGACAGTTGAAAAAATAATCAATCAATCCGGTAATCATTAAGATTAATAATCATTATTTAACAGGTTTGTTCACATTTTGACCCATAACTGGGAACATGAACTAGGAATCATAATGAGTCAACCGGGTCCAGGGAAAGTCGGGTCCACGTTTTGACCTTTAGACCTATATCTAGGCAAGCGATTTCCCAAGGTACACAGCTGGTGTGTAAATTTTATTAAAATCCCTCCATATGGGCGACACACAAGTATCCTTGATTTGTATATATAGTGTAGTGGATATATAGATTTCACTAACTCAAGCATATCCCTACCGGCCACTTGCTGAATTGTTGAAGTCCGTCCAGTCCGTTTGTATATGCATATGAGTTGTCAAATCTGAAGCAATTTTGGCAAGAAGGCGAAGATGAAAAAGAGGAAGTTTGGGGGAGGGGAATGGCGAGTGAAAGCTGGTCGTGGTGATTACAGTGGGGGCTGGGGAGAGAATGAACGAGATGAATGTTTTTGAATAATCAAGGGTGGACGAAATGGATGAAAGTATCGTTTCCTTTTGTATGTAAATATGTATGTATGTATATGTACATATATGTATGTGTGTAAACACACACATGCATTTGTCAGCACTTTCACTTTCACGACACACGTTTGTTTAGGCCTTTCGCATTTCAATTTCAAATTTACATACAAACACGTATATGTATGTAGAATACTTTGAGTGTATATGAATATCTTTGTATGCGTGCAGGGAGCAGGGGTTATTTGAAAATTTTAAGCTTTTATGTGTTCTCAAAATGCTTTGTAGACCAACAAACCAACGAGCATGAACATGCATGTTGATGTCAATTTAAGTGCGAATACATGGACATTAGTTAGTGTACCCTGCAAAAAATGCGATTAACCCGGGACGTGTCCGGGATCAATCGCAAGGGAGCATGCGACTAATACAATTTTACATCCCTTTATATGGAGTGAATTGATCGCATTTGTTCGAGCATGTCCTATGAAGAGACTAATTGTTCAACTTGTATACCCGAACGGGTACCAATGTAGATTAATCACTAACATACCGAACGGGTACAAATGTAGATCAATCGCTTTCATCCCGAGCGGTTACGAATGTAGATTAATCGCTTTTATCCCCAACGGGTACAAATGTAAATCAATCGCTTCCAGCATGAACGGTTACAAATGTAGATTTTTCCAAGTTGTTCGCCAAGGCGATTTTCAATAACAATCTTTAAAAAATTGTATGTAAATGTTCATGCATATATAAATAAAGATTATATAATGTTTTACTTTTGAAAAAAATCTCAATAAATAAATAATAAAATTTTAAGTTTTGAGTATGCATTATATGAGCGTAATGTAAAGGATTTTTTCATAGAATATTTTAGGCAACATTTTGTTAAAATTATTATTCATCATTGTTATTAAAAGAAAGGGTGTTCAATTCGTTTTACCGGTTGCTCTACAATTTTTTAAATACATTGCATATTTTTGTAAAATTTCTACATTTAAGGAATCTAGATTTGTACCCGTTCGGAATGAAAGCGATTAATATACATTTATACCCGTTCGGGATGAAAGCGATTAATCTACATTTATACCCGTTCGGGATGAAAGCGATTAATCTATATTTATACCCGTTAGAGAACAATTGGTCTACAATTAGTCTACATTTATACTCGTTCGGGAACAATTGGTCTACAATTAGTCTACATTTATACCCATGCGGGAACAATCGGGGACTAATTGTGGACCGATTGTTCTCGAAAGAGATCAATCCGGGACAAATATCTTTCGGAATTAATCGCACATTTTTTTGCAGGGTATATTTACACACATATGTATGTATGTATGTACATTCCCAACAGTATTTATCAGCTGGAAAACACCACATATTTCCTACTGAATATTCAGTAGAGATGTAGTTCTAATATCTGAACTTTCCCTTTCGTTTTTATATAGAGGTGGCATCGAAAATCAACTACCTAAAAACTGCCGAACGAGAAGGGAGAGTTTCTGTAGGAAAAAAGGCCTGAATACGCAGGGAGAACTTCCATAGCATGTATTTCAGTACACCTGATGTCTTCACTGCGTGTTCTGTTATTTTTTCAGCAATGAATTTTGAACTTACTTTCAGGCTATTTTTCATAATGAATATTCTATTGAATATGCACCTCCTTACCTCAAATACTGCTGGGTTAGTTCGGGGCAATTTACTACATACATGTGTACTAGGGATTCCAATCCCGGGATCCCGCCCTTTTTAACACCCCGAAAATCCCGGGATAGCTAGAATTTTATCCCGAGATTTTCGGGATAAAATTCTAGCTACCCGGGATTTTCGGGATAAGATAAAGAGAGAATATTCCGCTATTAAAGCAAAGAAAAGTTATATTTTATATAATTTTTATTGGTCTCAGATCTGTATACTAATAGCATTTCCTATTCTGAATGAAAATTTAGCATTATTACATTGCAGCATTATCAACACGTGTCCTGTGCCCTATTAAAGTGTTGCATTTTTCATGTGATGAATGAAACAAAAATAATGCAACCTTTTACTTGTGCTAAGAACAGAAAATGTTGCCCCTTAGTCGGGCTAGTTTTATATTTTGTCAATAGAACAAAAAAAGTGTTGAGTCTGTGTGGAAGAGAACAAAAAAATGTGACAGCCGGGGGAAAGTGCGACATTTTTGCTAGAGTAAAAAAGTCCATTAGTCAAAGTAAGGATTAAAATTTTTGACTTTTTTTAATAATTAAAATTTTTTGTGTTGAAGTATGCGTTGTAAGGAAACGTACGTTAGGTATTTTTAAAACTTTTAGCTTGTGGCAAAATTCATTTGATAATTTCTATTCCCTGATTTTTGGTCATTTATTTCTCAAATTTTTTTGGAATTTTTCCACATGGAAAGTAAATAATGGAATAAAGTGGAAACAAAATTTTAATTAGACTTGATAGTCTTACAACATTGTACCAAAATTAAATACGCAGCTGCATACACGGAATTCATATCAAAATTTGTGCCTCCGATCTATTCAGAAGTTGCATTAATTTTCTGAATTTTTCGGAAAGCTTATTCGCTTAAACGAAGTGTGTCGTTAAATTCTAAAATTTTTTATTGGAAATTATCAAAGCTAATTCGGACTTAACTTGAGAATTAAGTGGAGGTAATCCAGAATATCTCTTGAGTTAGTCCTCAAAATTTTAGCGGATTAGAGCATTGTGTAATGACATCCCTGTTGAAAAATTTCTATTGTGAATGAAAGGGAAGAGAAAGAAGAACCCAAGGCAGATCTAGGAAGGTAGGCGCATAAGTGAATTCAGAAATATTTGTTTTACATGGCCGTTTTAATTCTAATAATTATTTTATGTGAATTTTATATGAGTTATTGGCCAGTTTATAATTAAGAAAAATTGAAAAAATTTTTTTTGGTAGAAGTTATGGACCCATTTCGGAGACCACCACATCCCCTCATCAGACTTCTTCCAGCGGCCTCAACCGAGTATCGAACTTAGCTCGTTTCGATTGGTAGTCCAATGTATATCCCATTGATCTACCACCGCCGTCAGCTTTGTTTCGCTTAATTCTCAATTTTCCTTATATTACAATCCACATACCAACAACAGTAGCTCAATGACACTCTGTCTATGCTACCTAGTATGTTGGTGCGATTGTGTGTTTGTTTTGTACAAAGTTCTAAACCTATTAACAAACAAAGCTTTTGTACAGGCAATGCTTGAATTCAGAAATTTTCAATGTAATTTGTTAGTGTAATTGGTCAAAATGTCAAAATGATATTTCGCCTTGGTTGAAATCTGAACTCGTTTGGGACTCGCCCATTCCTATTGACCATGATGTGATTTCGTTTTGATTTTGACATTACCCTACCTTTGGAAATAAAACAAGAAGTTTTTGAATTCGCCGCTGCGCCTACCTTCCTTCAGCTGTTTTGTTAATCCGCAATACTTGCCGTCTGTCAGGGTAAAATTTTAATCGAATTAAGTGTTGCGGTAATCGGGATTATCGCTGCCGTCTGTCAATGCTATAAGAAAACTCAAGGTTACTCATACGCCATGGGGTACTAGGTACTGGAAGAAAAACACAATTTTCAAGCAGCATTAGTCTTCGTTTTGGGGTATAACTCTGCCATTTTTGCAGCTAGAATTCTGAAGTTTCCCATTTGGAGCATTTATTGTACAAAAAGCGCTATCAGCGAAAATCATCGATATTCGATGACTATAAAATAGATACGCGATAACATGATTTTGCACTAAAGAAAAAAGAATGCATTCTGGTTATCTTATACCGGAAGATAAATCCTAATTTTAGAATATTCTTACTATATATATTGTATTGACTTATCTTTAAGTAATTTGCAAGAATATTTGAAATATGTATATATTATACACAGCAAGAGATATCTAATTGCAAAAATAAGCAATTTTGAGGAGCATTCAACTCCAAACCGGAAATAAGGCTATATACTGAAAACGACTCATCTGATTTCAATTCTGATATCATATTTGGACTCAGCATAAAATTTTGGTTGAATTGGATGTGCATATTGGCCTGTTTAGTTTTACCCGATTTTTGTATATTTTTGATTTCAAAAATTCGTCTTGATCCATAAAAACCAAATTCCGGAACATCAAAATTAATTTTAGATAAATGTCGTGCAGGAGTTTTCTACACAGAAAAATGAGAGGAAACCCAATTTGGATGGAAACTATATCGTCGCTCCGGAAGAAGAAAGACGCATGTCAGTAATTTGTCGACGAAAGACGCTTGTCGGGGAAGAAAGACGCTTTACAAAACATGTCGACGAAGATAGACGCATTATAAAATATTTCGACGAAGATAGACGCATTAGCATTATTAACTGCGAAGAAAGACGCATTAGCATTAATATTGACAAAGAAAAATAAAAAATCGAATACGTCTTTCTTTCCTAAAAAATATTTAAATACGTGTTTCTTTATAGTAAAAAAAAATAAAGCGTTACCAAAAAAAATAAAGAGTCTTTCTTTCGAAAAATATTTTTAATGCGTCTTTCTTTGAAACAAAAAAAAATTTGCGTCTTTCTTCCTCAACAAAACAGTTTGCGTCTTTTTTCTTCTATAGCGACGATATCGACAAATTTCCCTCCATACAAATCGCCCCGGTCTAATGTATGTATGTTAGAGATTTCGCATGCACAGATAATCGATTATTACTAGTATTTTTTTAGAACTTTCTCAAGCAAGGGGCAATATTTCATTTCATACAAGTGAAGAGGCAATTAGTATACATATGCACTCCTTATATGAAATGCTTCACTAACTATCTGAGAATTGCAGAAGTGTACAAAGCAGACGGCAATTGAGCGAACGAAAAATTTTCATAGAAATTTTCTCACTTCGAAATGGCATGCAAATTAAATTGTGCCTTATAATGGTCACACAATTCACTCCCTCTGAACTGTTGAGGGTCTAACTACAATTGATCTAGTGCCTTTTGACAGCTTTTCGCTAGTTCGGAACTAGAAATTCTGCTCAGTAGTTATTGAGTTCCCTGCAGGGTATATACAGACTCTTTGTAGAAATAAATGGATTTAATCATACATATGTATGTATGTATGTATATGTTCATATGTACATATATACATCTATCTTTCCCTCGCTGTATAAATTTAGAGAATTTACATATAAAATTGAATTGGATCAATAATTTAGGACGCAAAGAGGACGTGCGTTTTATGGAGATTTGCTATTGCTCCAAGGCTTAAAAATAGTTATATGTATGTATATTCACATACTTACAGACATACATATAAACATGCGTGTGTGGTTCTCTATGCTTGTACATGCAAATCTAATCACTTTTAGTTTACTTAGTACTTATTTTGCCTAGAGTAAAATTGATTTGGGTTGGGTGTTGGACAAGAATGCTGTTTAAATGTGATGGACAACTTTCTTAGGGGGGCTTTTCTTTCAGCAGAGACTCTGTGTGTGACAGAGGGCGCGCGCATTAATGTGACAGGTGTGTGAATGTGCGTACACGATCCCATACATACATATGTACATATATGTAAATGGTTGCTTGCTAGAAGAGTAATTCCAAGTTTTGTTTATTTCTTTAAATTAAGTACAACTAGTAAACCCTGCCACGCGATGCTGTGGCTTTCGATTACACTGTGAGACAATTTGAGGATGGAAGACCACATATTGCCACATCTGAAAATTTTTTTGATTGTCATTTTAAATTTGACTTCCCCTTAAAATTGGCAGAATATGAATGGGACGTAAGCCCATAGAATCTTATTAATAAAATATAAAATGAAGCATATACCTAGATAGCTACTGGTTATTTTTATTTTCTGTAGACCTAGATTTTTTATACAAAGATTTTGTGCAAGGAGCCCCATAGTGAAGTTTTATGCCGAATAATTTTCTAGACTTGGTAACCTTAAAGCGACTTCAAAAGGGCCATTTGTCGCAGTCCTCTTTCTCTTTCTAGTTTTCTTTCATATGACGTCTCAAATTTAAAAATCAAACAAACTATGCATAGCGTAAAACTGAATTTTTGAACAGGTGGCAACCCTTTTTGTAAAAATTTAAAAAAAAGGGCTCAAGCCCTTTCATATGGTACTTGAAATTAAAAAAATCAAACAATCTGTATCGTAAAAATCAAATTTTGAACAGGTGGCAACCCTTTTTGTAAAAATTATAATAAATTACTTGTTTTCACACAAAGCCCTTTCATATGACACCTCAAATTTAAAAATCAAACAAACTATAGCGTAAAACTGAATTTTTGAACAGCTGGCAACCCTTTTTGTGAAAATTTTAGTAAATTACTCATTTTAACGTAAAGCCCTTTCATATGACACCTCAAATTTAAAAATCAAACAAACTATAGCGTAAAACTGAATTTTTGAACAGGTGACAACCCATTTTGTAAACAATTTTAATAAATTCCTCATTTTCAGTTCAAGCCCTTTCATATGGTACCTGAAATTTAAAAATCAATCAAACTATACAGGAGAATTAAATTTTTAAACAGGTGGCAACCATTTTCAGAAATATTAAACCTTCCTGCACATCAACAGGTCTAGTCCTTTAATGTGACACCCAATTTTCTAAAATCGGTATAAAGGTGTAAAAGTTATGGTGCGTACAAAAACTCGCTTAGCGTAATATATATTAGAAGGCTGCACGAATGGATTCGAAACGGCCAACAATATATTCGCGACCGTCCAATTACAGTACCTGTCGTTTTAGAATAAACGCAAGTAGAGCACAACCATAAACAGAACCAATACAATTACTTATTCGTAGCGACAATTACATGACCTTAAAAAGGTTCTGCAAATAGTGTACACTACTTGCGAATACTTCGAATATAATCGAAATATATGTATGTACATACATATTTTCATAAACACACATCCAGACGTTGTGTTCAGCAAAATTACGCTGCTAGTGTGAGTGTGTGTATGTGCATATGCATACATCTAGGGCGGGTCGATTGGTAGGGGCCAAAAAAAAATTAACAGGGACACATCACAATTATAAAAATTTGGGTAATTTCAAGCTTTTTTGCCCAAGAAACCATATGTCTAAAATAAATTTCGAACCAGAGCTTTTTACGATCTACATATTTCCAACTGTTCTATATATCGCTAGCTTAGAGTGCAAATTGTGTAAGTCCTTTTTTAAAACTTTGTAGGAGAGACGAAAAACAAAAAATTACAAAATTTCGAAATGAAAAAAAAAAAAATTTCCGTTCATGTAAAATTTTGGACTTACACAATTTTCTTCGATTTTTGGACTTACACAATTTACGTATCACTGAATAACAACGAGTAGAAACATGACAAGTATCACAGACTTGTTTAGCGCGGTGCATATTTGATTTTTCTATCGTTCTACATAAAAATACACTTTTTCATAAAAATGGACTTACACAGTTTGCACTCTAAGCTAGCGATATTTTAAAATAACTCTGTAACCAATACTTCGATTCTTTTGTTTTTTTCGGCATTAATTAGGAAACTTATTTGGCATATTAAGGTGGTTTTATGAAGGAAATAAAGTTCTCCCGAAATTCGCGGAACAACCCGATTTGGAATATAATACGGAAATCTATACTTAAAATTTTTCCTTAATATATTAAAATTTAGAGGTCGTGCAAATGCCTCCAAATTTCTTTCTCCTTTTATATCAGTGATGATACATAATTTTTTTCAAAGTCCTTAATGAACAAGAAAAACATTTCTTATCATTAAAAAATGGAACATATGTTTGTTGGGCTTTTATTTTTTGGTCCACCTTAATGCCATATGCACATTAAATAAACAAACAAACCAAAGAAGCAACAAGGTTTTGTGAATACTTCATAACATGGTTATTATTATGTTCTATTCTATCGTGGCGAATAGTGTACACTAATCGCTCCAACAGAGCAAATAGAAATAGTATTTTTATTCTAAATTAAAAGTATGGGTTATATTGGTATCTGCATTGAAATTGTGCTGTGACTAATTGTACAATGCATAGAGTATTCGCAAATATAGAAGAGGCAAATGGTATTGTGCAGAGGTCTAATATATATAAAGATTATCTCAATCAATGTTGCATTGCGGAACTTCTGTTCGTCTTGGAGGATAATAGTATCACCAAAGTTGTTGCATAAATATGCTGCAGAGCTCAGTAATGCTACTCTAAAATTAGGGGCTACGGCAAAGTTGGTGGGGGTCGTTTTGGACAAGAAAATGTCTTGGCCGCAAACGTCTTGAGAAGGCAATGATGGCGCTCTATAGACGTAGAGATGCGGTTGCGCGCAGTTGGGGCTTGACACTCAGAGTGTCGCAGTGGCTCTACACCGATCCTAATGCATAGGGTTTTGGTGTGAAGAAATGAAACTTAGCACCATCAAGCGGAGTCCAAAAAATATAAAAAACAATTTTTTTCTGGAAATATTTTCAAAAAAGATATCATATGGGGGCGTACGGTGAACTTTTTTTTTTTTTTGACCATATAAGGCGAGACGGCCTAATGTACATAGCTACTATATTTATAACGTGTAATAGTATATTTATTCATATGAGCTAAAAGGCACATTTGACAGCTTTAGAGCTTCACGTTCACTAGGCCCATTTCCACCCATCCAACAACTAAGTAAATCTTTACTATTTACGCACGCACGCACACTTACGCAAATTCTCACTCATTATGACCGTGCGGTCGTTAGTTAATTTGAAATTAAATTTAATGTTTGGAGTGGCAGGCTCAGGAAAGAATTGCGTACTAAAAACGGCGGCGTCGCAACGCGGCTTCGCATGCGGACAAAAGTTTTAATGGCACTTTGAAGTGTATGGATGGCATTAGAGAGTAATAGTGGAAACACTCACCGACGGCAGCCCGTAGACCGTGTCAGCTGACACGATCTACCCTATGGGAATGCCATGTAAACGCAAACTCACCGACATTGAATTTCTACGTTTACGGAAAACGGTACGTAGAAATCAAAATCGTTTTGATTTCTTCCGTGAAAACGTGTCAGCTGACTACTCGCTTTGAAGTCAGTGTTGCCGTCTGAGCCTTTTGTATCATGATATATTTTAATTTTGTAAATATCAAATTATTCTTAAAAAAAAACCAAAAATATTAAAAGAAAATTATTGATTGTGAAAAGGTAAACAATGGTTAGTTGTTTACTTCTAGTTTTGTTAACAAATTTCAAAAAAAAAAATGTAATGGAATAATTAAAGTTTGCTAACAAAAGTGAAATGACGACAAAATGGCAACTTTGCATCCATGTAAACAAACAAAATAAACAAACTGTTTGCAGCGTTTCTATGGTTATAAGCAGCGTTTCTACGGGTTTGACTTTTGCTTGAATTATCTACGAATGGAACACGGAAACATACGTCGGTGAGTGTTTCCACTATAAGGAATAGTACATTTATGTTCATACGTAAATGTAGAAATGATATCTCGAGATATAATGTATGTATGTACATAGGAGTATTTAAGATGGCAGCTCGAATAAAGTGGATGTATAGGTAAATAGTTGGCTGAAGATGATGGGCCACTAAAAACTTGGCTAACCAAACCGAACTGTTGTAAGTTCGCCTAAAAATTGCTAGAAAGTTTATGCTTTTACAGGCCAAAACAAAATGTATTTATCTAATGCAAATGCCGAACCCAGTAGCGAATTGTCATAAGTTAACCATAAGCGTTATACCATGTCTCCACATAACGTGTTTCGCTCTTTCTTTCTGCATTTTCTCTCTCAATCTTGTTTCGACACGGAAACCAGTGCCGAAACTCGCAATTTTCCATACAAATTTCTGAGAGCGAGTGAAGATTGAAACACTGTTTCATTCTGAATCATCTTGCCAACCTCGATGATATCGATGTCTTCTCTAATTTTGTATCGAAAATCTATCGAAATCTCACACAGACCAAAACAAAGACGCAAAAATAAGCAAACATACAAACATTTAAGAAGAACAAGAAAGAGAAGTGTCAAACTGAATCACGATTAGCCACGTGGAGACGGGTTATTGAGAGAGATGTTTTGCTACATGTTTCTCAGGTGAATCAAGTTATGTGGAGACGGGCTTTTAGATGGAGTCATGGTACCTACCTACTATGTATTTTCGGTAAGTTCTAATGCGTAATCCATTAATACCTATGTACATTAAGGTGGAGTGAAAACATATGGAGATTTTTTTTTGCTCTTCTTTTGAACGTACCAGCAATGAAAAGTTGCCTTTATACGAGTTAATGAACCCCACAAAATTTTATGGCGATAGGATGACGTTTTGAACTGCCCCCAGCCGCGCAAAGTTGAAAGCAATAAGCACGATCTGGTACAAATATGAAATTTTGAAAATTATAGAATCAAAAAACGAAGTATGAGGATTGATAAAGATGGCTAAGCTGAGTATTAAAGTAAATTTGTATTTTTTGGAAACAACAACAACAAAAGTTATTAAAGGTCAAAATTTATATTATGCATTTTTTAAATTGGAATTACTTAAAAACTACTGAACTGATTTCGAATATTTTTATACAGTTCGATAGATATTTCGAGCGGCGGTCACCTCTCGGAATACCCTCCGAGAGTATTTCTGCCATGAAAAAGCTTCTTACAAAAAATACATTCGCCGTTCGGAGCCGGCATAAAACTGTAGGTCCACCCAATTAGTAGGAAAAACAAAAAGGAGCACACCTCGAATTGGGAGAGAAGCTCGGCCAAAAAACTCGTCAGAGTTATAATAGCGCCATTGTATTATTATATTATTATTATATTACTTAAGGCCTTAAAGCTGGGATAGTGGGTTCAGAATTCCTCTCAAAACCTCTCAGATTCTTTTATAAATCTGAGAAGTTTGTCGAGTGGTAAAGAATGTGCATCCGGCATTCTCGGTACATCTGACCGGAGAATGCGCATCCGTTATTCTCAGCAGGTATGTACATATGTATGATCCGAGAATGCACAGTCTTATATCATGTTCAGACATAAAAATTAATTAAGTCAATTGGGCTTGATTGAACATCTCTAGATTTGGTGTTCAGACATATTTAATTTACATGGCCCATTTAACAGGTCGGCTCAAGATATATACACACATACACGCCGTGAGCTGAATATCAAACTCTCGTGACCTAAATGTCAAAACTGCAAGGAGGACGAAATAATTTGACATTCAGCTCACAACTTTTACCAATCGTAAACACGAATGCATGTATAGAATAAGCAGAAATAAAAACAAATTTGATAGGTGATGAAGAAGAACAAGAATTCAGCTGATCTGACGAACCAACCTTTTTAGTGGACCCTGACGCTAATGACATTTCTCTGATCATGACATTTCATTTTGCTTATGAAACACGCTTTTTAACAGGGTTGCATGCAGAATTGTTCTTCATTAAGAACTCATTAATTTCTAATGAAGCATTAACTTAGTCAATTTTTGTATGGTAAATTGAGAATCATTAGGCTTGAAAATTGAATGAAGGCTCTTAATGTTCAATTAAGGTTGTGTCTGAATATAACATTAGCCTAGCGAAAGCCGTACAGGTGCAGAGGAAATGCTCTGTGTCGACGTCGTTCTCCTCCACTTAAGGTAGGCATAATAAAATCTCGATAATACCTATGACAGCCATGTGCTGTCTCCGTTAACTGTGTTCTCTAATCAAACCCACAAGGGCCAAAAAAAACTTGTAATTTTAGAGGAAGCTGTAAAGTTCCAACGTCTTCCGTGTGCTTACCTCATGGAGTCCTTAATGTAGGATACTTCACAGTGCTCGCTATACTTGGTGCTATGATTGGCTGCGTTCCAGTTGGGTTTTTCGATGACCCGCAATTTGCCAATTGGTTGGCTAGTTCGTTACCCTGAAAACTGCAGTGTCCGGGCACCCAAACTTCGGATCACTAAGAGTTTAAATTGGAAATTGGTAATTTATTGCCCAAGAATACATACATATCTTATTCTTGATTGGCGCTTAACCGTCTAGACGATTCTGGCCGAGTCCAAGAGAGCGCGCCAATTTCTTCTGTTTCGTGCAGCATGGCGCCACTTGGGAACACCTAGGGAGGCAGCATCGCTATACACCTGATTTTCCCAACGCAGTGGAGGTCTCCCTTTTCTTTTGCCTTCAGCGGGTTTCGATAGAAATACTTTATTGGCCGGAGCGCCTTCATCCATTCTCACGACATGACCTGCCCAACGCAGCTACTGAATCTTTATTCGCTGAACAATGTCGATGTCTGTGTAAAGATCGTACAGCTCGTCGTTAAATCTCCGTCGATACTCGCCCTCGCTAACGCGGAAAGGTCCATAAATCCTCCGAAGAACTTTCCTCTCGAATACTTCTGCGCCGCACATGAGGACTGGAACGATGAGCGTCCTTCGGATCACTAAGAGTTTAAATTGGAAATTGGTGATTTATTGCCCAAGAATACATATAAATAACTCGCAACAAACTAGCCTAGTGTAGCAAAAGGCTTAGGCCACAAAATAGCCCACCCAAGCTCAGCTCGTACATTGTTAGTGCTCAAGGCTGGGATTTAACGAGTAAAATAAGGAAGGAAAGAAGAAATGGGAGAAGAAGAAGAAAGAGGGGGAAAAGAAGAAGAAGAATAAAAATAAACCTCATAACATCAAGAAGAAGAAAAGAAACAGGAGAAGGAGAATAAGACGAAGACTAAGTTGAAGACGAAGAAGAAGAATAAAAAGAAGAAGAAGAGAAGAAAAAGAAGTACCGGAAGAAGGAGAAGAAGAAGTAGTATAAGCAGAAGAATAAAAAAAGAAAAATAAGGAAGACAAGAAATAGGAGAAGAAGAAGCAAGAAGGGGAGAAGAAGAAGAATAAAAATAAACTGGATAACATCAAGAAGAAGAAGAAACAGGAGAAGAAGACGAAGATGAAGACGAAGAATAAGAATAAAAAGAAGAAGAAGAAACAGGAGAAAGAGAAATGGGAGTAGGAAAAAAAGCAGAAGAAAAATAAACTGGATAACATGAAGAGGAAGGCGAAGAAGAAGAAGAATAAGAAGAAAATAAAAAGAAGAAGAAGAAGAAGAAGAAAAGAAAAAGAAAATTTAAATTAAAAAGGAAGAAGAAGAAAAAGTGTTAAAAATACAAAGAAAAGGAAGAAGAAGAAAGTGGAAGAAATAAATATAAAAATGTAAAGATGGAAGAAGAAAATGTGGGGGAAAAAAGGAAAATGAAGAATATGAAGAAAAAATATAGGGAAACAAAAAGAAATAATAATATAATACAATGGCGCTATTATAACTCTGACGAGTTTTATGGCCGAGCTTCTCTCCCAATTCGAGGTGTGCTCCTTTTTGTTTTTCCTACTAATTGGGTGGACCTACAGTTTTATGCCGGCTCCGAACGGCGAATGCATTTTTTGTGAGAAGCTTTTTCATGGCAGAAATACTCTCGGAGGGTATGCCGCCCACTGCCGAGAGGTGACCGCTGCTCTTAAAAAACCCAATAATTGGATTTTTACTAATTGAAAAATTGTTTTGGTGTTTGGCTCGGACCGTGTTTTGAACCCGAGACCTCTGACACAGCAGGCGAGCACTCTACCCACTGCACCACAGCGGCCCACACAAAGAAAAGGAACAAGAAAAGGAAGAACAAGATGAGTAAGAAAGCAAAAAGAAAAGTTGAAGTCGAGCCTGAAACAGAACAGAAAACATTTATGTATTTATTTTTAAATTCACTGAAAAAAGTCAATTGCTTAAAAAATTTTCAGCGTTAACTTTAATTAAAATAATTAAATTTCTATGCGCCCACTACAAATTACACTCCACTCTCTTTTTAAACGTTAAAAACAAACCCCACTGACTCCTTAAAATTTATTACGTGACATGGAAGATACTTACATACATACATATGTGAACATAAAACTACAATATTTCAGGCAAATAGCCTTCTTACACAAACTCCCAACTCACCCCCCCCCCCCCCCCCCTCCACCCAACGCTAAACAGCATAACGCGCCAAGCAATCAGCCTCCATCTCCAACTACTTCTGCCCACTATTTCATTACGAGCCGCATGGGTGCTGGTGGATGGGGTTGCTGGGATTTTGGTGGTTGGTCCTTTGGTTGTTTGGCCATTACATGTGTGTGTAGTTTTAAAATTTCTACATATTCATGCTGTACATGCCAATTATATCTACCTACTGCCTGCATAAATTTTAATGATTCAGCCTCAGTTTTCATATTTATGAGTTTATCAAAATGCTAACAATAACAACAACAACAACAAGGAATCTCACCTTGCTTGCGTACACACATTTGTGTTTATTTGTTTGTTTGCTTATGCGCGTAATTTGGAAATTTGAATCTTAGTAAAACGCCACAAGGACTAACGATATCCTGCGCGAAATCGACGCGTCCGCTCGCTTACTCGCTGCTCCATACAACTCCATTCCACTCGCCCAAATATTCCTTCCACATATGTATGTATGCATGTATATATGAATGTGTGTATGCATGCGTGTTTACCACGTCGTCGAGCGGTCTACATAGTCCAAAAACAACCACCCACTGTGTTGCTATATATTTATGTATTGTTATCGACATTCATTGTGACTTTGAACTATCTACATATCTATCTACCCACGTATAGAAGCGGCTGTTGCGCCAAAAGGGGGGCTTCTGATTTCCTTTGCAAATGCGTCCGGATATGCGTGTGTGCCAACTGCCAAGACCATCCATCTACACAAGCAATTGCCACAGCACATCACAGCTCGCCTCTCCACCTTCCACACCCGCCACATGCTTTCGTTCATTTCTGCTTCTAAAAGCCCGTCTCCACATAACTTGATTCACCAGAGAAACATGTAGCAAAACAGCTCGCTCAATAACCCGTCTCCACGTGCCTAATCGTGATTCAGTTTGACATTTTTCTTTCTTGTTCTTCTTAAATGCTTGTATGTTTGCTTATTTTTGCGTCTTTGTTTTGGTATGTGTGAGATTTCGATAGATTTTCGATACAAAATTAGAGAAGACATCGATATCATCGAGGTTGGCAAGATGATTCAGAATGAAACAGTGTTTCACTCTTCACTCGCTCTCAGAAATTTGTATGGAAATTGGCGAGTTTCGGCACTGGTTTCCGTGTCGAAACAAGATTGAGAGAGAAAATGCAGAAAAAAAGAGCGAAACACGTTATGTGGAGACATGGTATAAGTCTCCATTACATCAGCATCAGCAACTTTTTTTTTGTCTGCCTGCTAGCGCTTTTTGACTTACTTCCTTCTTTACCCTCTCGCAGCTATAACATGCGCGCCTTTGGCTTTTAAATTTGGCAGGGATCGTAACGGTTATGAATTTTATTGAAAAGGTCAAAAAATAACATTTAAATTTGTATTTCTATTTTTTAAGTCATTCTACTTTGTCGAGCTGCGGCTCCACCAATATATAGAACATCCAAAAGCCGAACTATTTCACCGCGCATTCAACGGTTGTATCGTGCTCACCGGCTCCACCGTTTTAGAATACATCCAACAGTTGCGTTTATTCACCGTTTTCATTATTTTTTTGTAGTCACCGGTTCCACCAATTGAAAAATACTCGGATTTCAGCGATTTCGTTGCATTCAGCGACTCCACCAGTTATGAGCATTTCCACCGATTGCGATAATTCATCGGTTTTGTCGATTTCGGTGCATTCACCAGTTCCACCAGTTATGAGCACTTTCACCAATTGCGATAATTCATCTGTTTCATTGATTTCGTTCCATTCACGCGTTCCACCAGTTATGAGGACTTCCACCGATTGCGATAATTCATCGGTTTCGTTCCATTTACGTGTTCCACCAGTTATGAGCACTGCCACCGATTGCAATATTTCACCGGTTTCATCGATTTTGTTGCATTCAGAGGTTCCACCAGTTATGAGCACTACCACCGATTGCGATAATTCATCGGTTTCATCGATTTCGTTGCATTCAGCGGTTCCGCCAGTTGTGAGCACTACGACCGATTGCGATAATTCATCGGTTTCATCGATTTCGATGCATTCAGCGGTTTCACCAGTTATGAGCACTGCCACCGATTGCAATATTTCACCGGTTTCATCGATTTCGTTGCATTCAGCGGCTCCACCAGTTATGGGCACTTCCCCCGTTTGCGATAATTAATCGATTTCGTTGCATTCACCGGTTCCACCAGTTATGAGCACTTTCACCAATTGCGATAATTCATTGGTTTCATCGATTTCGTTCCATTCACGCGTTCCCCCAGTTACGAGCACTGCCACCGATTGCAATATTTCACCGGTTTCATCGATTTCATTGCATTCACCGGTTCCACCAGTTATGAGCACTTCCACCGATTGCGATAATTCATCGGTTTCATCGATTTCGGTGCATTCACAGGTTCCACCAGTTATGAGCACTTCCACCAATTGCTATAATTCTTCGGTTTCATCGATTTCATTGCATTCACCGGTTCCACCAGTTATGAGCACTTCCACCGATTGTGATAATTCACCGGTTTTAATGATTTTTTTTGTTATTGTTTTTTGTTGTGGTATAGGTAGTGTTCGTATTGAGTATTCGTATCGACATTCGATATTCGTATTAATATTCGATATTCGGTATTAAAATTCGGTATTAAAATTTAAGATTCGGTATTAATATTCGTTATTCGGTGCATATTCGGTACTAATATTAGTTATTCGATATTCAGATTCGATATCCGGTATTAATATTCTGTATTTGGTAGTAATATTCGGTTTTCAATATTAATATTCGGTATTAATATGTATTCGTTGTTCGTTATTCATATTCGGTATTCGGTAGTAATATTCGGTAGTGATATTTGGTATTAGTATTCGGTATTCAGCACTAATATTCGGTGTACATTATAAATATTCGGTATTCGGTATATATATTCGGTTTTCGGTATCGATATTTGGTATTAGTATTCCGTATGCGGTAGGAATATTCGGCTTGCGGTATTGATATTTGGTATTAGTATTCGGTATTCGGTAGTAATAATTGGTTTTCGATATTCATATTCGTTATTCGGTATCAATATTCGTTATTCGGTATTGATATTATGTATTCGGTATTGGTATTCGGTACTCGGTAGTACTATTCGGTTTTCGGCATTAATTTTCGCTATTAGGTAGTAACATTCGGCATTGATATTTGGTATTCGGCAGTAATATTCGGTTTTCGGTATTAATATTAGGTATTCCGTACTAATATTCGGCAGTACTATTCGGTTTTCGGTAGTAACATTCGGTATTGATATTTGGTATTCGGTAGTAATATTCGGGTTTCGTTATTGACATTTTGTATTATATTCGGTATTAATATTCGTTATTCGATATTAATATTCGGTATTAATATTCCGCATTCGGTATTAATGTAAGTTATTCGGTATTAATATTCGGTATTCGGTAGTAATATTCGGTTTACGGTATTAATATTCGTTATTCGATATTAATATTCGGTTTTAAATATCGGTAATCGGTATTAGTATTCGTTATTCGGTTATAATATTTGGTGTACGGTATTAATGTTCGGTATTCGGTATTCATATACGGTATTCGGTACTGGTATTCAGTTATCATATGCGGTATTCGTGTTCGATATTCATATTCGCCTTCACCCACTTTTCATAACCATATTCGGTATTCGGTATTTATATATGGAATTCGTATTCGTATTCGTATTGACCCATACATCATTTTGACTTATCGTTATCCCAAAAACCTAACCATATAAAAAATTAAAAAAAAATTAACGAGCTCAGCAAGCCCATACCTATCCTCCCGCATTCCTGTATTTCTTAGCATGTTTGGCTGTAAACTAGTGCTATCACTGAGCATCGAGCATCACATTGGTATACATACATACATAAATGTTAAAAATATTAACTCCTTCCCATTGACATTTTGAGTCGAAAATTAAAAAATAACTCTTATTTTCCATCCCTGACATATACACCCTGTAGGGAAAATCTCTATTTCCGAACTAGGTCGCTTCTAGTGCATTTTTCGACACTACTAGTGCGAGCTAAATCTTTTTTGCATGTTATCAACTGGCGAATTTAACACGGCGATGTCCTAGGCAGTGTCAATTGTCATTCTCTGCACTACATTTTCGATAGTTCCGAACCAGTACTATATTCTACAGTTTACACTAGTTCGTTTATTGGCACAATTTCGATAGTTCTGAACTAGCTACAAGTACCTACAAATTCTTTACATCTGCCGCTTTAGTGCAGCATTCGACGCACTTCATGCAAGTGGCGCGATAGCCGACTGGCTAACGCATGTGCCTTTCAATCTGAGGGGCGCGGGTTCGAATCCTGTCGGTGTCAAGGTGGATGATAATTTTTTTTTTTAATTTTTTTTTAACTAATATTTTTTATTTATTTATTTAATAAAAATTTACAATAATATTTAAAAAGTAATAAAATAAAAAAAATTAAAAATAAGCCTGAGGGATCGGAAAAGCATAATTAGGGGAACATTTCATTTCATACAAGATGCAAATAGAAAACTCTTTATATAAAATGCTTCACTAAACATCTGAGAATTGCAGAAATGTACAAAGCCGACGGCAATTGAACGAAAGAAAAATTTTCATAGAATTTTTGTCACTTCGAAATTGCATACAAATCAAAGTGTGTCTTATAATGGTCACTCAATTCACTCCTTCTGAACTGGTGAGGGTCTAACTACAATTGATCTAGTTCCCTTTTGACACCTTTTCGCTAGTTCCGAACTAGAAATTTAGTTCACTAGTTATTGAGTTCCCTGCAGGGCATATGTGAATATGTATGTATGTATGTACAGATTTATTTGGCGCCCACTGTTAAACACAGAATTGCCTACCGCATGGTCCACTTCGTTAGTTCTCTTACGTATTGCGTTTTGCATCGACTCATGTGTTGTGAATTCGATTCACTTTGCAAACGGCCGTCGTAGTTGCTTCCACCTTATTCTCTCCTACACCTCAGCTTCATCGTCTTTGTCCGTTCTACATTTGTTATTCTCCTTCATCTAATAGCTTTCACTTTTCAATGTCCTTTACTCTCTAAACACATATATGTATATTCCATAGCACACACTCACACACACACACACGCGAGCTTTTCTTTCCTCATGCGCTTTTATAAGTGCTCTTTTGGCAAAATTCCTTCGTGCTTCATTCTCCTCCGCCGCCACCTTCTGGTGCTCGCTTTCATTTCGTCATGCTATCACTTCACCCTTTCGCACGAATTTAACTTCTTCACTCCATTGCCAAGTCAGTCAACATTATGTGCGTACGCATGTGTGTTCAGTTTTGGCTATGAACGGTTAGTTTTTAAACGGTTTTATTTAGCTCACCCCGTTTGTTTTTTTTTTATTTATTATTTATTCTTGGGTCAAATTTAGTAATTCAAATTTCACCCTCTTCCTGTCAACCGATTAATCTGAAATTTTGTACGCATGTATAACCCCGATGACAATGCAATATTATGAAAAAAAAATTCCGATAGGTGGCGCGTGGGTCGCTATATTTACAAAAATCGCATTTATGGTCCGATTTGGCTGAAATTCGGAACATGTATTACTACCTTGAAAATAAATATTTTCTTTAAAAAAAATTCCGCTAGGTGGCGCGTGGGTCGCTATATTTACAAAAATCGCATTTATGGTCCGATTTGGCTGAAATTCGGAACATGTATTACTACCTTGAAAAGAAATATTTTCTTAAAAAAAAAATTCCGCTAGGTGGCGCGTGGGTCGCTATATTTACAAAAATCGCATTTATGGTCCGATTTGGCTGAAATTCGGAACATGTATTACTACCTTGAAAGGAAATATTTTCCTAAAAAAAACTTCCGATAGGTGGCGCGTGGGTCGCTATATTTACAAAAATCGCATTTATGGTCCGATTTGGCTGAAATTCGGAACATGTATTACTACCTTGAAAAGAAATATTTTCTTTAAAAAAAATTCCGCTAGGTGGAGCTGAGATCGGGGTAATTAAAACTGAAAATCTTAGGTGCGAAACTGTTTGAAGAAGGTCAAGCCTACGTGGCTCTTAGTAGAGTAAGAACTTTGCAGGGACTACGTATAGAGGCGTTGGACTGCAATAAAGTAACGGGCAAGAAACCTTGCAATAATGAAGCACTAAATGAATTAAACAGAATGCGAAATAAAAACTAAAAACTAGAAAATAAAAATAGGTAAAAAAAACTTTTTAAGTTAAACGGTTTTATGTTATACATACATTGCAATGTTTAAGATAAATGTACTAAAAACCAAAAAATAATAAAATAGATACAGTCGTGGGATAAACATTTGCATAGACTAGACTAAAATAAAACCGTGGGGCACGTCAATTGTCTACAATCGTTGATTAAAATGTTTGTTTTGTAATGTTACACTATAATTAGGCAGTTGTTCAACCGACAACGATGGACGTGTGATAAGTAGGGCTAGAATGTGGAAAAAAGCTAGCAAGCTCGATTATAAGCGAGTTTTAGGGTTTCATAGTGGTGAGCGAGTAGTACTTTTATCATATGTTTTGTCGATTAAAGACAAACTACGAGCAGTGAAACGATTCCTCGTGTGAATGTCCAACGATAAACTAGTTGAAATATCTCTTTTATTAACATGGAGTGTATAACTATTGGAATTTCCATGAGCAAGAAAATAGTAAGTAATTTCCTCACCGTCTGCGGACCAACTGCCTAACGACGAATTAAACGATTCTTCTATCGCACATTAAGTCGATAATTTGTAGACAATTGACGTGCCCCCCGGTTTTATTTTAGTCTAGTCTATGCAAATGTTTATAATTCCCACGACTGTATCTATTTTATTATTTTTTGGTTTTTAGTACATTTATCTTAAACATTGCAATGTATGTATAACATAAAACCGTTTAACTTAAAAAGTTTTTTTTACCTATTTTTATTTGTTCCATATGTGCGTACGAGCATTCGCCTACAATTCATGTCCGCACACACATTTCCCCCTCTTTGCAACGCCTTCTCTCTGTAGTTTACATGTTCGGCCATATGCCTGGCAGGCAAGTACATTTTAAAATACATCTAATATTGCTAATACTTCATACCCCGTGCACCTCAACCGTCCAGCCCTTTCGTTCGTTCCTTTGTCCCTTCTATGTATGTATTTACATACATATGTACATCCATCTGCCACACCTCCACGCACCAGCACACGCCAAAATCTCATGCATGTTTCTTATTGTGTTGTGTTGCCTAAACAAACAGAAGGGTTGCCAGAGTAACGTGCACGAAGCTCTTTTGCATAGATATTCTTCTTTATGCTCTTTGGTGCTTTTTTTGCATATTATGCACGCTGGTCGGTCTGTGCGCGCCCAAGGGGTCGATTTTGAAGCGCCGATAATTTAAGACTTGACTGGTGTGATTGGTGATTTTATTTGCATTTCATATTTTTTGTATCTTTTATCCCTTTTTTCATCTTCTTGCCAAATTGGTTTGTTGCTTTGCTAAGTTGATGCTTACGGAATGTCTTTATGGGCACTCTTACAATGGAAGACATTCAAAATTGATGTTTTTTGTTGTGAAGAAAAGGGCGATTACCTCTAATCGCATAAAATGTAATGTTATTTAAGCGGATTTCGCGCGATTTTTCTGCCTTTTATTGTATTGCGTAGTATTTGCATATGAGTTTTAGGCGACGCGTGCTTCCATATGGTTGTTTGCGATATTTCTTGTAGATAGCGGGCTTACCCTCTCCCACGGTCAGATTAGCTCGCGGCCAAAGAAGTGAGGCAGCACGAAATGACCTAAATAAAAATGCGATGTATAAAATGTTAAAAGGTCCCATAATTTAGTAATTTTCAAAAACCGCCATTCAAGAGAGACGTAAATTGCAGTATGTAGTAGTTGGTTAGGTTAGGTTGGACAGTATACAGTGTTCCCTCACATAGACCACATATGGTGCTTAGTTATGCCAAAAGCGTATTGAAGGCATTATGTTAAACTTGGAATGTAGATCTTCGCAAGTTTTAGTACTTACTTTGGGTCACTGTAGAACTGTAGGCAAGCTTTGAGATGGGATTTTGGGAAATTCACCAAAATTGGTTCCATTGACAGAAAAGGGTTGCCGGCGCAGTGAAAATGTGTGAAAAAAATATTTTAAGATCGTGGTAGAGTTGTATAATAAATAATTATATCAAAGTGCACTCTTTAAAACAGATTGAGAAAGTGTTTTTAAGTGATCAACGCAGGATAGCTGAAGTTAAAAGTTAGTTTTTTTTTGTTTCCAAGCTCTAAAGTTTTTTAGAGTAATTCAAATGCAACTCTGTGCTGCTACTGTCCGCTATATTCACCTAAATGGGTTCCGTCATTTTTTCTTTTTCACCTAACTTTGCCTACAGGTCTACAGTGCTTTGGGTATTTCCTGATCCGAAATGCCTTCTACGGACGAGAAGTGTGCTGAATCGAGGCAGTTAAGGCGGAGTCTGCCAAAAGCTGGACATTGACAGAGAAGATGTTCCAGATGTTGCCAACAACATCGCGTTCGTTGCATGCCATGCTCATCTGACTCTGCACCAGTCCCATTTTGAACGCATGAGCTGGTGTGAGCTGTGTGAACTGTTAGTATGCCGACCGTCAGTCTGCAATCTGCCATAGATAACTAGATACGAAACCATAGATAACTAGATACGAAACTCTTCATTTCGTGAGAGCGCTGTCAAAATGCACATTTTTTATAACATTTTTCATTGGTGCCACTCTGTTCGAAAACTGAAAATGGGTATTTTACATATTTTTTCTGGGAATTTTTCGGCTTCCTTATATTATTGAAGACTATAGCAATCATAAAATTTTGTTTATACCAAATTAAGATAAGGATATAACCAAAAAAGTGATACACAGGATAGTATGATTTTCCCACATTCCGAATATTCGTGTTCGAAACCCGATCTCAGACAAATTAAGAATAACGCACAAAAAGTGGTGAACGATAATACATGTAGTTGGGTGGTATTTTTTAAGAAATATTTTACTCTATTTTGCAATTCTATTAAAATGTGAATATATTAGAACTGAAATATAATAATTTTTAACCGGATATATATATAAATCTACCGAAGAACCGCTGCCCGCGTTCCATCTCATTAACATATTTTTTATAATTTTAACTGAAATACAATTTTTTTTCAGTAGAAACAATAAACTGCACTGCATATTACACACAAGCAATACAATTACCTCTGTATTTTTTATAATTCTTTATTATTTCAACCAAATTGGGCACATATAACAAAACATCAATATCCACCGAATGTGACAATTTATTTTGGCGTGTTTTGCTTTCTGGCACCTGCAATTTGTACAAACAGCTGATCGGCCGGGTTTTCTGTTGTGTTGATGCTGGCAGCAAAGCCACAGAAAACCCGTGGGAAAATCATAAAAGTGAGAGAGTAAAAAAGAGTTTCGTATCAAGTCATCTTTGAATCTGCTCTAGAAAGTGTTATACCATGTCTCCACATAACGCGTTTCGCTCTTTTTTTCTGCACTCGCTCTCTCAATCTTGTTTCGACCTCAAAACGAGTGCCGAAACTCGCCAATTTCCATACAAATTTCTGAGAGCGAGTGAAGATTGAAACACTTGTTTCGTACTCAATCCTCTTGCCAAACGCGATGATATCGATGCCTTCTCTAATCTTGTATCGAATATCTATCGAAATCTCACACAGACCAAAACAAAAACGCAAAAATAAGCAAACATACAAACATTTAAGAAGAACAAGAAAGAGAAATGTTAAACTGAATAACGATCAGCCGCGTGGATACGGGTTATTGAGCGTGATGTTTCTCTACATGTTTCGTTGGCGAATCAAATTATGTGGAGACGGGCTTTTAGTGTAGATAGTTTGTAGTCTTTTCCGATCTTGTAGATTGACAGAGTCTTTCACTGAGAATCGCCTGTACGTAGATATCAATGCCTGATATATTTGAGCTTTATAGTAATTTAGAGAGGGGAAGTTGTTTTACACATTCACTTACGCTGGTGATGGCCCGCCCCGGCTTTGGCTAACACGTCCGCCTTCGCATTTCCCTATATTCACTGGTGTAGGGGCGGATACACAGTACATCGTAACGCTTCTAGCATTCGCACACAGTTTATGTAACTTGGCCCTGCACAGAATCACACACTTAGAATTGATCATCGCTACCGTGATTTGGCTTTGGTTGCCGCCTGGCTGTCGATGAAATTGTTTATACGAGAGTTTGAGCACGTCAGCTCAGCTGAAAGTTATGCTGTGTCTGAGGCAGTTTAAACCTCAGCCTGAAAGGTGCTGCCGTAGTCCGAGAGTCTAATGGATTTTTGTATCCCAAGCTCCGCAGAAAACACTGCAGCTCCCACCCTAGCGTCCATCTTTCAACCGTTTTTAAATACATATGTATTGCTTTCATGTGGCAACGCTGTTTTTTTTTTCTGAAATTGTTACCAAATTTCTAGTTTTACTATTTGTGACGATGATAAAAAATTTGGGATGCGTGTGGGCGGAAAGTTGTAAGTTGCTGCAAATGTCATTTATATTCGTGATTATTTTAAGATTATGAGGGATATCTGTGGACATTTGGAAAAGCAACCTAAGTCTAAATTCGCAATTTTACAGGAGAGCAAAAAACAGTTTTGCATGTGCACAGAGTCTTTACATCATATATTTTCATAGAAGTAAGAGCGTGGCATGATAAAACAATCTTCTGTTGTTCATTTTAAATTGAATTTTTATTTCTTGGCGTAACGGTTTTTATTCAAATGGATTTCAAATAAAATAAGTGCTTTTTCCAAATTGTTTTTTGAAAAAAAAAAACACCAACTTATCTCAATTTAGGTTATTTTTTCAAACTGATCTTCATCAAAATTTTATAAAATTTTAGCCTCCTAATTGGAATTAAGTTCATTTGGCAAACTGAAATATGATAGAAAATCGACTTAAGTTGGTAATTAGGTTGGTTTTCCAAAAGCATATTGAAAAAAATATGCCACCTAAATTAAATTAGGTTCTTTTTTCAAGAGGAATTCTTGCAATTTTTCTTATCACTTCTATCCTATCTTAAGTTAAGTGGCTTAGGCAAATGCATATGTGCAAAATATGGACTTAAGATGATTTTCGATTCATCATATCTCCTGAACCCGAAATGATATCATAACACCGATTAGACAGAAAGAAGCGCATTTTAAAATGTATCTTTATGATAAAAAAAGCTGAAAATGCACTTAGGTCGACTTAGGTTGTTCTTTCAAATGTCCACAAATATATGTATGTATGTACATATATATATACCCAATAAACACAACGTATCTTCATATGTAGGAAAACACTAGTAAACTGTAGCAGATCAGTAAGAGAGCCCTGCAGGACAAATATAAGGAATTGGTTCATTGGCTGGTTTGAGTGACGAGTCCCACTGACTACTCCAGAGGCCTGTTGCGCTTACCACCTGCAGTTTTTCCGGTTTGAAATTTTACTCGATCCGCCGCATCCTTGAGATGGAAGGTGGTCCCACTTGCTTTTTTGCGTTCTATCCTATCCAGAACAGACAAAGAAATATGGTAGCATTTTCTACCTTGAGATGCTTTGAACCTAGCATGTTTCTTAATTGGTTGTCACATTACTTGTTCCGCCGCTGTTCGTTGGTGTCTCCTGACTGCAGGATAACAGCTTATCCGATGAGAAGCTTGTGTCCTTCAGACGGGCGCCGTACGTCGTCTTACCGTCCCCTCCTGTTAGGCGTATTGCTGTCAAAGTCGTTGGTTGGTTTGTGTTTGTTTTTTTTCTTGGTCTTAGTACCACGAGTATGCGCGGAAAGACTTGGTCACTCGGTCCGCTCAGCGCCGGCTTGCGTAGAGAAGGTACTTAATACCCGTTGACCTTGCTCGCGCATTGGCGAGTATCGTTCAAGATCAGCTACTAAATAGCCAGCCGCTGACCATTCAGCCATCGGCACGGGTATCTCTACAACTTGGCTTAGGTTGATTGACAACTGATTTATCTGTTCCGCGCCGTATACACATAGTTGAGGTTAATAGTGCCATCAGCGTGAAGAAAGAGCAGAAGATTGAAAATGAGAGGCGAGAGGCTTCATTTCCGAGAATCGGCCATCGAGTGGTTACTGAACTTGCGTTTCTTATTATGAAATGTCTTTCTTTCTTTTAGCGCATCGAAGCTTAAAATCACGACTGACGGTACCTAATCCTCCAATATTATTTATGCTGTTGGCACACATATAAAGTAAGCTTGTAGAAACAAAGAAAAGTGCTTTCACCTTGTCTGTTATGTTGGCACTCAACTGCGATGGAAGCGGTCAAAGTCCGCTTCTACTTCTTCCCATTTTGTTCGAGTATGAGCAGCTAATGTAAGAACTTTTGAGCAAATTTCGGTGCTAGAAAACTCCTAATATTTTCCTGGCATCTCATTTTTTTCCTTTGGGGTCCAACAAAAATTTGCATACAAATGTTGCGTCTCACTTGTCTCGTCGTTGTCGTCATTTACCACAGTCGATATACAGCGAGTTCTTAACCACACATTTCCATACATATATACATATGTATATACAGAGAGAATATTAAAATACCCTGTAAAAAAGTGTGCGACGAGTCTCTAAAAAGATTTGTCCGGGAGCGCTCTCTTTCGGGTACAATTAGTCTACAATTGTTCCCAATTGTACCCGAACGGGTACATATGTATACTAATTGTACCCGAAAGGGTATCAAACGGGTACAATTAGTCGCACAAATGGATGTGTCGCATTTGCTACCTGTTCGGGTACAAAACGGGTACAATTGTGCGCTTTTGCTACCCGTTCGGGTAGAAACTGGGTACAATTAGTCTCTTCATAGGACATGCTCAAACAAAAGAGAACACTTCAACCCATATAAAGAGATACAAATGGGTAGTAATCGCATGCTCCCTTGCGAGTTGTCCCGGATGTATCCCGGAGTGATCGCATTTTTTGCAGGGTATGTACTGCATTTTATTATCTATCCAACTATGTATTGCTGTTGCTGCTTACCAACTTCATTCGTGTTTCAAGACGAACAATTCCTAATGCTGCTGTTAAAACTAACTCGTATTGTTGTTGTTTTGTTGTTGTTCTAAAACGAACGAGTATTTCTGTGTGGGTATGTTGTTTTTTGGACATTGGCTGATGTTAATGGTTATTTTGTTTTTGCTTTACTTTACCCGGCATTTGCGTGTGACAGAGCTAAAAGCAAAGCCAGAAAACAAAGCAACAAACAGAAAGTGCTGAGTGCGCAGCGCCTAAAAGCAGGCAACAGAAATAACCGAACGACCGAACGAAGATAGTGCGAATAATGGGCTAAATTTTAGTTGGGGGCGGGGGTGTGAGAACACAAATACACACTACAAAAACACACCTACACATATAAAAGTGAAAGTGGTGAATAAATGCGAATGATGGCTGATTGGACAGAATTTTGTTATCATTATTTGTACAATGAATGTTGGTTTGTTTGTTTGTTTGTTTGCTTCTTAGGATGCGTGGGAGTGTATTTGAGTGTGTGTGTTGTGTGAGTGGCTAACAAAGGGATATATTTCTTTCTATAGGAAAACTAGGTGTGTAGGTATGTAGTGAAAGTGCGCATTTGACATTTTGTGTTTAATGGAGAGTTTGTGTTGTTGAGGTATAAAAGGGTTGGAGTGTTTAGTTGGGAAAATATGTATTTAAGCGACATTTCTGTGTATGTTTGCGGAAATACATACATATGTATGTACATATGTATGTATGGTTTGTAGGAGAAGATATCCTGCAGTCAAAGCTCAAACTATAGTCAGCAGATATTCTAGTTAACTAACTAGAATACTTACATACATATGTAGGTAAATTGATTGACTAGTCCGCAAAGTGGTACCTACGTATGACTCTAGCGGGAATACTGACTCGTCAGTCAAGCGGTATGATGCTGCTGCGTAGGCTGTCAGTAGTGATTTCCTAAGGCATCGCCATGTTAAAAATAGATACCAGTTTGCTAATATGGAAAAAAGATTGATGGTTGACTAGTTGAGGTTGAAAAGCAAACTAATTGAAACATGAGTTTACACCTAGTTGATTTATCTGCCTGGTATGTACATCAGAGCGTATCGCGAAAAAAAGTTCGCCGTGCAACCCCCCACCCTCCCCCCATATAATTTCTTTTTCCAAAACATTTCTGGAAAAAAATTTTGGTTTTTTTTTTTTTTTTTTGACGTCGCTAGATGTCGCTAAAATTCATTTTTTCATATCTTCCGTATTTATGGTCCGATCCCTAAGTTTGATACACCAATCTCTTTGGCTTAAGAGGAGGGTTTTTACTTTATAATTGTATTAACCCTATGTGTACCATTGGGGTCACTTCCACCCAGTACTTAGTTTATACCACCTTAATGTAACCTTTTTTTGCCGGCATGTTCAAAAAAAAAAAGTATTTCGATCGATTCAGTAGAACCGGAAATACAACACATTTAACATTCCGAGCAATATAAGTTTTTCGCTTCCTGTTGTCTTTTAGGTTCATTTTACAAAGATTTTTTCTGAAGAGACTCCTAATGAAATTTTATGACGAATAATGAAGGATTAAGTTTCGATGGGAGGGCCACGCCCCCTTTTCCAATAGCTCTAATTTTTCTCGTAAGTATGGTACAGTTATTGTTTATCGCCGTACCAATTTCCAGGGTCCAGGGTTAGTAGTAATAATTATAGTGCCGCCTACTGTCGAAACTCGACAGTGTTTCTATATTTTGACTTAGAACTAAACAGCGATTTAACAAATCTTCTTGTTTTTGTTGCCACTACGATTGACTCCTACTTCTAACTCTTCCCTTTCTATTTCTTATTCACAATTTAGTGAAGAACTTTTAGGGCTAGTGACAGTCCTTCTCCGGATGTATTCGGAACGCTCAGCGACTGATTCCTTCTGAGGCTAGCCCGACTGTTATGCGAACAATTTTTTGGCCACTATCAACCTTGTAAGTCAGTATATATACATACATTAGTCGCCCCTCACGACACAGCACATCTGATAAGCGGTGTAAAAGACGCGTTCAATGTCAACAAGAAGGACTATCGTTGTGCTTCAAACTATCAAGCTGGGCCCTAAAACACCATACCAGCTAAGGAACTGAATAAGGTGGACGTTGAGCTCATACTTCTCTTTCTATCTGCCCAATTGTGAATATATCTATAGTCTGTTATCGCATAGCTCTCGATGCCCTCATGGGAGTTGGATTCGAAATGTCTACTTACAGCTTACAATGTAAACGGAATTGTGTACAGTCCGCCTACACTCACCTTACAAGGTAAGCTAAGGTAGATTCGAGGTGACTACCTACAGCTTACCATGTAAGCGGAATTGTATTCAGTCCGCCTACGTTCATCTTACAAGGTAAGCGAAGGTAGATTCGAGGTGCCTACTTACAGCTTACCATGTAAGCGGAATTGTATTCAGCCCGCCTACGTTCATCTTACAAGGTAAGCGAAGGTAGATTCGAGGTGCCTACTTACAACTTACAATTTATACGGTGTTGTATTCAGTCCGACTACATCCACCTTACAACGTTGGCGAAGTAGGATTCGAACTGCCTACCTACAGCTTACAAAGTATGCTAGTTAGTCATATGCTTATTGGATGAACACTTCACTACCCTCATTACATGTATGCATAACTTAATCGAATCTGTAAGCAACATTTTCGCCGCTGGGTTATAATTATATTTATAAGGTAAGTATTAGGGGTCTCGAACAAATGCGTTATTGCCTTAAAATAAATCTAAGAACACTTTTTTTCTGTACTTGTATACAGACATGAATTTGATATTTATTAAATAAAAGAATACCTAAAAACTGGAATTATAACCAAAATTTCATCTTTCACCTATTGGGCAAAATTGAACCGCTTATGTCACGTACGTAATTTTTTTTTAAATACAGGATAAGTGTTAAGAGGAATAGCTCTTTGCTACCGATATTTACGCATGTACATAAATACTACTTAAATACTATTTTAATAATATTATTACTATATGAAACAAAAAAAAAAAAAACAAAAACAAAGAAAAATAAAAACAAAAACAAAAGGAAACAGCCAAAATAACAATAAAATAAAAATTTAACATTCCTCAACTGAAAGTAAAAATAAAATGTGGATACCAAATTGTACAAATAACCCTGCTTCATCATGTTATAAGTACTGCACCCCCCACTGCTCATTTTGCCTATTCCTAAGCCGCTATTTCGCTGCTCCGCCACTTCTTCTCTCTCTTTCCCTGGCTCCTTGTCATTTCCCTTGACCACAATCATTTGAAATCGGATGCATGTTGGCATGCAAAAGGACATTCTCAAAAAAAAAAAAAAAACAACAACAACACAACACAAAACTGGACTCCTAAGGGTCCTTTGCCATTTATGAATGTACTTTTGTCCCGTCCAACATCAGCAGATGTAAATGTTTGTGTTGCTGTTGCTGAGTGCGACGCATTGCAATTATTAATTTAATTGCACAATTGTGTGACAAATAATAACAACACATACTCAATTTACAACAAAAAATAACAAATGTAGGTATACCATAAGAATAAAACGCCGAAAGGGCAACAAAGCAGCAAAAAGGGACGACAAACGAATATAAAATAGAAAATCCCACAAACAAATTAAACAATACTGAAAAAAGGATTAGGCAATTTTGGGTGTGTAAGTTCTTCTGGCAAAGTTTTGGAAATTCCTTGAATAATCCAAGTGAGCATTGATGATTTGGAGGAGGCGTAGCTGCTACAATTTAACATTTATGCAAAGAGTAGGTATAGCAGAGGCGGTCGCTTCATACAAGCCGAGAATCCCGGCTTGCGTACACATTTTCGTTCATTTCATACGAAATTCTTTAAAATCTGGTTATTTTACGTTTTAAATGTGTTTTCTATTTAAGTTCTCAATAATATAGCCCCCACTGTAACAAGCCCCTAAAAGCCTGCTAAGAAAATAGCGCAAATACACCACCAATCCACCTCAAAATTTGTATTTTGTTTGTACAGCCAATCCCAGCACAGTGAGCATGCTTCAACGTTTCCACACATTAGCTTTTACGTGGCTTTCAAAACAGAATAACATAGCTTGTTTTCTCGCTTTCGCTAAGGAGAAACCAATTGCTTATTTTCAGACTTGAATTGAAAAAAAAACTAGCAAAGCACTTTTTTTATTTTTCACATCAAATTTGTATGCGAATATGAAGCTGGCTTCGGCATTCAAAAGTTCAGTATTCACAGCCATATGCATATTTGATTTGATTTTCGTTTGCATGTAGGTACATACTTATGCACATAATTTCTTACATCTGCATGTGCATGCAAACATAAATATCAAATACATACCAGATTATAAAAGGGTTGATTGTGATTTTTGGCGACTATTGGCACAATATCAAGATAATTTTAAAAAGCGGTGGAAATCAAATTGGACCTCAGTTTTTCAAACACTAAAGCACCCATTTTTTAGGCAATAAGCAAATACACTTGCTACTGCTGAAATTTCCGTCGGTATACGGAAACTAAAAATACCTCTGCGCATTTGTGTAAGATTTCCCTAGCGCACGTTTTTATATTTAAGAATTATGTAAATACGAAATTTTTTATTTTAAAAATGTTCAGAGTAAAATTGCAAAATCAGGGAAAAGCAATTTTAATTTAAAAATGTTTATTTTTATTTTAAGCACTATGAGATTTTAAAGGAAAAAATTTCGTTTTTATTCCATTACTTTTAATTTTTAATTTAAACATGTTTCTTTTTAAATCCTCAATACATTTTAAATTAAAAAATTTAATTTTTAATTTAAAAATTTTCATTTATAAAATAAAAATGACTTGGTTTAAAACGTGCATTATTTATGATTCCTTTTCTCTAAGTATACAAACAAAAAAATGTGTATCAGGAAAACAAAAATAAAAAATACATATGAAAAAAACAAAAAAAAAAAAATAAACGAGAAAAAACGATCTTCAAATACCCGAATTATTCAAATGCCCGTACAAACATACGCGTAATAAACAAACAAACGAGCGTTCGAGCATTGAAAAGCATTTATTCGGGCCACTCGAAAATGTTAAAAAGAAATCGAGAACTCTAAATCAAAGTCAATGACGGAACGCAATCAGACTTTTAAATAATACTGCAAAGGAAATTACATAAATGGCTAATGGTTATGCTTCACACATAGGCTTGCCCAGGCAATTTATGCTAGGTCCGCCACTGAGATATAGAGAAATAAGATGCCTTTAGTGGAATTTTGATTAATGGCATATGAGCTCATGTGTGAAAATTAATATTGAGGGTATAAAATATATATGTATGTATACATATATGTATGTAAGTAATTTAACTTGAGCAATAGGCAGAGCCATTTAAGACACAATAGTGGGAGGAATACAGCACTCAATGTACGTACCTACTTATGTATAAAGGCAGCAAGGAGCAACGAAATATTCTTAAAGTCCATTTATTCCTATGTAGCCTAAAGAAAAGTACTTGAAAATCCATCGTAATCACTGAATAAAAGTTATATACATACATATATTCACCGCGAAAAACTCCCTATCCCTATCCCTATCACTATCACTATCCATATCGCTATCTCTATCCCTATCGCTATCCCTATCCCTATCACTATCCATATCGCTATCCCTATCCCTATCACTATCCATATCGCTATCCCTATCCCTATAGCTATCCCTATCCTCATCCCTATCCCTATCTCTATCCCTATCCCAATCCCTATCCCTATCCCTATCCTCATCCCTATCTCTATCCCCATCCCTATCCCTATCCTCATCCCTATCCTCATACCTATCCCTATCCTTATCCCTATCCCTATCCATATCCCTATCTCTATCTCTATCCCTATCCCTATCCCTATCCCTATCCCTATCCCTATCCCCATCCCTATAGAGTTGTTTTCATTGATATATCTTGTTTTGATATTCTACCACAAATACTTCGAGGGTTTCAAAATGGACTCAAGCGTAGGATCTGGGGTTTTCTTAGAGCAACCAAATATCTTACGCCCTTTTCGTCTCCCGTCAAGAATTTATTTATAATCAATATTCAAAAAATATTTTATATTCAAAATTCGAATCAAAGATATACATATTTTGAATCAAGAATCAAGAAATATTTTTGATTCTTTTGAAAAAAATATTTTTGATTCTTTTCAGAAATGAATCACAAATCAAATTTATCTTTGATTTGAAAATAGCTTGAATCACGAATCAAGCTGATTCTTTATTTGAAAGTTGATTTGAAATCAAAATTGATTCTAAATCATGCAACCCTTCTTTGGCGCAATGTATATTGAGTTAAATGCGCATATACATACATATGTATGTATGTGTGTATGTATATGGATATGTGCACAAATTGTTGTAATTCCATCATTATTTTGCCCGCATTGTGTCACGGATTGCGGTACATTGAGTGCAACTGTCAAGAATGAAAAATGATTGAAAAAAGGATAATCGAATAAAAGCAGCGCGCCAAGGAAGCGATGCAATTGCAGGAATTCAGGGCAACAACAACCACAAAAACAATGCTAGCAACAGCAACAAAAGCGAGTGTGAAATGCTTTTAATTTAAAGGGAATTCCTTGAAGGAAAAAATAAAATAAATAAATAACGACTGAGTAAAAGGAGAAAGGGTTGATTAGAAACGGCACAAGGGTGAAAACAAATAATTCAAAGCATAAAAAAGTCAATAAAAAGCAACAAAGCAGTGATAAATGCGACAGTAAAAATATTAAAAGTTGAAAAAAAAACGAAAAAAATAGTGAAAAAAAAATCGATAATCGTATTTTTAGGCCTCTGCTGCCCTTTTTTTCTTGGCCATTGTACCATCAGCGAAAAAAACTCTCACGCCAAGACATGACCAGACAAACAAAGGGGAAAAAAATAACTGTCAAAAAGAAAGTACTCGTAGTAGTTTATGGAGAAAATTTATGTGTGGCAGTTAAAAATCGAGAAAGTGGCGCAACAAAGCGCAACAGAAAAGGAAGCAGAAGAAGAATCAACAGCAGCAACAGCAAGGACAATGGCCACCAACGGATTTGCTTTAATTGAAATTGATGAGAAGGAGAAAAAAAAGGACATAGATTGTGTAAGAATGGCAGATGCGCAGCTTGTTGTGCAAAAATTTGCAATAACAACAACAACAACGCATATGTATAATATTTAGCAACTGCCAGCAAAAATAAAAAAAAAACGAGCAAACACACACACATACATATCTAAAAATGCACATACCCTGCAAAAAATGCGATCACTCCGGGATACATCCGGGACAACTCGCAAGGGAGCATGCGATTACTACCCATTTGTATCTCTTTATATGGGTTGAAGTGTTCTCTTTTGTTTGAGCATGTCCTATGAAGAGACTAATTGTACCCAGTTTGTGACCGAACGGGTAGCAAAAGCTCACAATTGTACCCGTTTTGTACCCGAACGGGTAGCAAATGCGACACATCCATTTGTGCGACTAATTGTACCCGTTTGATACCCTTTCGGGTACAATTCGTCTACAATTAGTATACATATGTACCCGTTCGGGTACAATTGGGAACAATTGTAGACTAATTGTACCCGAAAGAGAGCGCTCCCGGACAAAACTTTTTAGAGACTCGTCGCACACTTTTTTGCAGGGTAAGCGCATGCAGTCGCACAGGAATGCATTATTTGCCGCTTTGCTTTCGTGCATATCCTTTCGTATTTAGTTCGGCAAAACGGCATGCTTTGCTTGCATTTACTCATGTACAATGTTCATAGGCATGTGAAGTTATGCGAAATTTTTTATATGTATTACATCCTTGCTGTTACTTGATAGCGCACAGTGTGCCAGTAAAGCTGATTCCACATAAAACTTTTTCCGCTTTGCGTTACGCCGCTTTCTATGTCAAACAATGCAAAACTGAAAAACTATGCCACAATGAACGCTGCAACATCACTCAAAAAAATATTTATTTCTTTCATTTTCCGTTTTATTTACAAAAAAGTAAATAAAAAAATAAAAATCTATTAAATTATTTTTCAATTGTGTGAAATTTAAATTTGTTTATTTACATTTAAATTAAAGTGAAAGTAAAAAAAAATTTCAACGCCCCCAAAAGTTGAGATTTGGGCAACTTTATGCTTTACGTAACTTCGGCGTTGCGTTACTTTTTGTTATGTGAGAAACCTCATATAGATACATGTATTTTATCCCAGCTGTCACGCAGAAAGTGTCACGTAGCGCAACACAAAGTTCTATGTGGAATCAGCTTAATAACGGAGTTTGTTTAAAATAGCCAATAACATTTTATAGCTGTAAGGTTGCCACCTATTTATAAAAAAAGAATAAGTTAAATTGCGAAAAATTCTGTTATTGTGATATTGGCACACTTAAAAAAAAAATAGTAGTGAAATTGCCAATAAAATATTTTTTTTTTGAATACGTACATTTTTTTCTCAAAAAGGTTGTCATCTATTTTGAAAAAAAAAAAAAATAAATTAATTTAATTATGAAATTTCCAATAAATAATTACTTTTAAATACGTACAATTTTTTATATTAAAAAGATTGCCATCTGTTAAAAAAAACAAATAAAATTCCGAAAATTGCTGTTGTGATATTGGCACAATCTTTAAAAAAATATATATAAACAAGTAAAAGCGCGGCTGTCTTCGGCCGTACCGAAGACTTCATACCTTTCATGAGTGGGGAAATGAAAAGTTACTTATGTATGTACATAGCCGGATTAAGTTCAATTTATAATTTTAATTCTGTGGGTTCATTTATGGAAAGATTTATTAGAAAAAATGGTGTCTTGGCTATTTAAATGGAGGAGTTATACACCAAAATGTCCATATCTGAACAATCGGTTGTATGGGAGCTATATGTTATAGTGGTCCGATCTTGACAATTTTCGGTAATCCCGTTTGGGCCCATATGGGTACAAGCACTTCAAAATTTCACGCCGTTAGCTGTTAAAATGGAGGAGTTATAGACAAAAATGTCCATATCTGAACAATCGGTTGTATGGGAGCTATATGTTATAGTGGTCCGATCTTAACAATTTTCGCAAATCCCGTTTGGGCCCATATGGGTACAAATACTTCATAATTTCACGCCGTTAGCTGTTAAAATGGAGGAGTTATACACCAAAATGTCCATATCTGAACAATCGGTTGTAGGGGAGCTATATGTTATAGTGCTCCGATCTTGACAATTTTCGTTAACCCTGTTTGGGCCCATATGGGTACAAATACTTCAAAATTTCACGCCGTTAGCTGTTAAAGTGGAGGAGTTATACACCAAAATGTGTATATCTGAACAATCGGTTGTAGGGGAGCTATAGGTTATAGTGGTCCGATCTTAACAATTTTCGGCAATCTCGTTTGGGTCCATATGGGTACAAATACTTCAAAATTTCAGGCCGTTAGCTGTTAAAATGGAGGAGTTATACACCAAAATGTGTATATCTGAATAATCGGATGTTGTGGTACTATATGTTATAGTGGTCCGATCTTGACAATTTTCGGTAACCTTGTTTGGGCCAAAATGGGCACGTCTACTTCAAAGTTTCATGTCCTTAGCTGTATAAATGGGGAAGTTATGCACAAATTACATCCAAAAATTTCATGTATATCTGAATAATCGGTTGTTTTCTATATGTTATAGTGGTCCGATTCGGCCGGTTCCGACAAATGATCAGCTGCATATAACAACATACCTATATTCCGAATTTCATTCAGATATCTCAAAAACTGAGGGACTAGTTTGCGTTCACACAGACGGACGGACGGACAGACGGACATGGCTTAATCGACTCAGCTCGTGATTCTGACCATATCGGTATATATTTTGGTGGGTCCCCCACGCTTCCTTCTGGTACTTTCGACAAAAATTTTTTGGCACTAAGTTATAATACCATTTCATTCTCATGAAAGGTATAAAAATGTTTATGAAATTGCCAATAAATAATTTCTTTCGAATATGTACTTTTTTCTAAAAGAGGTTGCCAGCTCTTTAAAAAAAGAAATAAATAAAATTCCGAAAAATGCAGTTACTTTGATATTGGCACAATCTTTAAAAAAAAATATATATACAAAAGTTTATAATTGATAAAAAAAAAAGTGATTAAAAATTGATAAAAATTAATTTCGTGCTAGCCATAAAAAATTGCAAAAGTTTATGAAATTGCCAATAAATAATTTCTTTCGAATAAGTACTTTTTTCTAAAAGAGGTTGCCAGCTATTTAAAAAAAAAAATAAATAAAATTCCGTAAAATGCTGTTACTTTGATATTGACACAATCTTCAAAAAATATATATAAACAAAAGTTTATGAAATTGCCAATAAATAATTTTCCACGAATACGTACATTTTTCTTAAAAAGGTTGCCACCTATTTAAAAAAAAATAATAAAATTCCGAAAAACGCTGTTACTTTGATATTGGCACAATCTTCAAAAAATTTATATAAACAAAAGTTTATGAAATTGCCAATAAATAATTGCTTTCGAATACGTACTTTCTTCTAAAAGAGGTTGCCACCTATTTTGAAAATAAAAATTATTAAATTGCTAAAAAACGCTGTAATACAACTTTTTTATACGAAATTATATAGATAATCAAAAGTTTATGAAATTGCCAAAAAAAATGCTTTGACAGAGTTGCCATATGCACGTAAAGTTCTCTGAAAGTGTATTTATGTTGTTATACACACAAATTTGGCAATATTTGAAAAGAAGATAATTTTAGAAATTTTACCTTTAGCTAAGCGTTGCCATATGTTTCAGAAAATTATATATTTTCAAACTTTAAAATTTTTTTGCAGCTACCTACATACCACATTTGCCAAGCGAATTTGATTTTTTATTTATTTTTTTATTTTTTTTTTTTTTTATTATTATTTTTTTTATTTTTTTAAAAGAAAAAGTTCAGAATTTTTTTCTAGTTTCAAAAAAATACACAATAAATATTTTTTAATTTCCAATCGTGTCAGCTCAAAAATCTCTACTGTGCGCCACATTTAAAATTTTAAAATATTATTGAAAACAAACCAGGAAAACAACCACCGAAGTGCAACATGCTACACACACACACACAGAAGCAGCAGCAGCAAAAATTACAAGAACAAAAGCTGTGAAAACTAATATTGTTTTTATATTTCGATGTTTGTTGTTGTTGTTGTATGATAATGCTATTTCTTAGTTATACTATATACCCCGTTTCGGTATAAGGAGCGGAATTTTGTTTTAAAATTTTAAGAGGTTGCCAGCTGTACAAATTATGTATGTATGTGGCTGGAAAAATGACGCAAGCATGTGAAGGGGTTCGTTATGAAAGATAAAGTAGTACCTATCTTCCAGAGCACCTGATTGAGCACGAAGCTTGTTTAAGCCAGGTTGCGACATGCACAACTTACCTACATGAAATTGAATGCAAGCAAGTAAAATGCGGCACTCTGGCATGCTTTGCAAGTGCATGTTTTGGCAGAGCTCGTTATGTACGCATATTAAATTACCAACATTTGGGTATACGCTAAGCGAATGTAAACGCATTTTCGCATGCACATTTTCGTCCTTCGTTTCGTTTGCAGTTTGTTTATTGCATTCCATTAGAGAGTCGCTCTGATCATGTGACTTGCAGATGCAACGCATTCGCTGCTGGCATGTACATATAATACATACATCTGTGTGCGTGTAGTGGTTGTTGTTTTTGGCTTTTACGAAGCCTTACTTGCAATTTTTCCCGGCACTTTGGCCTTCAAAATAAACAACAACAGCAAAAAAACAATGAAACAGAAAAAAATATATTTGACCGAGCGAAAATATGTGTTGCAGCTGCCTGTATATGTTGAGCTGAAAAGGCAGTGGTTGGTTGTTTGCTTCCCTGCAAAAAGTGGGACCACGTAATATGCTAGTACAGGACCAGGTTACGTTGTGACAATTACTAGTTACAGAAATGGTCCAAATCAAGGCTGCACAACGATATCAACAAAAATATTTTGTTTTGTTGAATATCAAATAAAAATGCAATTTTTTATGCCTGCATGTTAAACGTAGTCTAAAATCATTAATCTTTTGCAAAAGAAGTATTTCGATCGCTTCAGTAGAACCCGAAATAAAAGACGTTCAACATTCCGTGGAATATAAGTTTTTCGCTTCCTTTGGTCTTTTAGGTTCATTTTACAAAAATTTCTTCTTAGGAGACCCCTACTGAAATTTTATGGCGAATAATTTTCTAGAATATTTTAACCCTCTATCACCGCCAATAAAGGGTTATTTTGACCCCCTTTTTTTAGAAAATCAGGAAAAATAGTATTTTTAAGGTCGCTAGAGGGTTAAAATGTTCTAGAAAATTATTTGGCATAAAATTTTACTATGGGTCTCCTCAGAAAATTTTTCTGTAAAACTAACCTAAAATACCAAAGGAACCGACAAACCTATATTCCTCGGGATGTTGAACGTGTTTTATTTCGGGTTCTGCTGAAGCGATCGAAATACTTCTTTTGCAAAAGATTAATGATTTTTGACTACGTTTAACATGCAGACATAAAAAAGGTACATTAGGGTGGTATAAACTAAGTACTGGGTGGTGGTGACCCCAATGGCGCACATAGGGTTAATAATATTCTACAGTATAAGCCGCCATTTCAAGCCAAAGACATTTCTGTATTAAACTTACAGATCGGACTATAAATACCGAAGATATGAGAAAAATAAATTTTAGCGACATCTAGCGGCGTCCAAAAAAAAAATTAAAAAATTTTCCGGAAATGTTTTCCAAAAAGACATCATATGGAGGGGCGTACGGCGAACTTTATTTTTTGCGATACGGTCTAATGTGCAGCCCTGGTCCAAATACATATATGAAAAAATATGGTTACATTAACATTGCGATGTCATTGGACATGACCACCCCTGCTTCACCTCTGCATAACAAAAGACTATATAAAAAACCACCCAATTTGGGCCATATACTAGCTTGCTTACAGTGGACCACGTTTTAAACTACATCCCAATACCCTAGACCGAGCCAAATTGCCGACCAACCACGAATTAGTTGGTGGCGAACGACAATTTACATTCGATGTGGTCCGATGCAGCATAACATGTAACCAAGTCCGTAACCACGTCCCTTCAGACCTACTTTAAAGCCCCGTCCCATTGGACTACCTGGTCCTCAAATTTTTGAAGGGTTTGTACTTACATGCATATGTATGCACATTAGGCCGTGTCGCCTTAGGTATATGAATGAAAAAAAAGTCCACCGTACGCCTCCCCCCATATGATGTCTTTTCAGAAAACATTTCCGATTTTGTTTTTTTTACATTTTTTTGGACTCCGCTAAATATCGCTAAAGTTTATTTTTTCATATCTTCGGTATTCGACTATATAGACGTCAGTGACAGATTTATTTTCTTTTCTTTCTTATCCCTATTTTTATCGGGATTGTACAGAATTAATTTGGTCAGAAATGTCTGAATCGTTGGAGAAATTGCCTTTTTCAGAGGCATTTCGCAATTCTTGTTTAAATTAATCTTTTAAAAATTTGAGTATATAAACGCAAGAACTTCAATAAAGTAAAAATTCTATTAAAACTATAAATATAACCAAAAAGTACTACATACATATATTCTTATTTATTTTGGCTTTAAATGCAAGGGTAAGTGAAATTGATGATCAATTTGCCACCAATAACATACGATACTCATTCGCACGTACCAATGAAAAAATATACATACATACGTTATACATGTTATTTAGAACTTCAATTGAAATCTCCTGCACTTTATGTGATGACATACATATTGTTAATTTGGAGGGTTTTGAGTTTGGTGTTTTTAAGGTGCGGGAAATGGCGCAACTAGTATATAGAATAATAATAGTAGGTGGTATTAGTCCATATTTTCACCAGCGCACATAGGTAGATTTTCAAGTTTTATGCAGCCAAAAATATTTTATTGTCTACATCAGGGCTGCTCAACTCATAGGTACTCAAAGCACAATTGTTTTTGTTTTGTTCCGAATCATAGGCACATATACATATTTTCACTTCAAATATGAAAATATATATAGTGACTCAAAAAAAAAAAAAATCATACGCCAAAGTTTTTAAATTTATTTCAAAGAGTTCTGTCGAAAATTTTACTTTCTTATTTTAGTTTAAAAACATAGAAAATTTTTCAATAAAAATCGTTTTAAGCAGGATTTCTGAGCTTATGGAAAAAATCTGAAAAATCGTAGAAATTTCTGAAAGTGGATTAAAAATTTCAAAGCAAGGCCATAATTTATAGAAGATTTTGAGGAGATTTCTAAGTATAATGTTATGTAGCCAACCAATTTTAGTGTAAAAAGTGAAATTCTCAATGATGTGAAAAATTCCATCAATTTTAGAAGTTTTTTTCTGTAGGGTGTAGGGTGAGACCGTTCCAATTAAAATTTCCGAAAAGCCAATGAAAATTTTCAAAAAGTTGAATGTTGCATATTGTTATATTAAAATTGAATGAGCTGCAAAATTGCATACTCAAAACTCTTCTAAAAAATGTAGCTTTAGGATTCTTAGCCCCTTTTTATGATAAGTATTTCCTTGACTTTGAAAAATCGGAAATACTAAAAATACGAAAGCAGGTAATTTTCCAAATAGGCCAATTTTTAATCCATTGTTGATAATTTCTGGCTTTGCATTTTTCCGTATAGAAATTGACGGGTAATCGATCGGAAGCGATAATATAACTAAAATGCTTTTGAATTAAAAAATTAACAATTATTTTTTCAAGAAAGGCCAATATGCTTAAAAGCTTCAAAATGGTGGGTCTTTTATTATGCTAGGTTGACGATTTCTTCAATAAATAATGATATTTACCTGAAGCACTCCCGTTGTCTATTATAAACGTAGAGCGATTTTGGATTTTGTATTTGCAGCAATTTTAAAATTTTCAATTTTGGCCGCATAAATTCGTAAAATCTATCTATGTGCAGCGTCTGCCCTTAAAAAACATCTTCCAAAAAAAGAAAATTTCAAACCCCCCCCCCCCCTTGCCGAAATCCTGGATCCGCGCCTGATAGACGTATTAACCCTATGTGCGCCATTCGAGTCACTACCACCAAGTACTTAATTTATACCACCTTAATGCACCTTTTATTGCCTGCAAGTTAAACATCGTCAAAAATCATTAATCTTTTGCAGAAGAAGTATTTCGATCGCTTCAGTAGAACCGGAAATAAAACACATTTAACATTCCGAGGAATATATGTTTTTTCGTGTCCTGTGGTCTTTTAGGTCCATTTTACAAAGATTCATCCGATTTTAATTCGGATTTCATATATGGATTCAGCATAAAATTCTGCTTCAACTCGATGTGCATATTGGCCTGGATATTTGTTTGCCCGTTTTTGCTCAATTTTTATTTTCAAAAGTTCGTCTTGGTTCATATAAACCAAATTCCGGAACATCAAATTAATTTCAGACAAATATCGTGGAGGAGTTTTCTACTCTGAAAAATGGGAGGAATCCAAATTTCGATGACGCGATATAGGTTCGTAAATTGCCCCACCCTAATGTACATACACATATCTACATCTAATGCATTTAATTTTGGGTATCATCTATTCATTTCACTCGATTTTGCTGCTATAACATTTTGTGGCAGATTTACATATGTACATATGTATGTACGTGCTGCCGCTGCTGCCTCAGCTCTTCCAAACAAACCAAAGAACAAAAAAAAACACAAATCCTGCTCTTGGCATGAATTGCATTTTACAGCAGCCAAAATATTAATTGTATGATTATGCTTTTGTTGTTGTTGTTGTGCATGCAACATGTTGCCGTTCTTTCTTTTGTTGCTTTAATTTCCAAATCTGAGCTCTCACATTTTTTTATTCATTCAACGTTTATTCTCAATCACATTTCGTTTTTTTTCTTTGTTACTTTTTTTTCTTACAAAATTTACTTATACTGTTGCCTTTTTCTTCTTCTCATCATTAAATCTCCATCTCTAAAGTGCATAAATCTTCCGAAGAACTTTTCTTTTGAATACTCCAAGTGCCATCTCATCTGAGTCCAAGTTCTGGATACATATGTATGTATGTACATATGTAGCTGGATAACACAGGCCGATTTTTTTGACCATAAACCAGACCATACTTTCCTAAAGGTTTTTGATGCGCTGAATTCAAATCTGGACGCAGAATTGCTCTATCACGTCAGGATTTTGAGATATCCTAACCTAAATGTGCAAAAAACACCGTTTTTGCATATTTTTGAGGTTATATATTTACGACAGATTTTTTTTTTTAAAAAGCACACGCAGCCTGACGTGATAGAGCAATTCTGCGTCCAGATTTGAATTCAGCGCACCGAAAACCTTTAGGAAAGTATGGTCTGGTTTATGGTCAAATTTCTTGTCGGCCTGTGTAATTTTTCAGAACTTTTACTCTCCTCTTGCTAACCATAAATGTTGTATTATCTTCAGATATGCAGACGTTCATAACATTGGGTTTCATTTACATACATAGATAGTGAATAGTGAGTTTAAAAGTAGTCAGTCTTTCCTATAGCCTCTAAGATGTCGTGGGGGAATATGTATTTTCAAAAAAGTCTTTCTATTGAATATAACAGGATGATAAAGCATTCGAATCATTTTTTTAAACACATATGTAACAAGGCAAATTCATTATATGGTAATGGTAGGGCGAATTTTGCAATATTCGCCTCTATTCGCTTTAAGTTTTTGTCCATCAGAATGCCAAACTCAAAGTAAAATATTTCTTTGTATGACATTCTTCTGTACACAGCGAGTTAAAAACGAGAAGAAGAAGAAGTCAGCTGTTCACTTACCATTACCATATGAATGAATTTGACTTGACACATAATTTGCAATTCCTGATCTCGTTAGCATCAAAACTAAAATAAAACCCGTACAAGTTTTTTGTTTCAGCTCTAACTTCTGCTAAGCTCAATCTTTAGGCAGTTTTTTATTGAACTCCTGTAAAATTTATGTCATCTTCACTTCTTAGAACCAGGAGCGGATTTACATAGGGGCAACATGGGGAGCTGCCCAGGGCGCCGCTTCAATAGGGGCGCCAAAACTAAGACAAGGAATACAATTTTTTTTTATTTATCAAAAAAATTTTTTTTTGAATATTACAACAAGAATGAAAGATTTTTTCAATTTTTTACAGAGAAAAAATGAATCAAAGTACACTTCAGAACATTGGTACAGTTCTTATCAAATGAAAGCTATTGAGCAGGGAATTTACATAGAATAGTACTCATTGTGATTCCTAGGTCGGGTATCCAGATATGGGCCAAAACGTGGACCTGGATGACCCTCGAATGTTTCTGAGCGATATTCACTGAGAGAAAAAAATATATGGAGGGGTCAAAGAAATTGTTTACCTATTTTGAACACTACTTTCTTTGTTTTGAGTAAATTTTCCTTAAAACATGTTAAAAGGTTTATAAATTATTGTTGTTACATGCGTTACCATGGTTTCATATACTTGTTTTGAAAAAATTCATACATTAAAATAATGAAAAATTCTTTAAGCGCCATTCCATTCCCAACTTTCCTTGTTTTGAAGACTTGATTTCTTTAATTTTGAGAAATTAAATTCCCATACAAATCCCCATGGCAACGAATTTGTTTGAATGTTTTTTTATGTTTTTTCCGCATTTTTGAGAAAATTTACACAAAACAAAGAAAATTTTGTATTGGGACGCGTGCTCAAAATAAGGAAAATTATGTCTTTGATCGAGAGAAATTTTTTTTTTAGTGTTGGTATCAAATTAAAGGTCTTGATGAGGACTTCAACTTAGAACTATTTTATTTGTGATGCCTAGGCCAGGTCCCCAAATATGCATCAGAACGTGGACCCGGATGAGCCTCGAATGTTTCTGAGCGATATTGGTATCAAATTAAAGGTCTTGATGAGGACTTCAACTTAGAACTATTTTGTTTGTGATGCCTAGGCCAGGTCCCCAAATATGCATCAGAACGTGGACCCGGATGAGCCTCGAATGTTTCTGAGCGATATTGGTATCAAATGAAAGGTCTTGATGAGGACTTCAACATAGAACTATTTTATTTCTGATGCCCAGGCCGGGTACCCAAATATGGGTAAAAACGTGGACCCGGATGGCCCTGGAAAATTTCTCAGCAATATTGGTATCAAATGAAGGATTTTGTATAGAAATGAACTCATTACGATTCCCAGGTTGGATCCCAAGATGTGGGTCAATCGTGGACCCGGATAACACCGGGATATGGGTACCAAATGCAAAATGTTAAGCAGGGCATAGAGATGAACTCATTATGATTCCTAGGTCAGGTACCCAGATGTGGGTCAAAATGTAGACCCGGTAGTCCCGGAAAATAGCTCAGCGATATTGGTATCAAATGAAAGGTGTTGAGCGGGGCTTTTACATAGAGATGAACTCATTATGATTTCTAGGTCAGGTCCCGAGATGAGCAGGGATTTTACATAGAGATGGACGCATTATGATTCCTAGGTCGGGTCTCCAATGTGGATGAAAAAAGAACCTGGATGTCGCCGGGATATTTCTCACTGATATTGGTATCAAATGAAAGGTGTTGAGCAGGACTTTTATATTGAGCCGTACTCATTAGATATGATTCCTAGGTCAAGTCACTGATATGGATCAAAACGTGGACCCGGATGATCACGGAAGATTTCCCAGCGATATTGGTATCACATGAAGGGTGCTGAGCTGAGATTTTACGTACGTATGAACTCATTATTGCTAGGTCGGGTCCCCAGATGTGGTTCAATACGTGGACCCGGATGACTCCGGGATCCTACTGAGCAATACTGATATAAAATGAAAGGTGTTGACCAGGGCTGCTACTTAGAGCTCTTTTCATAGTTATCCTTAGGGCCGGATGACACGATATGTTTTTCAGCAACAATCTTATCAAATGAGAAGTGAAATACAGGGCTATGTTGCGCTAAACCCAGTTCCCTAGCGAAATGGAAAGGAGAAGGGTAATAAGAATGGGAAAGGCATAGGACGGAAAAGTAGAAGGAGAATATAATGAAAATGAAGAGGATAGGGAGCGAGACAGTAAGACAGGAAATGGCAGAAGTAATAAGAGGTGGAATGAAAGGGATAAAGACAGAATAGGAGAGGTAAGGAGAGTGGTAGAGAAAGGGAAGCAGAAATGTGACGGGAAAACGAAGCGGAAATGAAAGGGAAAGAATGAGAAAGGGAATAGCAGAGGGAAAGGGAGTTGGATACTAATAGGAAGAAAAAGGGATAACGACATACGGTTTTTTTTGGAAATATTGGGGCGCGGCTTGATTTGTTTGCCCAGGGCGCTTCTAGAGGTAAATCCGCCCCTGCTTAGAACGACGAGTTTCAACGCTGTAAAGGGCTTGCTTTTGGTTTTACTAACTAATGTTCTAACAAAGTTTATTTCGAAACGCTACTTTCAATATTTCAATTTCAATTAAATTTCAATGTAGTTGATTGAGTTGCATGTTAGTGGATTAAAATGCCAAAAAAAAAAAAAAATTATACCCTGGCGGCTTTCCATTGACGAATGCGAATGTTGACATTTAGAAGGGCATAAAAGTCCCAAAAAAATATAAGAAAATATAATGATTATAATTTTTCACAGCTAATTTAACACAAATCTTAAGCTCTTCAACATTTAATTTTTATTTGCTTGTTTACATTTTTTTTGTGTCTTTTTGGTCATTTAACAAATTTTGTTAGCCTAGGTCGGCTTTAAGGTCTAGTAGTAGCATTCCCTCAGTTCGCTCGGTCTACCATTTTTAGCTGTAGATTTTAATGTTATTGCTTTTTTTACCTTTTGTTGTTTTTGTAAATTATATTTAATGATGCATTTGACGCATTTTCGTTTTTTTGCTGTTATTGTTTTTTTTTTGTTTTGCGGTTTTAGCACAATTTTTCTGGGGAGACCCAAAACCGAAATCAACAAAGCGCCAACAACAAACATCAACTGTAAATACATATTAGACCTCTGCACAATACCATTTGCCTCTTCTATATTTTCGAATACTCTATGCATTGAACAATTACTCACAGTACAATTTCAATGCAGATACGAATATAACCCATACTTTTCATTTGGAATACAAATACTATTTCTATTTGCTCTGTTGGAGCGATTAGTGTACACTATTCGCCACGATAAAATAGAACATAATAATAACCATGTTATGAAGTATTCACAAAACCTTGTTGCTTCTTTGGTTTGTTTGTTTATTTAATGTGCATATGGCATTAAGGTGGACCAAAAAATAAAAGCCCAACAAACATATGTTCCATTTTTTAATGATAAGAAATGTTTTTCTTGTTCATTAAGGACTTTGAAAAACATTATGTATCATCACTGATATAAAAGGAGAAAGAAATTTGGAGGCATTTGCACGACCTCTAAATTTTAATATATTAAGGAAAAATTTTAGGTATAGATTTCCGTATTATATTCGCATGAAAATCGGGTTGTTTCGCGAATTTCGGGAGAACTTTATTTCCTTCATAAAACCACCTTAATATGCCAAATAAGTTTCCTAACTAATGCCGAAAAAATCAAAAGAATCGAAGTATTGGTTACCGAGTTATTTTAAAATATATAGAACAGTTGGAAATATGTAGATCGTAAAAAGCTCTGGTCCGAAATTTATTTTAGACAAATGGTTTCTTGGGCAAAAAAGCTTGAAATTACCCAAATTTTTATAATTGCGATGTGTCCCTGTTAATTTTTTTTTGGCCCCTACCAATCGACCCGCCCTTGTGTGTATGCATATGCACATATACACACTCACACTCACACTAGTAGCGTAATTTTGCTGAACACAACGTCTGGATGTGTGTTTATGAAAATATGTATGTACATACTAGGGCTGGGACTATTCGAATAAAAATTATTCGAATAAAAAATCCTTTTATTCGAAAGATGTTCGTAATTCGAATAATATTTATTCGAACAATTCATTCGTATATTCGAATAAATACTATTCGAATAGTACTATTCGAATATCACTATTCGAATACCACTATTCGCGAATAGCTATTGAATGTATGTATGTATGTTTTTGCTTTTGTAAGTACATCCATATATATATATATGTACATATATATACGTACTCTGGCTTGCGCGAAGGCAAGTGGAATTCCCAAATTACGCATGTACATACATACTACTATTCGAATAGTATTATTCGAATAGTGTTATTCGAATAGTATTATTCGAATAGTACTATTCGAATAGCACTATTCGAATTTTTTCCCACGAATATTATTATTCGTTTATTCGAATAATATTTATTCGGATATTATTCGAAAACAGTCCCACTACTAGTACATACATATATTCGAAGTATTCGCAAGTAGTGTACACTATTTGCAGAACCTTTTTAAGGTCATGTAATTGTCGCTACGAATAAGGGTGCGTTTATGTCGGAGCAATAGAAGAAAGAAAGAAAGATAGCGAAGAAAATTGTAAACGGGAATTCTGTACTTCTGTTTATGTCGGAGCTGCGATAAGCGCTAACCTCACCACAGATAATAGCAAAGAAAATACCTTACGGAAATCACGTATAGTGTTTATGTCGGAGCAATAGAAGAAAGAGTGATACTAGCAACGAAATTGTAAATGGGAGTTCTGTACTTCTGTTTATGTCGGAGCAGTGGGTGACTAAAGAAATTCATCACATTAGCGCTATTATCATAGCAGAGAAAATACCTTATGGGAAACGCGTGTAGTGTTTATGTCGGAGCAATAGAAGAAAGAGTGCAATAGAGCGACGAAAATTTTAAATGGGAGTTCTGTACTTCTGTTTATGTCGGAGCTGCGCTATATGCGCGTATCAAAGTATAAGAGCGAAGAAAACTAATTCATTGATTTTCTTTAGTCGATTAGCGCTATTCATTATGGACACAGAAACTTTCATCAGTGCAATTTTTAAAAGGCAACCTTTGTGGGATCAAAGAAATCCAAATCATCCCAATAGGCTTGTCTTGGATAAACTGTGGACGGCCGTAGCATGTGAAATGAAGTCCACACGTAAGTAAATATATACGACTTCATGCATAAAAAATAAAATAGGTTTTAAAAATTTTTAAGTGGCATTTTCATAAAATTTTTCGATTTCGAAAATTTTATAAATCTATTTTATTTTTTATGAATAAGAGGGACATTGTTTATGTGTTTTATTACTTTTTATACATAATTTTTATATAACCTTTCAAATTAAAAAAAATTAAATATATAGGTAAGTATGTGTGGAGCAGAAATATATGTAAATATTTATTATGTGTAAAATAACAACGTCTCTTCTCCTTTTCGGTTACTCTAAAATTTTTATTTAAGTACCACAATACACTAAAGACAAATCTAGTACCATAGCTTCAATATACGCAGATAACAGCGCTATTCCACTCTTTGCTAGCTTAGCTCCGACATAAACACTCAATAGCGCTATATGCTTTGGTCGAACAGCGCTATTACCTCCGCTTATTGACCTCTTCGCTACTATTGCTCTTATCACTGCTCCGACATAAACACTCAATAGCGCTATTCCGATAAGCGTATATCACGCACAGCTATCTTTCTTTCTTCTATTGCTCCGACATAAACGCACCCTAAGTAATTGTATTGGTTCTGTTTATGGTTGTGCTCTACTTGCGTTTATTCTAAAACGACAGAAACAAGTAGGTAGTGTAATTGGACGGCCGCGAATATTTTGTTGGTCGTTTCGAATCCATTCGTGCAGCCTTCTAATACATATGTATGTGTGCACAGTAAAGGCAACAACAACAACAAAAATTATATGATTTGTGGTTATTTTCTCTTGTTTGGGGAGTTTCGGTGACCTTTTCCGGTGTTTTCTACTTTTCATTCATTTTTTTTTATTTATTCAAAAGTAAACATTAGAGAAGCCGAAAAATAAATATTAAAACAACACAATGCATCTTTAAAGGCACACAAACACATGAAAGAAAAGGTACACGTAGTTGAATGTATGTTTGGACAGTGGATAAGAGATATACATACATACATACATACCTAGTACATATGATGTACGAGGTTTAAGCAAAATAAAAAATAAACAATAATAAAAGGATAAATAAATTAAATTAAATTGAAGGTGCAAAACTTGAAAAAGTCGCATATATTTTGTAAATAAAACAAAAATTAATATAGACATTAGAGCGTATCGCAAAAAAAAAGTACGCCGTACGCCCCTCATATGATTTCGTTCTCAAAAGAATTTCCGATAGATGTCGCTAAAATTCATTTTTTTCATATTTTCGGTATTTATAGTCCGATCCCTAGGATTGATACACCAATCTCTTTGATTTGAAACCTTAAACCTTCTTAATGTAACTTTTTTTCCTGCATGTAAAACGTCGTCAAAAATCATTAATCTCTTGCAATTTTAAAGTAGAAACCCTTCTCTCAAACCAAAGAGATTGGTTTATCAAACTTGGGGATCGGTCCATAAATACCAAAGATATGAAGAAAATGTACTTTAGCGAAATCACAAAAAATTGTATTAATCGCGTAATTAAAAAAATCAGATTTAATTGAAAGTAATCAAAAATTTGTATTAATCATTTAAAAAAAATCAGAAATAATTGAAAATAATCAAATAATTGTATTAATCACGCAATTAAAAAAAATCAGAAATAATTGAAAATAATCAAATAATTGTATTAATTACGAAATCAAAAAAATTACAAATAATTAAAATAATCAAATAATTGTATTAATCAATAAATTAAAAAAATTAGAAATAATTAAAATAATCAAATAATTGTATTAATCACGCAATTAAAAAAAATTAGAAAATAAATTACTTGTATTAATCATTTAAAAAATCAGAAATAATTGAAAATAATCAAATATGTAATTGTATTCATCATGCAATTAAAAAAATCAGAAATAATTGAAAATTATAAAATAATTATATTCACAATTAAAAAAACCAGAAATAATTGAAAATAATCAATTAGTTGTATTAATCACATAATTAAAGAAAATTAGAAATAATAAATTACTTGCATTAATCATTTAAAAAAATCAGAAATAATTTAAACTATTAATTATTTGTATTAATCACGCAATTAAAAAAAATGTGAAATAATTGAAAATAATCATTTAGTTGTATTAATCACGCAATTAAAAAAAATTGGAAATAATTGAAAGTAATCAAATAATTGTATAAATCATGCAACTAAAAATCAGAAATAATTGAAAATAATCCAAATAATCATGCAATTAAAATTAATTAAGCGATTAATAAATGTTTTTCTTTTTTTTAATTTAGGTAATATTTAATCATTAAAAGGGTGAAAATAATCGTGTATTATCATTAAAAAGTTACAAAAACAAAACATACCTTAATTAGTAATCATTAAAATTCTTTATCATTAGATAACAGATTCCGATTCAATGTTCTAAACAAATAATGTAACATTTTAATTGCTAATCGAGCAAATGTCAGCGATTGCTGATGTGAAGCGCCAAAAAACACACCACCAAAAAAAGAAATGGAGTGAAATGAGTAATTAAAAATTTTATTATTTTTATTTTCTTTTCCCTTTTTATTACATTTAATTTATTTGTGTTTTGATTTGCTCACAGCTTTCATCACGCTTTTGGTTTTGCTGCTTTTTTTAATTTTTCCATTTTAATGCACGACTATTTGCTTTTTTTTCTTGCTCATATTTTTGTTTATGAATTTTTATTAACATATTTCAACTTCCAACATTTCATTTTCCAACGACTCTGTGTGTGACCACTCAACTCCTCATATGTATGTACATACTTGAAACATTTTGAGCTCACCTTTCTGCCGCTTGAAGGCCTGTGGCGCCCCAGCGCTTCTACGTCATTCGCTATTCATATGTAAGTACTCCACATGCGTTTGCGTTGATGATTTTTCGGAAATTTTTGAATTTTCAATTTTTTTCTTCACTTCATAAGTATGAGCCACATTTCGCTATCTTTCGAGCGCCATAACAACTGATTAATCCCAAAATTCATTTCATTTGATTTCAACGCAACTCTGCAACAACAACAACCCAGGCCCGACGAGAGGGGGAGGGGGGGGCTGAGGGGGTCAATTGCCCCGGTCCCGGGCTTTAGAGGGCCCGGGAATCTCAAAATGATATCCAAGTTTTTGCTTACAGAAAATAAACGAACAACACCTTTAATCACCTTTCGTAGATGGTGGTTTGGTTTGGTTTGAGTGGCGAGTCCCATTGACTCCAAATAGCGCCGATGCGCCGTTTTGTTACCACAACTCGTGACTAAAACCACTGAAAAGTAAAGGGGAATAATGAAACGGTACGGAAACCGGGGCGGCCCTACACTTATATCCATCCCGTTGAATTTAAATATTTGAGCAGCCCCTCGGGCCTGACATCCTTTAGTTCCGAGAGACTGCCGAAGAAAGGTTTGCCGAGGAACTTTCGTAGATAGCAATCATTTTAAATTTCAACAAATTTTATAAATCTCTTAAAGTGTCTGCACCCCACTTAAGGAATTGTTGGTTTTTGGCGTCGACTTTGCAGCATAAATTTGAATTCGTTTTCTGTTGCAACAGAAAAATTCCGTATGATGCAAATTCTTATACAGCGATATGGGTATATCCTGGGCGTTTCGGACGGTATGTTCGCACGATTTTTTGAACTTTTGAGGCAGAAATATCGCGAAATATTGTATCGTTTTATGATAAAAGGAAAGATTTAGGCCACAGCTAATGATTAAAGTATGTTAGCGACAGAAATTTAGTTTAATGCCTCTGTTTTAGCCACTTAAACTGCGTTCCGGACGCTACAAAAACACGTCCATTTTTTTTTTTTTTGAGTGACTAAAACAGAAGCCTGGCATAGCAGGCGAGCACTCTACCCACTGCACCACAGCGGCCATGTATAGATAAATTAAAGTTCGTAACTATATATTCATTGAATTTTGATTTTGAGAATTTGTTCATTTAGTATGGGGGCCCTTAGTTATTTTGACCCCGGGCCCGGATTTTCTCTCGGCGGCCCTGACAACCAACACACGTCAGCCGCGTTAATTGAATCTCAACGTTTGGTTGGTCAAAAAAAAAAACCTTTTGACTGTTCGTCCGTCCATCCGTGCGTGCGTACGCTCAGTTGTCTGTCGGCATGGACTTGTGGCATCTCATGTTGTCCATCAGTTCATCGTCGTCATCGTCATCATCATGTGTGATGTGACATTGCGTCGCGGCAGCGGCAGCGTCTGTGATTGCGAGCTCTGCTTACTGCGGATAACTTCACCACAGTCTCCAATTGTTAAATCTTTCTCATCCCAACTGGCCCTTCTGCTACCTTGTCTTCAGTTTTGTTAAATTTTTTGTTGATTGTCTGATTTTTGTTGAGTGACAAGCCCTGGTCCTGGCTTAACTGCTCACTTCATGCCGCAACGCAAACGAAAATAATAATATTTTATTTTTTTTTATGGTATATAATGTGTTTTTTTTATTATCAACTCTCATTGCTTTAATTCCGCGGCGTAATCTGTGTTGTCCAGAAATTTGTTTGTCTGCCTCTCCGTTTTGTATTGTTGAACTTTTTCCCTGTTTTGCTAATCTTACCATGGGCCTTCATGGGCATTTCTGGCTTGCTGATTGTGTAAAACTGTTGCATATTTTCCGGCGTCAGAGACATTTTTCTGCATACCTACTTTAGTTTGGGTTTCGACAGTCGCAAAAAAAATCGCATATCTTCAATGCTTAAATTGAATCCAAAGCTGCAGCAGAAGTTCGCTATCCTCATAAATTTCCAATCGATGTAAGACTGGGTAAACGAACGTTGAAATCCTCTCTGTCTCTCTCCCTCTATCAAAAAAAAAACCTACCACCTTTGAAAACTTTCAGTACAAAAGGTTGTAAGCTTCGATATGTCCTATTGATCAGTTAAGGAAAGTAAGTCTTATGGAACAACTCGATAGTATGATACACTGATGAAGTTAGGGCTGCCAGCTTCTATGGTCCGAGAGCAAGAGCATCCGTATCTCTGGGTCCTTTTCCGAGCATCTTTCGGGCGGAAGTATTCGCCATTATTCAATGAAGAGAGTTGAATTTAAAGAGAGGATACTTTGTCGAAAGCACCACCATATTGAGCGATAACCCAGCGGCACTCAGAGCACTAGCATGCTATGAGATTAGCTACTCGCTACTTCTAGAATGCATAGATAATCTTAACAAACTTGGCGCAAGAAACTCATTGCTTCTAAGCCTGTGATCCTGGACACAGAGGAGTACCATGGAATGAGATATGTAGCTAATGGTGTTGCGACAGAGAGACAGCGGTGACAAAAATAATAGGACCTGAGGCATTTCTAAGCATAGGATCACATACAATAAGAGACGAGCTCAGGACAGAGGAAAGTATAGCTAGAGAGTAGCACTGGCACTCACAAGTGTACATGAAGAAAGAGAGCGCGATACTTTCGATGCCTTTAAGTATCCTAATCCAATATCTTAAACATAGTTTACGGAGCAAAATCTTTTTCAGAAAAAAACTCGAGTTCTAGGAAGCTTCAAGGGCTACGTCTATCGGATCTATGATTTTCATAAGAGCCCAAGGTCTTAGCATCTACTAGGTGGGCTGCATATTTTGAATGGTGTCTAGGATGATTTCCTAGTTTAAACACATGACTTTCTGTTGATATAACTGCGTGAACCTCAACTGAACAATCTTCTGGTAAGAGAACGTCATGGGTCATGAGCTTAGCAAGTCAAGATAGCGTATCGCTGATCTGGGTGCCGGGGCACCGCGCGACATCTCGGGTAAACGAAATAGCTGATGAGCTGCCCAGGCAATGCTCGGCACTTGGTATCGTAAAGCCGCAGGAGGTTCTTGCGCAACTGGGTTTCATCAAGGGTCGAATCACTCGGCATTGTTGCGAGGAGACTAATACCCGATGGAAGCGGTTGTAGGTCTGTAGGATCTGCAGAAATCTGTGGCCTTCATACAATGATAAGCGATCCCCAGCCATTCCAAGGAACGAAAGGAGGAAGATTTCGCGCTTAAATGCGGTATTCACAGGTTATTGGGCTATCGGTAGCCACGCGGCACGATTGTGATTAAACCATAACACACTGTGACACAGCTGTAATTTTGCTCGAGCCGAGAAGGAGACGGTGGAGCACCTGCTATGCGCATTGCCAAGCCAAAATTAAATGCCTTTCTTCGACAACTTCGCGGAACGCAAAGACGACAGGCCGTACTGGTTTCTTAACTAACTAAACTCAGCAGTATGAATATAGAGCGTAGAATCATCTGCACTGGCTTCCGAAGTGATATGCTCCTTTACTCTATTCTTCTGGTTCTTTTGTCGCGAGTCGTGGTATCAGAAGAGAGTTTCGGCGCTAATTTCGGTTTGCAGGGACTCGTCACTCTAACCAATCAACCAACCAGTGGCGCACACAGAAAAAAATTTTGGGGGGAGGGGGGTTTCAATATCCAACGGAAAATTAAAAAAAAAAACACTTAAAACTCGCCCAGACAATTTTTACTTAAATTTATGTTTGGGGAGTGTACCTACGTATGCACACATTAAACGAAGGCACCTTTTAAATCTCAATTCATTGCATTTTCTCTGTATTTAAACTAAAACTAACAAGTAAGGAAGCCTATGTTCGAGTGGAATCGAATATTAGATACTCAGCTGTATGCTTTCATTGTTTGCTTGCGTTTGTTCGATTAGGGTGTATTTTATATGAATCGAGTGCGGCATAAAGCCACGCCCATTTTCAAAAGTTTTATCAATCATCCAACTAAGCATATAAATATTATTGTTAGTGCAAATTTGCAACCCTTTATGACTTCTAATTACAAAGATGTCACGTTACAAATTCCCAAAAGGTTTTCCAGAAATATCTTTGTTAGAAAGTAGGCGTGGTCATAAACCCACTTCGCTAAATTTTTGACCATGTATTACCACAAGTTATTAAAGTGTACAAACTGATTTCCGTCATAACATCTTAATTATTTGTAGAGTTATGTGTTACGAAATCTCGTAGATTCCTTTGTCTGAAAAGAGGCGGTGCCATACCCATTTTCCCACATTTTCTATTTTTTGTTTTATGTCTATAGTTGGATTCATGACACAAAATTTCAATGACATATCTTTATATTTGACAGAGCTATCGCTTAAAATGTTTTTATTAGGCCCCTTTATAGTTCACATATATAAAAGTGGGCGTGGCCGTCAACCGATTTTGACAACTTTCCGACAAAACGTTTGTCTAAGTAAGTAAATCACGCGTACCGAATTTCATCGATTTGTGTTCTACGGTTTCTGAGTTATGACATATAAAACTTTCAATGTTTGCCCTTAATAGGTGGGCGTGGCACCGCCCATTTTCCAAAATTTCACCATATTTCTTCGTACTGAGCTGAATACGTAGGTGAAATTTTGTCACTCCAGCTCTATTAGTGACTGAGACACAAAATATCCGATTTTTACTATATGGGGAAAGTGGGCGTGGTCATGGTCCGATTTCGCCCATTTTCAATACCAACCGTCCCAGTCTCGATACCAACTTGCATTCCAAATTTCATCAAAATATCTCAATTTTTGCGCGAGTTAGAGTGTTTACAGACGGACGGACGGACGGACATGGCTCAATAGATTTCTCTTTTCACCCTGATCATTTTGATATATATGTCTATATCTATCTCGATTATTTCATTCTGCTACAATCCACCGTTATGTGATTAAAACTATAATAATCTGTGTACTACTACAGCTGAGTATAACAAACCTCTGCTGATATCCACAGCATACTTTTAGGGAAATGTCTCGACACTGCTTGTTTATAAATATAATCAGTAGTTGTTGACAAACATTGGCAATGTACATCCACGAATATTCATTGATTTTACAACATGCATTTACACAAATATTTGTGCATGTACCATCTTTTATAAAATTATTTTTTGTATGGTGTTGTTAAATTTTGTGGGGGTTTTAACCCCCCTCCCCCCCGGAGTGCGCTAATGCAACCAACCAAGATTAGTAGGAGCTAGAAGGCGAGTAGTAACTCTAACCAACCAACCAACCAAGAGTAGTAGGAGTTAGAAGGTAACTAGTGTATGAAATAAGTGAATATTTTAAAAATATAAATACACGCGCGACATCTGCTAGAAGATAGCGGTAGTTAAAACCTAATCTCATTAGTAAATATGATGCATATATTTGGGCAGCAGCTAGAAATTACATACATACATACATACATACAGGTGAAGCTAATAAAAGCGTGTTAAAAAAGAGGTTCCAAGTCTATCTCGCGACAGCTTTGTTCATAAATTTCGTCAGTTTTCGATTTGAGTAAAGATTGTGGCACGATTTAAAGATTTTTGAGCAATTTTTGACAGTTGAAGGGAAAACAGAAAAAAATGCATTAGCATAAATTTTTCTATGAAAACTAGCTTACCGAAAAAGACATTTAATTAAATGGATGGTATGATTGCCGAAGAATGACAAGCAAGCGAATTGACAGCTATGAGCTATGCTGCTGAATGGACTCTTCAGCATTGACAGCTGTCAATTATGACAGTTGAAGTGCAGTACCATCTACATACATAGATACTGAAAAAGATAAGTTAGCAAGAAATTGGATTAAAGAATTACGTGATGAGCATGCAAATAGCCAAAACTAATCAGACAGACTTTTTTCATCGTCTGTTTATACTTTTCCATACCTTTTCTAGCCTTTTTACATTTTTCTTTAAATCGCTTTGACTAAGCCACTTCGGATAAACCAACGCCACCTTTTAGAATTCGCTGCCAACTTCTCTCACCTGTTCAAGGGCAAATATTTCACAAATCACACAACGCGGCGCACAGTGGGGCAGCTTCCATACATTCAGCGGAAAAAAATAGAAGGAGTTGTCGTAGGGCTTTGAAATTTTGCACACAGGATATATATGAGCTAGTTAAGAAAATCTCCAAAAATGGTTAAAATCCGTCAACTCCTAGGGGTACCTCCCTTGGACCTATAGTAAAAAATTAAAAAAAAAATTGAAATACAAATTTTAATTTCAGCTCAAAAAAGTAAGATATCTTTACGAAACTTTGCATATCAGTTACCCTCATAAAGGGTATTTACGGTACAAAAAATTATTGAAATCTGCCACTCCCTAGGGGTACCTCCCTTGGACCTATAGTAAAAAATAAAAATAATTTTAAATTCATACCTGTACTTAATTGTGAATAAAAGCGAAACGCGTTCACCGATTTTCGTGATTTATGTATCATTTTGTTCATAGGTTATGTGACTTTACGTGAAAATAAAGGACTTTGAACTTTTTTACCGTTTTCGATTTTTTATGAATTAAAAAAAAATTATTTTTAGGCATAAAATATTTTTTTTTCTCCATACATTTATTTATAACTGCGAAACTGTTGCCTATATTGCGAAACGTTATATAAACAGATGAAAGTACTTGTAATTCTTGATTTTTCTAAATTTGTTTAAACAAAATCCGACTAGTGGTTCTTGAGTTATGTTAAACAAAAGAGCCTTATCAGAGTTGAGTCGCGAATCAATTAGCTGAAAACTGTTGTACTGTATAATACAATAAATTGAGAGGGGTGCCCCCAGGTGCAATTGATTAAAAATGTAAAAACAGATATGAGACAATGTATTAGTAGTGACTTCCAACTGGAGGCAAGTGGAGCTAAAATTGCAGGTCCAAATGTTTGGAGAAAAAAGGGATTTTTGTTATATGTTCATAAAAATAAACAAAAAAAAAAAACTTAAGTCTCTGCAGAGTTTATTTTTTAAATTTTAGTAGACTGAAATATCCTACTTTAAATAAAAAATAAAAAGGAAAACGTTAGCTCACATAATAAAAGATTATTCGTTTTGAAATTCTTAGGTTTAAATTAAGTTGGTTCGGTAAAACATACAAGTACTGAGTTTGAGACGGCTATAAAAAAAAAAAACTAGCAGTCAGATCGGAGTAATTCTTTTTGATTTGGTTGTACCATTTAGTCTAAAATTCCAAAATATTACTGCATATTGCATGAAAAGTATGTTGACAATTTGACTTTTTTCCACGAAATCCCCAGTGTGCGGCGTGTGAGTGGCTTTTGCAGCAGTTAATTCCATTGACATTTTGCGTTTTGATTTGTATTGTTGGTGTTGTTATTTTTTTTTAATGTTTTTATTGCTTTATTATTGTTGTTGTTGCTGCTGAGACAGAAACATGTATGTATGTATGCACATACATATGCATAATAAACCCTTCAAGGTGTTGAAAGACTCACTTGTAAATATCCCAAATCAAAATGCACTCCAAACAAAAAAATTTACATAATTTTCATGAAAAGAAACAACTGAATATAGCACGTGTGATTGACGACTCGTAAGAAAAAACACGTAACAAACAATAACAACAAAAGACACACACATTAATATAAATAAAAATCCCAGAAAAAAGGACCAAAGCGCGTATACGCGGACTCATGTGAGTAAAACTTCATTCAGATATGCATGAGTTAAAAAGCAACAAAAAAAGGGATCGCCACTTAAGCCAAGGACAGAGGGTACCTACAAGCCGAAAGGACGGACGCACAATGGGTGATTGCGGCCAAAAATAAATTCAAAATTAAAGTATGAGTAAAACCATTTTTTTAAATAGAGATCGACAGATACATCAAATTGTAATAAAAAAGCTTATATAAAAATTTTTGAGTCTCTTTTCGTTTAGCCGTACAGGGTGCCCAAAGTTCAGCAAAAAATAGGTCCTTTTATTTCTCAATGAACACACCTCATACAAAACGCTCTTTCTCATATAACTGTTAACCTACGTAGACGAATAATACATCGTTACATAGATAATGATTTTCTCTTCCAGAAAAAATAACTTAGTTGTAAATAGCGTGCACTGTTGAATTTATATGAATTTTCAAATATTCACAAAAAATGTCGATGATAAAAAAATTTTCCTCGACTTTGAATAAAAAAATAAAAAAAACAAAAAATATTACCTCCTCAATTTTTTTTTATGCTTTGAAATAATATATTCTTAATCAAACTGCATTTTCACTTTAAAAATCCACTTGCTCCATTTGCTTTTATAATTTTTTTCCCATCTGCCTAAAACTGCGTTTTTGTAAATGCATTAATTATGTTACTTTGGACATTATGAAAAACGTTTACATTTAGGCGACTAATCGAATATTTCTCTATTGTCTTTCAGCAAATGGTCCATACTTTAAAATTACGGGGTAATTTTTTTTATCAGCGTTAATTATTATCTTTGGCAGCTTTTTCATTTTAGAATATAAAAAAAAAATTGTAAAAATTTTAAAATTTTAAAATGAAATTAAAAAAAACAAAAAATATTACCTCCTCAATTTTTTGATATTTGATGCTCCTGAATGTCTTTTATAAACTGGCGAAAAAAATTTAAAAATTCGTTTGCTCCATTTTGTTTTATGAACATTTTTATGGAAGGTGTTTTTTGAGTTTTGATACATTTTTCCCATACAAAATGCCCAGAAGTATGCTTCAAAAAGTTTAAATTTTTTTGTATGGGGAATATTTGTCAAAATGGTGAAACTTAAATATCGATATTTCCAATTCTAATTAAGATATTCGAAGAAACTAAACGCTGTTTTTAAGGGTAATGCTTGTGCTTTCAACTGGTTTAATCGAATTTGAGTGGAAAGTAATTACATAAAAGATATTAAGCAGGGAATAGAGCCAAAAAACGTGTTTTTTGCCTATTTGGGCATGAATATCTCAGAAACTAGAAACAATTTGGAAAATCTGACTCCAGATTCAGGTTTAGAACACTGAAATCCCTTAGAAAAGTGTAATTTCATTTCTGGTATAAAATTTTTTTGAAATGCGATTTTTTTGTATGAAAGTTTTATAATAAATGCTTATAACATACTTAAAAGTGCATATATTTCTAATTTAAAAACGGTGAAGTGCTTTACCCCTTTTCCAAAATGATTACCGCATTTGATTTATATTTCAAAAATGTATACACTAATCAAAATGGAGCATTTTAGCTATAATAGTTAGGAAATTGCTGAAATTTCAAAAATACCGTTATATGGGAGGTGGGCGTATTTGTGGGTGGATTTTGTTCAAATTTTCACAGTTTACTAATTTCAACCAAAAAAGCTTAAGTTCCGAGTTTCAAGATTCTAGCTTAATTATTACTATTTTTGGCCGCGTTTGTATGGAGGTGCCCCCACTGTGGGACGGTTGGACGTAAGGAAGGCCATAAAGGACGAGACAACGGACGCTCAAGTGTAACAAAAGAGACAGACGACAAATTGTCGAAATCCCTTAACGACTTAACGAAGGGCGACGAGAAAAAAAAAATGAAAAAACGCAAGCAACAACAACAACTAATATTGCAATCGAAAACGAAGCGGAATTGAATAACAGTGACTTTGTGAAAAAAAAAAATAAACAAATAAAACAATAAAGCAATAAAAATAAAAATAAAAATGAAAATGAAAAACGCGACGTGGCAGGCAAATTGACATGACATTTTTGTCACATCGCGAATGGCAAGGAGGCGAGCGGGCAAACGACTGACGTTATACGCCTAAAAGCATAACATTGACACTGTGCAACAAAGTTTTTTCGAAACTAAAATAATTTTTGAAATCCATATGTATCAGTTAAGGTAGAAAGCAGAAACCTTTACACTTTAAGGCAAAAATAGATGGATGATAAAACTTAATTTTTATAAAAAGGGGTTGCCACCTGTTTACAAAATTTATTTTTATAAATAGTACGCGAAGAGATTGTTTGTACAAGCCATCAGATTTACATCGTTTTGTCGATTTTCGAAAAAATGAGGTGTCAAATGAAAATACACTTTTTTTTAGAGTTGCCACTTGTTTAAAATTTAATTAACTAGATTGGGGTTCGATTGATTTTTAAATTTCAGCTGTCATAGGAAAGGGTTTGGCCTGAAAATGAGTAATTTATTATTATTTTTACAAAAAGGGTTGCCAGCTGTTAAAAAATTTATTTTTGCGCAATAGTTTGATGTTTAAATTTAAAATGACATATGTGAGTGCTTGCGCTGTAGATGGACAATAAAATTTAATGTAAAAAAGAGTTGCCAACTATTTAAAAACTTGACAATTTTTCACTAAAGGAAAGATGTGGAAAGGAAAGCAAGGAAAGGAAAGGAAAGGAAAGTAAAAATAAAAGTAAAAGTAAAATTAAAAGTAAAAGTAAATGTAAAAGTAAAAGTAGAAGTAAAAGTAAAAGTAAAAGTAAAAGTAAAAGTTAAAGTAAAAGTGAAAGTAAAAGTAAAAGTAAAAGTGAAAGTAAAAGTAAAAGTAAAAGTAAAAGTAAAAGTAAAAGTAAAAGTAAAAGTAAAAGTAAAAGTAAAAGTAAAAGTAAAAGTAAAAGTAAAAGTAAAAGTAAAAGTAAAAGTAAAAGTAAAAGTAAAAGTAAAAGTAAAATTAAAAGTAAAAGTAAAAGTAAAAGTAAAATTAAAATTAAAATTAAAATTAAAATTAAAATTAAAATTAAAATTAAAATTAAAATTAAAATTAAAATTAAAATTAAAATTAAAATTAAAATTAAAATTAAAATTGGAATTAAAATTAAAATTAATATTAAAATTAAAATTAAAATTAAAAGTAAAAGTAAAAGTAAAAATAGAAGTAAAAGTAAAGGTAAAAGTAAAATTAAAATTAAAAGTAAAAGTAAAAATAAAAGTAAAGGTAAAAGTAAGTTATTATTATTATTAAAAGTAAAAGCAAAAGTAAAAGTAATAGTAAAACCAAAAGTAAAAGTAATAGTAAAAGTAAAAGTAAAAGTAAAATTAAAAGTAAAAGTAAAAGTAAAAATAAAAGTAAAAGTAAAATTTAAATTTAAATTAAAAATAAAAGTAAAAATAAAAGTCAAAGTAAATGTAAAAGTAAAAGTAAAAGTAAAAATAAAATTAAAGGAAATGTAAAAGTAAATGTAAAAGTAAAAGTAGAAATAAGAGTAGAAGTAAAAGAAAATAGGAAAAGAAGAGGAAAGGAAGGAAAGGAAATTAAAAGAAACGAAACAAGGAAGTCAAGGGGACGGAAATGGCTAATAAAAAGGAAACGAAAGAGGACGGAGAAAACGATAATGATAAAGGCGAAAAAGTGGAAAAGGAAGCGCCAGTAAAGAGAAAACGGGAAGAGAAAGAGAAAGGAAACTGGAAAGAGAAAGAGGAATCCAAAAAATGATATTTTGGAGGTCGCTAGAGGGTTAAGATATTCTAGAAATTCGACATAAACTTTTACTGTGGGTCTCCTCGGAAAAAATCTGCAACATTCTGCAATTTTTAAGGGCAAGTCACTTAGTCACGTAATAAAATATTTTGTATTATTAGATTGACAGATTTTTCAAACTTAAAATGGCAATCAAGGAAATTGTCAAATGTGGCAGAACGGTCTTGAGATTTTACTATATGAGTAGTTGTCTTTTCACGCTCAAAATGTCGCACAATGTAAATGAAAGCCACAACATTGCGTGGCAGGGTTTACTAGTATCATTTATGGAATTTTCTCTGCTGAGAAAAAATAGGAGTTTCCCGCTCGGTGTGGACTTCTATCGCCCTTGCTATGGATTTGTGTTATAAGTAGATGGAATACTTCGCCAGATCAACGGGAACGAAGTCGAGAACTAAGTCTTTTCGACAGTAAAAAATATCTAGGAGTTTTTCTGACGCCTGAATGAAACTGGAGACTAAACACAGCACGCACATGAACTAGAAAGGCTTACGGTGCCTGTATGACTGCACAAGAATGCTGGGTAAAAAGTGGTGTCTGAGGCCAGAACTCACGGCATGAATGTTAACAGCAGTTGTTCGACCGATCTTAACATATGGATCACTGGTGTGGTTGAGAGCAACCGAGGTGGGCTATATACATACATATGTAGCTGATATACTGAGGAAAGTCTAATGAGCAGCTTGCGTTGCGATCTGATGGGTGATTAGATCATGTTCCACGGAGGCCGCCAATGTGAATTGCTATATTCCAACCATTGAACTTTTTGTCAAGGAAAGGGCATCTCAGGGTGCACTACGGTTGTGGGAGTTGGGGAAGCTAGAAAGAGCGCACACAAAGGCTGACGGACACGGCGAGTGACTTGTTCGAGATTCGAAGCACTTCATGAGTTTTATTCCCTGGTATCTGGTATAGTTGCATAGTGTAGCCATACATAACAACTTCTGAGCTGGTAAATGAAGACATAAAAAAATAATAATACGCATATCTACTAGGTACATAAGCAGTACTCGTTTTGATAAAAATAAGTGAATAAATTGAAAATAAAAACAAATAGCTAATCTGAAGAGTTGAAGTAAGTAATTGAAGCGTAACTAAAACGAAGTGGGCATGGGCAACATAAAAAGAAATAAGAAAGTCATTTCAATAGTTTGCTTACAGGTGGCGAAATTAGAGTGACGCGGTGTAAGATAAAAGGACATTACAAGATATTGGAAGTACTTCAAAGTGAATAGCGGGATAGGACAAGAAGGATGGATCACATGAGTAAACGCCGCGGATTCAGCGACTAAACAAACGAACTCTAACCACTTAAAGCACACATTCATTAGTTAATACCATGTCTCCACATAACGTGTTTCGCTCTTTTTTTCTGCACTCGCTCTCCCAATCTTGTTTCGACCTCAAAACGAGTGCCGAATCTCGCCAATTTCCATACAAATTTCTGAGAGCTAGTAAAGATTGAAACACTTGTTTCGTTCTGAATCCTCTTGCCAAACGCGATGATATCGATGACTTCTCTAATTTTGTATCGAAAATCTATCGAAATCTCACGCAGACCAAAACAAAGACGCAAAAATAAGCAAACATACAAACATTTAAGAAGAACAAGAAAGAGAAATGTCAAACTGAATCACGATTAGCCACGTGGAGACGGGTTATTGAGCGAGATGTTTCCCTAGATGTTTCTCTGGCGAATCAAGTTATGTGGAGACGGGCTTTAAACAAACCAACTCTAACCACTTAAAGCACACATTCATTAGTTTAGCTGCAATTCCCATCTAGTTTAAGGGTATAGGTATTCCACTTGATATACAAATGTACCAGTGGCGGACTCTTCATACAAGCCGAAAAGCCCGGCTTGTCTAAATATTGTCGTTCTGTCATTTTACGAATTTTTTTTAAAATCTGTTTATTTTCATATTAAGCTATAACTAAGAAAAAACCACCACGGCTTCAAGCTCTGTTTTTTTATTACCTGAAAGCTTAGTCCATAAGGAGTTAAGATATATAAAAAAATAAAACCGCAATATGACGGATTTTTAAAAATTCAATGTTATATATTTCACGTAGCTAGTTCTGAGAGACAGTAATTTTTTCACATAGCCAGTTTTTAGACAACGGTCCTAATGTATAAAAATCGAGCTTTAGCTCATACTCAGTTTTTTCGTAAAATGGGGATCTTGTATGCATAAAAAATATTAAAATTGCTTGATTTTGCCAAACAAATTAGGTTTATCTCATAGAAAAATTAAAAATAATAAAACCCCATCCAATAAATTTAAATTATTTGGTTATTTCTCGAGAGTGTCTCTTGAGAAAGAGCTCAGTTTTTGTGCATAAGAGCCAATATTTTTTCACATACTTAGCTAGTTTTGAGACCGACTTTTAAAAGTGTATAAATAAAAGATGGCGCCGCTGTGGTGCAGTGGGTAGAGTGCTCGCCTGCTATGCCAGAGGTCTCGGGTTCAAACCACGGTCCGAGCCAAACAAATTTTTCTAATTAGTAAAAATCCAATTATTGGGTTTTTTAAGAGCAGCGGTCACCTCTCGGCAGTGGGCGGCATACCCTCCGAGAGTATTTCTGCCATGAAAAAAAGCTTCTCACAAAAAATGCATTCGCCGTTCGGAGCCGGCATAAAACTGTAGGTCCACCCAATTAGTAGGAAAAAACAAAAAGGAGCACACCTCGAATTGGGAGAGAAGCTCGGCCATAAAACTCGTCAGAGTTATAATAGCGCCATTGTATTATATTATATTATAAATAAAAGATAAATGCTTTTGAAATGGTTTTTGATTTAATGCTTTTTTTCAGAATATGGAAGGATTTTGCAATATATTTTTAATGGAAATTGTACACCTTTAAATCGACGGCGGAGAATAAGATCGCTCATTTCAAAAAATGTTTCAAAAACGCCCTATTCCAAAAATTGTTTGAATAACGTCCTATTTCAGATTTTGCTTGAAAAACGCCCTATTTGAAAATTTTTTTCAATATCGTCCTATTTCAGACAATTATTCAAAAACGCCCTATTTCAGAGAAATATGTATGAAATTTTCTCTGAAATAGGGCGTTTTTGAAGCAAAATCTGAAATAGGACATTATTGAAACAATTTTTCAAATAGGGCTTTCTTGAAGCAAAATCTGAAATAGGACGTTATTCAAACAATTTTTGGAATAGGGCGTTTTTTAAACAATTCTTGAAATAGGGCGATCTTATTTTCAGCCGTCGAAATACAATCCATCAAAAACTCAATATCGAAAAAAAATCATACATACTTTTGAAAGTGGACTGCTCATTTGATGTGCTCATTTGAGTTTTATGTTTGCATGTACTTGGCACCAGCAAATTATTCAATTGAATTTTGCCCAAATGATTCAAATAATAACTTCTTTTTTTTTGTAAATAATTCACGTTCTGATGGTGAAGAACTTGAATTTACTTTCGAATAAGCCAGGCATGTTGATCAGCTGGTCAAAAGTACAGCTAAAACAATAAAAGTCATATCCATTGTATATCAAAACTTAATTACTCTTGGTCAACTTCATTTTCTCGATTTATTACAATACAATCAGTTTAACCCTTTCGGAACTTCTTTTTTGTTTTTGACCTTAAAAATCTATATTTACATTTTATTTACTGTTAAGGGGTTTGTTATGAATAATCAAAAGGAATTAAAAAAAATTTTTTTTAAAAGTGGTTTTTTGGCACTATGCCATATGGCATAGATTTCACTCAATGGAAATAAAAATATGTATAGAATGAAATCAAGTCGCAGTGAATTCGTGTTTTTTGATAACAAAATCAAGCAAAATTGTGGCCCATAAACCAGAATATACTTTCCCGAAAGTCCAAATATTTCAATTTACTTTAGTTTTCGAGATATCCTTATCCAAAACTGTAAAAATTACATTTTTTTGTCAGTTTTCGAGATCATTAAGCATCAAAGTTTTTCTTTCAGTCAAGATACTGTTAAAGTTATCTAAAAGTATGAATTTTTTCCTTCTAAATTCCGTTGGCCCTTGTAAAATATCATTTTTCTTCACTGAGATATTGCATTTTTAAATGTGCATGTTTGCAAAGGATGCAAAGGATATTCGAGATACAATTTCGATTTAAAGATATAATGTATTTATTTTAAAAGATAGAAGTCATGCATAATAAGATACATTGACATAAATAATAATAATACAATGGCGCTATTATAATTCTGACGAGTTTTATGGCTGAGCTTCTATCCCAATTCGAGGTGTGCTCCTTTTTGTTTTTCCTACTAATTGGGTGGACCTACATTGACATAAACCATTCATAAAACAAAAAACATTAAAGATAAAAGCTTAAATTCGCTTTAAAACGTTAGAATTATAGTGTAAACGATTTCAGCCCTTGTTCTAGTAAATTACTAGATCCACCTCTGTATCAGTCCTGAAACAAAGAAGAAAAAAGATAAAAATGAGATAAAATATATATATACATGTCTCTTAGAAGCAAATATATCTTACTTTATCTTTTATGGTATCATCTGAAACGGTTCCTCGGGCCATTTAGAATGTGCAACACGAATATCCCTTCGCATCCTTTGCAAACATGCACATTTAAAAATGCAATATCTCAGCGAGGAAAAATGATATTTTAGCAAGCTCAACGGAATCTGGAGGGTGATAACTCGTACCTTTAGATAAATTTAATTTTCTTGACTGAAAGAGTCATTTTATGCCACATTACCTCAAATAAAGGGAAAGACCCCAATCTTTACACTTTTAGGTCAGGATATCTCGAAAACTGGAGTGATTTGAGATAGTTGGACCTTCGGAAAAGTATACACTGGTTTCCGGGTGACAATTTTGTTGGCCTCTGTTCTCAAAAAAATACGCAATCGTTGCGACTAATTTCAGCCCATACATTTTTTTTATTTCCATTGAGTGAAATATATGTCGTATGGCATGGTAGGAAATAAAAAAAATCCTGCAGCCTTATTAAAAAGTCCAGGGTCCTAATTTTTTTCGAGATGTTAAAATCAATAATTTTCTACTAATACATGTACAAAAGTTTGCATTTAAATTTTTTTTTCCGTGAAATAACTGAATTTATGAAGTTACTTTTTCTTGCAAAAAACAAGACTCAAAGGAGATGATTGCTTTTGTAATTATCGCGAGTTACTGGTTGCAGTAATCAAAAATTTTTCAATGCTTTCTTATTCAGAATTGAAGTTTTATATCATAAATTTGCCACTGAAGTGCGACTATGCAGTACGGCATAGAATAACCGAAAGGGTTAATATGGTATGAATAAAGGCAACAACAAACCAAAAATGCATAACGAATTTAATAAAAGTCAATGACGAAATCATAATCAGATAATACGGCAAAGAAAATTACATACAGAAATGGCTGATGACTACGCTTCATACATACCTACATACATGGGCTTGCGCAGCCAATTTATGCTAGAGCCGCCACGGAAATATGCTACATATTACAAATACGTCGAATATGATTATTATTGCTATTATTGAGTAGCACGATGAGTGCACATTTGGTTTGGCTAATCAGACTGTTTTTCGCAAAATTTATTCATACACACGCTAAAAGCACGAATAGGTACTCGTACACTGTGCGGTAACAACGAGTGGCGAATACAAAATAACCTTTCTCGATGAAATTTTGCGACATACCCAAATCAAATATGCAGATACATACAGATCTATATATGATACCACGGCCCGCCGTCACTACATGGATATCAGTCAAAAGTGGGAATACGCAGCGGCGGTCATGAATGAAGAGCGCGTACCCATGAAGAGTAAAGGGGTTTATGGGCGATATACATATGTAAAGGTCGTCATAGAGGAAAAACAGTTTATAAAAAAAATAGAAAAAGGATATATGAAGTGCAGCAATGAATGATAATGAAGCACACATAGTCACATACATACGTACATACATACATATGCATATGCATAATAAGGCGCGAGTTCGAAAACAAATGCCATGAAGCACTATCATATCATATCATTTGATATTGTCCGTCTGTCTGTCTGTTCGCTACCCTTCTTTCAACACTATGATTACATAAATACATATCTAGGTACGTACATATTGCAGTGAGCTCAGGTGTGCAGAAAGTATAACAAACAACAATAAGTACATTTGTGAATGTGAAAAATTATGACACGCATAAATTTGAAAGTGCCTCCTGCTGTCAAGGATAACATACATATGTATGTGCAGAAGTGTGCTCTGAGTTACGCGTTAAGGGTGAAGATTTGTTTTGCTATACCTAGTTGAAATAATCACCAACTAAACGCAGGCTTCACGGCTTCGAAGGCTTTTTTGGAATTATCTAAGCATGACATGATCCGCGGCATCATACCTAGTAGGTACGCGTATACTGTAGACTCAGAGCAACAGAAAGTTAGCTAAGGGAATTTATGTAGTTAAAACTAAAACTTGCCAACAACAACATTGTTTCATACAATTTTAGCAGTATTATCCTTGATCATATGTATGTATGTATGTATATGAATTTGCATAATTTTTCGTTTACTTTACAATTCTATATTTTTATTTTTTTTTTCCTACCCTGACCACATTTTTTCGTTCATCTTTGCACTTCATTATCCATTATTCGTGCTAATAATTCAATAATGCATCAGCTGCTTTTTTTTTTTTGGCGTCAGTGAAGCGTACAAATCAGCGTAACCATGAAAACTCAATATGCATTTTATATTAGAAATTTGAGTTTAAGACAGCTGAAATAGTATATGGTTTAAATTTTTTGAAGTTAACTTAGGCGGCGGTATAGTTTTCAGGGAGAGTGAAATTTGAACAGGAAATATGTAGGAGGCACATTTCCGTTGAACGGAAATAGCAAACAGGAGGCTCCCTAGATATGGGTGAAAATATGGACCTGTATAACCCCGTAATATTTCTGAGCAATATTGGTATCAAATTAAAGGTTTTGACCAGGGCTTTTACATAATAGTACCTGGATGACCGAGCTTATCTCGGGCTGCCATTTTTTCGCAGGTACTCGCAAGCGAAATAAAAAGTTAAAATAAACAAATTAGTGGAAAAATTAAAATTTTCAGAAGTTTGCGCCCGAGACCCCTTGTATACTAAATTTCATGAAAATTGTTGAAGCCATTATTGAGATCCAGAACTAAGGTAATTCCGACTCGCTTGGCCGTGATACCTCTACCTCTTCATGTCCTTCTCCCTCATCTTTTCTTTTTCTTTTCTCTTTATCTTTCATCTCCGTTTCCTTTTCCCTTTCCTTTCCCTATCGCTCTCCCTAACCCCTCGTTTTCTCTCACCCTCCTATTCGTTCTCCATTCCCCTCTCCCATTCTATATTGGTTTCCTCTCCCTTCTCCCTTTCCCATTCCCATTCCATTCCATTCGACTTTCTTTTTTCTTTTCATGTTCCCTTTACTTAGGGAACCAGGTTCAGCATTATATCGAAGAGATCTCTATATTGAAGCCATGATTCCCAATTTTCGGAGTCATCTATGTTCAAGTCCCCATTAAGACCTTTAATTTGATACCAGTTTCGCTCAAAAACATTCGAGGGTCAACCGGGTCCACGTTTTGTCCCATATCCGAGGACCCGTCCTAGGCATTACAATTAAAATAGTTCTATGTCGAAGTCCTCATCAAGACCTTTTATTTGATACCCATATCGCTCAGAGATATTCGAGGGTCATCCGGGTCCACGTTTCGATCCATTTCTGGGGACCGGCCTAGGCACTACAATTAAAAGAGTTCTATGTTGAAGTCCTCATCAAGACCTTTCATTTGATACCCATATCGCTCAGAGATATTCGAGGGTCATCCGGGTCCACGTTTCGACCCATATCTGGGGACCCGGCCTAGGCACCACAATTAAAATAGTTCTATGTTGAAGTCCTCATCAAGATCTTTCATTTGATAACCATATCGCTCAGAAACATTCGAGGCTCATCCGGGTCCACGTTTTGACCCATATATCTGGACCCGGCCTAGGCACCATAATTAAAAGAGCTCTATGTTGAAGTCCTCATCAATACCTTTCATTTGATACCCATATCGCTCAGAGACATTCGAGGCTCATCCGGGTCCACGTTTTGACCCATATCTCTGGACCCGGCCTAGGCATCACAATTATGAGAGTTCTATGTTGAAGTCCTCATCAATACCTTTCATTTGATACCCATATCGCTCAGAGACATTCGAGGCTCATCCGGGTCCACGTTTTGACCCATATCTCGGGACCCGGCCTAGGCATCATAATTAAAAGAGCTCTATGTTGAAGTCTTTATCAGTACCTTTCATTTGATACCCATATTGCTCAGAGACATTCGAGGGTCATCCGGGTCCACGTTTTGACCCATATCTCGGGACCCGGGATAAAAGTTAAAAAAAAAATTATATTTTTCGAGAGTTCACCTCCGAAGCTCTCTGCATACCAAATTTCATGAAAATCGTTGGAGGCGTTTTCGAGATCCTGATTATATATATATATATATATATATATATATATATACAAGAATTGCTCGTTTAAAGGTATTAGATGTAGATATATATTATATGTAGATTATAATTTGTAGTTGGGGTTCTCAAGTATGGGCCAAAACCTGGACCTGGATAACCTCGTAATATATCTGGGCATTATTGGTATTTAAATGAAAGATGTTGACCAGGGCTGATAGAGCTCTTTTCCGTAGAAGTGGAAATCAGAGCTACAGTATAGATCTCTCTTCGATCTAATGCTCAAACCGGTTCCCCAGGGAAACGGAACGGAAAAGGAGAGGGAAAAAACAAACGAAAATCGGATGCAAGGGGTTGGTGAGAGGGAGAGAGGCTAGTAATGGGAAGTTGAGATGAATAGGAGGAGAATGGGAGAAGGAATATGAGGGGAAGGGAGATCCCTCTTCGATCTTATGCTAAAGCCGGTTCCCCAGAGAAACGGAAAGGAAAAGGGGTGGGAAAAGGAGAGGGAAAAAACAAACGAAAATGGAATGCAGAAGGTTGGTGAGAGGGAGAGAGGCTAGTAATGGGAAGTTGAGAATGAATAGGAGGAGAAGGAGAGAAGGAATGGGAGAAGTAATAGGCAGGAAAGCGAGAAAAGACAGAAAACAAGAGGTAAGGGAGAGCAGTAGAGAAAGGCAAAGGGAAGGAAAGGGAAATGTGACGGGAAACGGAAAATAAAACGAACACGTAAATGAAAGGGAAGAGAAGGGGAAAGAGAACGGATATAGTATAGGGAAAGGGAGTGGTAGACGAAAGGACATGAAGACGGGCGAACTTTTTAATAGATACATTTTTTCCCTCACTTGTTTTGTAACTAATTTGATTTTGCTAAGGCCTGTCAACCGAGGAAAGCTCGGTCATCCAGGCACTTGCATTTGTTGTACCGTCGTGGGCCGTCGCTTGGGTATTTGCAAATTCTCATTAGAGAACTGCATTAGATTTCGATTCGAGAATTATAAATTATAATTTTATAATTTTCTCGTTGGGAGAATGATGTTGCATTTTGATTGAGATCGCTGTGATTCTCGACAGTCTTTCGAATCGTCCTCCAGCGTTAGAGATTTGAGAAAAGGGTTAGTACTAGAGTCACTCTCAATGCGATATCTAATCTCAGTGGTTGTTGGATATGTATTAAAGTTGGAATACAGGACTTGGCAAATTTTTATTGTTTTGTGTATTTCCTGATCCGCAATGCCTTCTACGGACGAGAAGTGCGCTGAACTAAGACAACTAGGGCGGAGTCTGTCAAAAGCTGGACATTGAACAGAGATTTTCCAGAGTGGCAACAGCATCGGTTTCGTTGCATGCCGTACCTACACGCCTGACTCTGGACCAGTGCCATTTTGAACGCCTGAGATGGTTGTGAGACAGTGCCCTGTTATAGCATGCCGACCATTAGTCTGCAGTCTGCAGTCTACTCTAGGAAGCGTGAGTAGGTAGATAGTGTGCGATTTCTGCGTTTAATGACCGAAGCATAATTTGCAAGTTGGCAGGGTCATCATCCACTGGAAATCGCCCTTGCGACGTCCTCCATCTTATTTCACTCGATTCCCTGGTGTGGATCGTAACACTTCTATTCGTTCATGTAACTTGGCCCTGCACTAATTCACACACTTACATTGCTATTCTGAGCGTTACCGGAAAATTACTTTGCTAGTAATTTATGTTGTTGAAAATTGTTACCATCTTTTCAATTGGTATTCTGGCACAAATGGTAAAGCTGTCAAAGCATTTCCATACGAACGGAATGGAATCGGGCTGAAAATGGTAACAAAATGTTACCACATATTGAAGTGGTAACTTAATTTTCTCCTGCCAGAATACGAAAAGGGTGTTTAAAGTACCAGATTCTTCATTTCACCAGTAAAGTAAATTATGTTACCACACCGGAATAAGGCCGTTAGAGTTGGTCGTCGCTGCCGTGATTTTGCTTTGATTGCTGCCTGGCTATCGATGAAAATGTTTATACGAGAGTTTGAGGACGTTAGTTCAGCTGCAAGTTCCGCTGCTTTTGAGGCAGCATAATCCTCAGCTTGAAGGATATTGCAGTAGTCCGGTAGTTTGAAGGATTGTTGTATCCTAAGCTCCGGACGAAACACTGCAGCTCTCAGCCTTGTGTCCATCTTTGCTCCGTCTCTAAATAAGTTGCACTTATGGCGATTGGTTCGTAGTCCTTTCTTCCATCCGTCCTGTTTCTATTATTACCGGTGGTTCACTGCTAAGGTCAATTTGGGCAGTAACGTAGTCTGAGCTGCCGTTTGGCCCCCTTATTTTACTGTGTCCAAAAGATCGTTGAGTGAATTGTCCTATTATTCTGAGGCCGCGGAGTACATGTTGAGTATTTTATTTAGCGCTGCTGAGGGGGTTGTGCATAGCGCTCCTGTTGTACATAAACAACAGAGCCTCTGTGAAAGACCCTCTAGCTTCTGTGCATACCTCTTTTTTCAAATGCCGTCCACCATACCAGAATTCCGTAGGACAATATATGTAGGGTGCACAACAGACGTGAAGAGCCAGTGTGTTAGTTGAGTTGATAGGCCCCCAGTGTTTTGCAAAGTATCCTGTTGCAGGCATACAGCAGCGAAATGGTTACTTTCTTGACTCCTTCCTCCTTGGGCCTTCACGTCAGCTTGCTGCCCAATATGACTACCAGATATTTCGTGAATGATTTCATGGTTAACGTGTGATTGCCCATTTTACCAATACCGATACTGAAATTGACTAAAAAATTCATGAAAATTTAGTAAAATTTATATTTAAAGCGCTAATCATTAAAAAAAAGTACCCATCATTAATTTTCTTGCATTCACCCTCTGTTAAGGCAGCAGACACTGTATGATAACATTTTCAGTTAACATTTCACTGCTAATTAATAGCATCCAAACCGCCCCAATGTTAATTTGAAATTTTATAGCAATTCAGTGTAAAATTGGTCAAATTTCGCTGTAATCTTGATGCTGACGCTGACGTCGCTGCCAGTAGCCCAACAGCTGCAGCAGAGTGGCTACGCCTGTTAACTGTTTCGCTGTTAACACCGAACAATGATTTGATTGGCGATGAAAGAATGTTTGGCAATATATAATAAAACAACCGAAACATAGTATGTATTTTTTTTGTAACTATTGGTCACAGAAAAGTCTAGATTCAATTCAATTCAATTCAATTCAATTCAATTCAATCGTTAAGGTGGTTTCAAAAAGGTAGTTTCATAGCAGAGAATATTTAGAACATCTGTTTTATTAGAAATTTGTAGCAAAATACATCTAACTACAAGCCAATTTTAATGAAAAAATCACGTTACGACACGACTCGGAGGAGTGTTTGGAAATTATGTGCGATGTAGAATGTGCACAATACATGGCAGCTCTGAATTGATTACTAGAAATTCTTCACGCGATATTTGAATGCAGGTTCAGTTTAAAAATAGAACTTAAGCAAGCTATTTCACTCGCTTTCAAAGACACCGCAGCAGATCAGGGGGCTTAGAATATACCCGTGGTAAGGAATGCCTGTCGTAAGAGGCGACTAAAATCAACCGGCCTAGAGGGTTGATTATGACCAAAAAAATCGTTCGCACAACAGTCGGGCTAGTGTCTGAAGGGACAAGTACCCGAGCATACCGGATTTATCCGGCAAAGCACTGTCACATCGCGTACACTCCACATAACCTTCGGGGAGTGTCTTGGTGGCTACAACAACAACAACAACTCGCTTTAAAAGACTCAACCGCCTCCTGCATCGCCGCTACATCTGCCTGGAAAACGCTGCAGTGTTCAGGTAAACAAAATTAAATATTTAGCTCCCTTCGGCTGAATAGACTCCTCCTCCCAACCTAGCATTAAGCTTAGCTCCATCAGTGTATATGTGGAAAGCATTTTTCGGCATCGGAGGACTGCTGGCCCAATGGTTTCTATCTGGAATTACTATTTCATAATTCCTTTTGAAAATACCTATCGGGTTCTAACCCCAATCCAACACCAAATAAAAAAATTTCTAATTAATTAGAAGCAAATTATTGGGTTCTTAGAAACAGCGGTCACCCCTCGGCAGTAGAGGTCTCCCTTTTCTGCTGCCTCTAGCGGGTCGCGATAGAAATACTTTCTTAGCCGGCGCACCTTCATCCAGTCCTCAAACCATGACCTGCTCAACCCAGTCGCGCTGAACTATGCATTTTGATGTCTACGTAAAGCTCCTACAGCTTATCATTAAATCTCTATCGATACTCGCCATCGCTAACGCGCTTAAGTCCATAAATCTTCCGGAGAACTTTTCTCTCGAATGCTCCAGGTGCCATACCAGCCGATTTTGATATCGTCCATGCTGCTGCGCCATACATGAGGACTGGAATAAAGATATAAACATACTCCAATATTTCGCCAGAGATCCTTCGCTGACCAAAAACAACAGCGCACATTGAGTCGCGAAGTGGTGGTAACAGAGGCGCAGCAGCCCAAAGAGCAAACAGTGGTTGTTTATGGCTGCGTCTTCGACGCTGCTCTCGACCGCGCTGCTGCTGCGACTATCGGCAGATTTCTACGAATGCCGAAAAAAAACAAAAACGACGACCAACGAGTCGACAACAACACGAACGAACCAACCAACCAACAAGCCGGACGACCAAACAGACGACTGACGTTACGACGAGCTGGAAGAACTCGCAGGGTCCAGAGCACACAAATCCAAGCCGCAGTTGTTGTTTGCGTGTGTGCGTGTATATTTTTTTTTTGGCTTGTCCAATTGCCTTTTGGCTCTGCCATTCGTATTGGCATTTGTTCGTTGTTGAAGATTGAAAGACTATTTGAACAGAGGGTTGTGGGGGGCCACATGCGAGTGTGTGCGTATCTACCCAGCAAAAAATCTAAGCCTTATTTAAGAATTATTTAAGAAGATTTAAAGGCCAATAAATAAAGAGTGAAAATTGTAAAGGAGTGAAAATTGTAAGCAAAAGTTGCATGGGCAAGGGCTTAAAAAAAGGCTGACTTTCCTGTGTTGATGTAATCAGGCCTCTCGCTCTGAGAGGAAGCCTTATTTCAAAGGCTTATCCGCCTTGGAAATAAGGTTTTTTATGAGAACTTATTATCGCCTGATAAGCAAGCCTTGTGTGGTGTACTTATACCTTATTAAATCCTTAGTAAAAATGTGGTTTTTGTTTAGCTGCATAATTCACATTTTCTGCGCAATTTAAGCTATTTAATAATAAAAAATATATTCTGCTAGGGTTGAAAGTTATTGCTAAAGTAAAGGAATTGGAAAAAAGGTGTGTTTATTTGATGAAATGGCTTTAAATTTTTGTCGGTAGATGTCTCCCCGATCTAGCCAAGACTCAACCCAACGCCGTTCGTTAAAGCGCGGAATTGGAAAAAATTTTCTAACGTACGGTATTCGAAGATAGTTTCGAAATCGCGGAGACATCTATCGACAAAAAATTTAAACCATTTCACTTATTCACAACAGAAAAAATTGGCATAATCAGTAAAGATCAGTTTAATGAGTAGCTGGCATACTCTCTAAAAGTCTCTAATATTTTGTATGGAAACTGTCAGCCAAGAGAGCAGAATCCAGTATAAGCGGGCAGCGAAGTGCCCAAAAAAACACTCCTATGGCCCAGTTTACGCTCAGATCAAAATTAACGTGGTCAAATATCTCCTATTGCTTTTCCATTAAAGCGAAAAATGAGAGAGAGAGAGAGAGAGTGGGAGAGCACAAATTTCGACCGAGACTCGGCGCTGACACCGAATGAAAGTGCAGCCAATCTCTCACAGAGAGTAAAAATCGTAAAATGAGGGAAAAAGTGTATTTGACCGCGTTGATTTTGATCTGAGCGTAAACTGGGCCTATCAAAACGCTTGGAGCAGAGAGAATGAGTGCACAACAGCAGGCAGCGCTGCCAGCGTCGTCCTATTTTATACATAGCTTAGGCTTCAGCTATCAGCCTAAACTTTTTGCTGGTTTGCTGTGTGTTCATGTTTGTGCATGTCTTTTTTTCTTCTTGGTTTTTGCATATGTACTGCTCTCATACCCTTATTATACGCTTGATGCGCTTGGTCCACTCGCTTGCGCAAACCGCGACCAGTTTCATTTGTATTTGAAACGCCGGACCGGAAAGAAGGACTCGCGAGAGCAGCTTGGCAAACGGGCGATCGAGCGAGCTGAGCGCAGTTTTTTAGCTTTAAGCGCCTCTCCTCAGTTTTTTTAACATTTTTGATTTTAATTCAATTATATGGAAAAAAAATTTCGGCAAATCCTACAAAAAAAAAATTTGGCAAAAAACAAAAAATTTTCGGCAAAAAACAAATTTTGGCAAGTACATATTTGATAAAAAAAAAGAACAAAAAGATATTTAAAACAAAAAACAAAACAATTTTTTGGCAAACGTTAGCATATATGATTTTATAATTTGAATTTCATGCAGAAAAATTACAGTAGCGTGAAAAAAAAGTTTTAATTTGCTTTTATTTTAAATAAAAAATAGTTACAAATTAAAAAAAAAATTTAAGTGACGCGCGTGTGTTTTTTTTTTACAACAAAAAAAAAACAAACGAGACGCGGAAAAATTTCGCAAATAACGAAACTAGTGTGTGTCTCGCGCGCTGAGCAACGACGGAAAAAATCAAAATTCAAAATTCGAATTTTTGCGGTTGAAACGGTTAAAACGCGAAAAGCGGCGGCGAAAAAACAAACAACAAACAGAAAAGAGTTTACTTCGCATTGAGCATAAAAAAATAATAAAAAACTTTAAATAAAACACTACAAAACTTGTATGCAAATACGCTACGTAAGCGCGTAATCGAGCCAACTAGCAGCCGGTTGGCTAGCAGCAGAAATTCAACACAGCGAAAACAAAATTCGTTAGACTCCTTAGTTACATTCAATTCTTCAATTTAAGTGTTTGTATATTTTGGGTTGTTTTGAGTTCAATTGAAGAAAGAAGGAAAGAAGAAGAGGAAAAAAATTCAATAAATAACGCAGAAACAAAGCAAATAAAATTAAAAAAAACAACAACAACCAAAACAAAAAATTTAACAAAACATAAAACGAAATCATAAAAACAGCGAACAACTCAATTTTACGAAGCAGCAAAAACAGTAAGCAAAGAAAAATAATACAAAAAGCAGAAAGAAAAGTTAAAAAAAAATAACAAAGACCATTCAACGAATAAAACAAATGCGAACAAAAAAAAAATTCGAACTTAATTATTAGAAGAAAAATATATAAAAACCTAACAGTATGCTAACGAAGCCACTACTAGAATGTTAGTAAAATGGTACTAAAAAGTACTAATAAAGTACTCAAAAGGTACTAAAGAAATACTCAAAAGGTACTAAAAAAAGTACTCAAAAAGTACTAAAAAATACTCAAAAGGTACTAAAAAAATACCCAAAAGGTACTAAAAAAAGTGCTCAAAAAGTACTCAAAAGGTACTGAAATAGTACTAAAAAAGTACTGAAATAGCACTAAAAAAGTACCAAAAGGTACTAAAAATTTACTAAAAAATTACTAACTGGTAGTATATAGTACACAAAAAATACTGAAATATTACTAAAAAAGTACCAAAGGCTACCAAAAAGTAACTAAAAAAGTACTTGCTTACAACTTACTAAGTAGTACATAAAAAATACTGAACTAGTGCTAAAAAACACTAAAAACAATAACGAACAGTGCTAAAAATAATAACACAAAATAGTACTAAACAGTTTCAGTAAAGTATTGAAAAAGTACTAAAAATTTAATGAAAAAGTACCAATTAACAATAAATAAAACTTAAAAAAGTACTAATTTTAACTATATAGCACACAAAAAAAACTGAAATAGTGCTAAAAATGCTAAAAGCAACATTGAACAGTACTAAAAACAAAAACACAAAATACAGTTACACAATAAAATACTAAATTTTTTAACAAGGCTACCAAAATCAACTAAATATTATAGAAGAAAAGCAAAAACAGTGTTAAAATTGTACTAAAAGAGTACTAAAATAATACTAGAAAAGTATTAAAAAAGTAGTAAAAAATTAATAATTAGAACTAAAAAGCGCACAACAATTACTGAAATACTGCTACAAACACTAAAAACCATATTGAACAGTATTAAAAACAATAACACAAAATAGTACGAAACAATTTTTTACAAAAAAAAGCTACTAAAAATAACTCAAAATCTTAAGTATACAAGAAAAATAAATAAGAAAAAAAAAAAAGCAAACGGTAGCCCCAAAGCTTGAGCGTGTGGTGTGGTGGCTTCAGCGCCAACCCACCAACCAACTGGCAACGAATAATAGCCGTTGGTTAGTTTTTGTTGTTCTGCTTTGACAAGCGAGTGTTCATTCTCATCCGCAACGAGTTGTGATGCAGAGCCGTTACAAGAAAATAATAGATAACAACAATAAAAAAATCACATTAAACAATATTTGGTGGTTGAGTAGCTAAAGTGTTAATTGGAATTTTGAAAAAAAAAACATAAATAAAGAAAAGTATAAAAACAAAAAATATAAATTTTGAAAAAATAATAATTGGTGAACAAATTTACTTAATAATTTTTCAAAGCAGCCGAAAAAGCAGCGAGAGACGTCCAGCAGCGCGGCAACGCACACAACGTAACCGTAAACAGCAGCAGTTGTGCAATGTAAGTTTTTTTTTTATTGTTTAATACTTAGTTGTTGTTAATATTTTAGTTTTTATAATATTTTTTAGAATATATCTAAATACTTGTTTTATTAATAAATAAAGAAGCCTCCAGAGTTACCTATTAAACCGACCCATTACGTACATGCAAGTCGATATTCCGTGAATTGTAAGTAATCAGGCGCGCCATGAGTCGCTTCCGCTCCATATGATAAATGACACCAATAAGCAATATCAAGGGAAACCAAAGCATTATGTATCCTGTTGATCTTTGCAAAGCAATAGAACTCAGTCGTCGCTGTCTAAGCTTTGGCGGCCGGAAAAAACTTCTATAATTCGCATACACATACCCCCATTTGAACTTCATAGCCGCCTAAGTGAAACTTTCGTAGGCGCTTTTATCAAAAATTAGATTTTACAAACTCCTGACGCCGAGCTCTATCGATTCATACCAAAAAATTGCTCTTTGGAAAGCTCACCAAGCTCCATATTTTCTTCTAATGTCCTTTTCAGCTCTGAAGTCTTGGAGCTGGGCGTCAGGAATTCAATTCTAATTTTTGGCACAAGTGTTCGTTAGGCGGTTATGAAGGTAATGATGTTTAAACAAAGGTACATATTATTCCCGGAATCTTTCTACTTTCCTTAATTGGCGGTTTAAATGTCAAGTCAAGCAGATTTTGTGAGCTTCTAACAAAGCGCACCGTCAGTCGCTTCTGCTCCATGATAACTGACACAATTAAGAAAAATCAAGCGAGACCAAAATATTATGCACTGGATCTTTTCAAAGAATTGCAGCTCGATCGTTGTGGTCTTTTGGGCTACTTATACAAAGATTTTCTCTGAGAAGACCCCTGGTGAAATTTTATGCCAAATAATTTTCTAGAACAATTTTAACCCCCTATCGACCTTCGAAATGGAGATGTTAGCGGGTTAAGGTATTTTATGAAATTAAAGCTCATGCAATTTTACTATATGTTTCCTAACCACATATTTCTATCAGACATGTATTTTAACCCTTTTTTTCTTTTATTTTAAAATCACTCAGGTACACTGAAAAAACAAATTAGGTACTCGGATTATGGAAAAGTGGGAATGATTCGGCGCTAAAGACATATTTTCATTGTTTGAATGTACGATTTTCTTCAGATCAAGGAGTATAAACCATGTTTTAAAGAAAATTGTACATCAAAATATGAAAATATGTATGTATGTTAGAGCGGGTCCATTTGTATAGGAGTGAAAAAAGTGAAAAATCGCATACGCGGATAATGTTCTAAGGACTATTCTAACTAACTTTGCCAAAGAAACCATGGGTCTTAAACCAATTCTTAGTCCGCGGGTTTTAAGCCGAAGTTTTTTTGACAGGTAAAAAAAAATTTTGTATTTCGTAGGCAGAAAAAAATGATTCGAACTTCTTACCAAGAAGCCACGATATACTTTTCCGAAGGACTTTGATGTGCTGAATCCGAATCTGAAGTCAAAATTACCAAATTCGAAATAGTTTTCGGGATATCTTGACTTGATTAAAAATGCAAGTGCAAAAAGTGCAATTTTCTTAAATGCTATTCTATGCATGTTATACCAATACCTACACATCTGCAGTAGCAGCACATTGGCAGCGCAGTAGATAAAAGCCCATTTACGGGTATAACATGCATAGAATATACCCGTGCAGAGGCATTGCGCGAGTTGGATGTATTTACTTGATCGCCTATAACTTTTCCATTTTACCATGGATTTTCTTCGTTGATAGCTTATATTTTTCCCAATAGAATGGAGCTTCATGTAAAGGAGTAAAACAGAAGGTGAAGACATTGGTTTAAAAGATATTGCTGAAAAATTCAATTTTTTCTTCAAAAAATCGTAAAAAATCGAAAAAATTCAAATTGAATCGTCAATATTTCAGAAACTATAAGAGTTACAGAAAAATGTTATAGCAGCGATGAAAAGGAAATTTAATTTTCTTTCGTTGAGTGTCACTCCAAGGAAGATAGCTCACTGCGTTAAAAAGGTATACAGGATTAAGTGGAGCCAGTGGCCAAATAACGGTAAATTGCCGATATCTCAAAAACCTTCCCATAGAATTAAAAATGAGCCCGATTTTCGGAATCAGCGACCGATTTTACATATAGATAGGATGGTCACGTCCAAAGTACAGACAAAAAATTTCATTTTGTGATCCAGTGTTATTCTTTGTGCAAAATTTCATTCCTTTTTGACTTCTCCTTACAGAGATGTCACGTTACAAATTCCCAAAGGGTGTTCCAGAAATATCTTTGTTAAAAAGTAGGCGTGGTCATAACCGATTTCACTAAATTTTTGCGTTTCTATTAACACAAGTTATAAAAGTGTATAAACCAAGTTTCGTTATAATATCTCAATTATTTGTCGAGTTATAGGCTAAGAAATCTCGTATATTCCTTTGTCTAAAAAGAGGTGGTGCCACGCCCATCTTCCAAAATTTTTATATTTTTTGTTTCCGGTCTATTGTGGAACTCATGCCACAAAATTTCTATGAATTATCTCTATATTTGACAAAGATATCGCTTAAAATGTTTTTATTAGGCCACTTTATAATACACATATATAAAAGTGGGCGTGGCCGTCAACCGATTTTGGAAATTCTTCGTCCAAACATTTGCCTAAGTAAGTATGTCACGTGTACGGAATTTCATCGATATATCTTCAACGGTTTCTAAGTTATGGCTAATAAAACTTTCAATGTTTGCCCCTTAATAAGTGGGCGTGGCACCGCCCATTTTCCAAAATTTTTGTGTTTTTTTGTTGTATGTCCATAGTTGGACTCATGTGACAAAATTTCAATGATAGATCTTTATATTTGACAGAGATATGGCTTAAAATGTTTTTATTAGGTCACTTTGTAATATACATATATGAAAGTGGGCGTGGCCGTCAACCGATTTTAACTATTTTCCGTCCAAACGTTTGCCTAGGTAAGTAAATCACGCGTACCAAATTTCATCGATATATCTTCAATGTTTTCTGAGTTATGACATATAAAACTTTCCATGTTTGACCCTTAATAAGTGGGCGTGGCACCGCCCATTTTCCAAAATTTCATCAAATTTCTTCCTAGGGGCCTGAGCTCAACACGTGGGTAAAATTTCATCGCTCCAGCTATATTAGTGACTGAGATACCAAATTTCCGATTTTTTCTATATAGGAAAAGTGGGCGTGGTCATGCTCCGATTTCGCCCGTTTTCAATACCAACCGTCCCAATCTCGATACCAACTTGCATTTCAAATTTCATCAAAACATCTCAATTTTTGAGCGAGTTAGAGTGTTTACAGACGGACGGACAGACGGACGGACATGGCTCAATCGATTTCTCTTTTCACCCTGATCATTTTGATATATATAAGTCTATATCTATCTCGATTATTTCATTCTGTTACAATCCACCGTTATGTGATTAAAACTATAATACTCTGTGTACTAGTACAGCTGAGTATAAAAATACATTGTGTTTGCACTGAAAAGTATGCAGATTTTAAAACAGCGATATCTCGGAGACCAAAAAAGACACGTTAACAAGGTCACCGGCATTTGAAAGTGCAAAGCCTATTTGTTAAGATAATGGTCGTAGACTTTAAATGAAATCATAACTTTCGGCTGGCCCTAACTCCAAAATTTGAAGAAAATTGCACTTTTTGCACTTGCATTTTTAGGTCAAGTTATCTCGAAACCTATTTCGAATTTGGTCATTTTGACTTTAGATTCGGATTCAGCACATCAAAATCCTTCGGAAAAGTATATCCTGGCTTCTTGGTAAGAAGTTCGAATCATTTTTGTCTGCCTACGAAATACAAAATTTTTTTTTACCTGACAAAAAAACTTAGGCTTAAAACCCGCGGACTAAGAATTGGTTTAAAATCCATGTTCTCTTTGGCAAAGTTGCTTAGAATAGTCTATAGAACATTATCCGCGTATGCGATTTTATCGAAAAATAATCGACCCTACCTAATGTATGTATATATTTAGCGCCGAATCATTCCCATTTTGCTACAATCTGAATAATTTCTTTTTTGAGTGTACCCTCAGTCCGACTCTTCTGTGCGAATCATTTTCGAGTCTTATTTCAATCGTATTTTAAGCAGACTCCGGCATTATTAGAATAAATTTTTATTTAGATACTTAATTATTCGAATAAAAATTTATTTTTCAAATTTTATTCAGATAAATTCCCCACGAATAAATTATTCTGAGGTTTATTCGTTATTTCAAATAATAAATAAAAACTCAGGGTATAACAAAAAAACAACTGAGTAATAGCAAAAAAAATTTTGTTTATTTTTTTGTTTGTTTGTATGTTTGTTTGTTTTTACCAGAGTTGTAATTATTATAAGAGAAAAAATAAAAATCAAAAAATTATTATTATTGAAAGAAACATATTTTAAAAGTCTTTCCATAATATTTATTTCTGAGATATTTTTTTAAGTCTTTTTGTAATTATTATGAATGAGAAATTTTGTTTTATATCTTCAAAGACTTTTATATTGAGACAAATTTGAAAAAAGTCTTTGAGTAATTATTATCCGTAACAAATTGTTTTTTAAGTCTTAAAGGACTTTTTACATATGTAAATGAAAATTATCTATTATTCGAATAATTTGGTTTCTGAATAAACGAAATTATTTATTATTCAAATAAAGATTAAAAAAATTTATTCATCTATTATTCGTTATTGGAATAAATTTTGCCCAACTCTGATTTCACGTCTCTTTCTAATATATTTTTTAAACATTTTTCAATCGTTTTCTGATCGTTTTTGTACCTTTTTTCGGGTAATATTTCTATTGTTTTTTTTTTTTTGATAATTTTCGAATCTTTTTTGGAATCTTTTTTTGATTGATTTTTTGAATTTTTGATTAATCAATTTTTAATCATCAAAGTAGATCGAAAAGGACTCAGTAAGATGATTTTTATAATATGACAAAGAAATAAAATCACTTTTTAGTCGCCGGTCTGACCCATTTTCCAGTCTTCTTCTAATCGCGAAGCTGATTAATCAGTTTTTGATCATCAAAGAGTCACGAAAAAGTCTTAGTATAGTAATCAGTTTTCATAACCCACATAGCATTTGGAAGACTGTTTTATGAAAACTGACTATACTGAGTCTTTTTCGATCGCCTTTGATGGTCGAAAACTGATAAATCACTGTCGCGATTAGAAAAAGAGTCCAAAAGGTGTAATATCAGCGCCTGATTTTATATTTTATCATAAAAAAATCACCTTACTGAGTCTTTTTCGAAGCACTTTGATGATTAAAAAAGAAATTTATTACAAATTGATCATGCTAAAGATCATCGAAATGTGATGGTTTACTTTGATTTTTTAGAAAAACAAAATACTTAGCCACACTAGTACATAAAGTTATTATTTTTCGAAAAACATTTTAGAAAATTATATATTAGACTAGCTGAATCGCCAGGCGTTGTTCTGCCTAAATTTATTCCTATAATTCAGAGATATTCAGCATGAAGGATTAAGTTTGTGTGGGAGGTGCCACGACCGCACAATATTTTCAATTTTTGTTTAGCCTAAAACCGATTCGAGGTAACTACGAATAAACTTGCAGAAGGAAGTATTCAGTTTAGTCCAGATTTTTAGGTTTTAAGGTGATTTTCTTTTCGAATTTCTTCCGTTTAAACTGCCTTTACTTATTCCCTTGCCGTTTTTCCAGACGAAGTGAACATTGCAAGCTAAAAGAGAGAATTCACTTAGTAAAAGAAAAAAAGAGTTTCGAGCAGCCTTTAACAAACTTCGTTAAAAGTCCGTCTCCACATACATATGTAACTTGATTCGCCAACGAAACATGTAGCGAAACATCTCGCGAAGTAGCCCGTCTGCACGTGGCTAATCGTTATTCAGTTTGACATTTCAAATTCTTGCTCTTCTTAAATGTTTGTATGTTTGCTTATTTTTGCGTTTTTGTTTTGGGCTGTGTGAGATTTCGATAGATTTTCGATACAAAATTAGAGAAGGCATCGATATTATCGGGCTTGGCAAGCGGATTGAGAACGAATCACGCATTGCATTCTTCATTCGCTCTCAGAAATTTGCATGGAAATTGGCGGGTTGCGGCACTGCTTTCGAGATCGAAACCGACGCGTCGATTGAGAGAGCGAATGCAGATAAAAAGAGCGATTGCAGATAAAAAGAGCGAAACGCGTTATGTAGAGACATGGTATTAGTCTACATGAGATCAAAATACTTGCCAGTGTTTGATGTTAAAGGCGTGTAAATAATCTCACCGTAATGTTGAAACCACGATCTTGCCCCCTTTTTTTGAGCAATGCTCTATTTTGAACTAATTAATTTGTTACGAATTCTAAAAAAATTTTAATTAACCTAAGCCTACCTAATTGGAACTACATATGTATGTACATATATATGCGCGCAACTTATCCACATGCTCTTACCCACATTTTAACACATATGTAAGTATTATTGAGCATATTTTGCTATCCATACATACTTTTGTACAAATGTATAAATATCTATGCCAGAAGAGGGTTGTTATAACTACTGCAAAGATATCGTAAAGGGATGCGAATGTGCAACAGCTAAAACAGCTGAGGCTCAGCTTACCGGCAGTGGCAGAAAAAGGCTGAAGAAAAAAAAGCCGGCTGTTTGTAACTTCAGCTTTTGTAAAATTTTGCGCAGCGCTGGCGGTTGTACTCGTACATATCGCTCTTCTTTTAATTACATTTACTCACATAACCACTTCAGTATGCTATCGCAAATAATATGTAGCTACAACAAAAATAAAAACAGCCGGTTTACAGCTGTCAATAACAACCACCGGCGGAATGCCCTAGAAAAATTCCGTTGTTTGCGCAGTTTCTCAGTTGGAATGCTACACAAATGTGACAGAACGTTAAGGATTATTGGTGGTTTATTTTTCGCTAGAACGAATGTGCAAAGATTTTCTTAAAGACTTTAATTTATTGCAAGCTTTCTCGTCGATGATATCAAGTATAATAAAAATTTTTTAATACTTTGAGTTCATTTCCGATTTTGTTGTTTGTTTTTCCGATAGGATCGGTTTGTAAAGAGAAACTGAAAAAACTGAAAAGAGATACTAAAGATGGCACATCGCCGAAACCGGTTTATAAACAAATCAAACTTAACAAGTGATGACGCAAATTCGTTCCACAATACAACACTTTCACTTGACTTAATTAATGGCGTTTTCTTTTCTGACAAAAAATGTTGCCCTTTAATATCTCAATTACACTACTCGACAAATTTTGATCACCTTTAACCACCAAAAATGAAATAATACTTTTCTAAAGCGAAATTTTACGCTGATTCCGAATATCATCTCCATTTTTTTGTGGCAGACCCAGTTTTTGAGATATTGGTAAAAATGTGGAAAAAGCCATATATGCAAGAAATTGCATCACATAAGTGCATCAAAAAGTTTTATTAGACATCATGGTGATTTGACATTTATGAAGTGCTGGTAGAGTGAGCTCCAACAAACATTTTTTGCTTTCACACTCCAAAATTGGTCGTCGTTTGGTTACAACGGCAAAAATAATGAAAAAAAATTTGAAAAAAATCGAGTTTTTTTAAAGAAATTTCAGATTCGACTGTCCAAAAATCAGAAAAATTGTATGGGGGACAAAAAGTTAGCCGCCCTATCATATGGAGAATTTAATTGTTAACATTTTAAGACTAATTGTGTGATAATCGGATGTACCGTTATTTATATTTATCTATTTTTATTGAAAGTCCTTAACCAAAAATTTTTCGGAAGAGTAAAATTTCAACAACAAAATTGGGTTTATTCATAAAACTTTATTAAGGAGTAATACTCAAGATTATTTAATTCCATTTATTACGTGTTTTGAAGTGCACAATTAACTCTCCAAACAGCGATTAATAGGAAAAAAATTAATTGAATAAAAAAATATCTGCATTTCGCCATTTTAAAGAGAGGATAAATAATGAGCGATGTGAGTAAGTACTTTTGACTACTCTTTTGTGATTTTCTGCATTTGTTACACGTATGATTGTCTAAAAAATAATCTCCCATCATATCCTCGTACCAAGACCCTTGATATCGCCATTCAAAAACTATTAAGTCCTGATGAAATCTCTCACCCTGTTCATCACTTTCTGCACCTAAGTTTGTGGGGAATTATGAAGATGTTAATGCTAGAAATGAATTTTAGTCGGTATATTACTTTCCTTGCTATATAGTGCAGAAAATCACAAAACAGTAGTCAAAAGTACTTACTCACATCGCTCATTATTTACCCTCTCTTTAAAATGGCGAAATGCAGATATTTTTTTATTTAATTAAATTTTTCCCTATTAATCGCTATTTGGAGAGTTATTGTGCACTTCAAAACACGTAATAAATGGAATTAAATAATCTTGAGTATTACTCCTTAATAAAGTTTTATGAATAAACCCAATTTTGTTGTTGAAATTTTACTCCTCCGAAAAATTTTTGGTTAAGGACTTTCAATAAAAATAGATAAATATAAATAACGGTACATCCGATCATTACACGATTTATCTTAAAATGTTCACAATTAAATTCTCTATAGGATAGGTGGGCTAACTTTTTTCCCCCGTACAATTTTTCTGATTTTAGGTCAGTCGAATCTGAAATTTCTTTAAAAAAACTCGATTTTTTTCAAATTTTTTTTAATTATTTTTGCCATTGTAACCAAACGACTTGACCAATTTTGGAGTGTGAAGGCAAAAAATGTTTGTTGGAGCTCCCTCTACCAGCACTTCCTAGATATCAAATCGCCACGATGTCTAATAAAACTTTTTGATGCACTTATGTGATGCAATTTCTTGCATATATGGCTTTTTCCACATTTTTACCAATATCTCAAAAACTGGGTCTGCCACAAAAAAATGGAGATGATATTCGGAATCAGCGTAAAATTTCGCTTTAGAAAATTATTATTTTGCTCCTGTTGATTTTTGGTGTCGGGTAGTGTTATCGAATTACGTAACATGACTTTCTATAAAATGGCTGAATTTGTAGTTAAGGTGCCCTCTTACTTAGTCAGAGGATAACATTCGTTGAAATAACCACACAAGCTTACAAAATGGCTAAGAAAATCAAACAGGGCAACATTTTTTCGAGAAAAGAAAACGGCATAAGCTTGGCTTAAAATTTAATTCAAAGTTCGACTTGGATAGATAGATAGGTACTTCCCAGCAAACACAGTCTCTAACATTGGAAATTTTGTCGAGATTACCTTAGATAACTAGTGTAATTCTCTATATATTCTCAAATCGATAACTAGGGTTGAAAACTACACTAGAATTCGATTAGCGTGTGATTAGAGAAGGAGCCAAATCTCACGCCTTTTATCAATTCTCAATATATTTCTGTGATATATTGAATATACATACATATGTATATTGAAATTAGATACTAAAAAATGGTAAAGTTAATATCACCATCGTACAATGTTTTCCATTAAAAAGTACAAGAAGTACCTTTAATTTAAATAATAAGACTGAATTTTGTTTAAATTTCAGTTCTTATAAATGTGGTAAACATATACATGTCAATATACCTATGTAATCATATGCAATTTAGGCACATATTGCGTTAATAAAATCTAAACAATGAAAAAATCATGTAAAAGGAGACAAAACTTTGTTTTTCATTTCAATTGGAAGTATTTGCAAATTCTGATTAGAATCTCATTAGAGAACTACATTAGAATTCGATTCGAGAACTATAATTTTCTCGATTTGAGAATTAGGTACCCTTTTGTTTGAGAACGCTATGATTCTCTATAGATTTTCGAGTCGTCCTCTAACGTTAGAGATTTGAGAACGAGGCTAGTTCTCGAGTCATTCTCAAATCGATAACTAACCTCAGTGTTTGTTGGGTTATTCGGAGGATGATACGCACCGCGACCTATGGGTCTATTGTGCACTCCAGCTCATTACAATACCTACTCTAGGCCAATCTCACATACAAAATTGAGTATTGCGTTTAGCCTCAGGGTGGATATTTGGCTACTCTCAAGCTGATATTGCCCAAGTCTGCTCTGTCTCCTTCTAGATATGGCCGTGCATTCGAGAAGAATATGCTCAGCGGTCACATCATCCATATCACAGAACCGGCACAGACTACTTGAGTAGATGCCTATTCTGTGCATATGGCTTTTGAGTCTGCAGTGACCAGTTAAGAGTCCGGTCAGGATTCTCAGTTTGCTTTTGGAGCAGCTCCATAATCTCCTTGAAGCGTTTTTTATTGTGCCCTCCTGACAACAGTTTGGCCTGGCGCATTCCAACAGATTGTCGCCAGTGCTGCTCCCTCATTGTGATTTCCTCAATTCTAAGCTCTTCCCGTATCGTATGTGGTCCTATATATAGGACAGGCTCAGGTCCTATTGGTTTTTGCCGACGCTGCCTCTCTAGCAAGGCCGTCAGAAATCTCATTTCCCAATACTCCTCTGTGACCAGGAACCCAGGCCAGAAGTAGTGAGTCCCTGGCGTTAAGTTTGTGAAGTTTATCTATGCGCTCTCGGATTAGCGCTGAGTTGATCTCATAGGACGCTAGCGTCCTGAGTGCCGCTTGGCTATCGCTCAATATGGTAATTTTCTCACCACGGTATCTTCCCCTCAAGTTTGTCTAACTCTGCACACTGACTGATGGCGAATATCTCTGCCTGAAAAATGCTCGGAAAACTCCCCAGAGGCAGATATACCTTTGCTCCCGGACCACAGAAGCCAGTAAGCACCACTACCTTCTGGTGTTTTCGAGCCGTCAGTGTACCATATGATCGGGGTGACCCTTTGAATGGCCTCCAGTCTGTAGTCATTCCAAGTTGCTTTGTCCCTAACTCGATTCTTCGACTTATGTTAGTGAAATTAACTCTATTTACGTACCTAATTTGACTTAATTCAAAATTACTGGTCGCCAAGCTCAAAATGTCATGAACTTATCAAACAACCCGCATATATAAACAGTTTCAACTTCAGCTTCACGCTAATTACGATAACTTTTTTGCTGTAAAACTTTTCCATAAACCAATGAAAACTTAATTAAATTTATACGAGTAACCAAGCGAATGTTTCGCCAATAAAAATTTTGGAAATCTTTTAAATGAATGAGAGCGCTTATATTGCAGGACATTAAAAATTAAGACAAAGTGCAAATTTATTTTGTTGCAATCATAAAAAGTTTAAATTTAGCGACAGCATAACTTATGCACTTTCATGCATACATATGTACATATATGTATTTATGTATGTTATATGCTTACGTGCGCACTAAGAACACCGATCGATGAATGCATGTCTGTATGTACTTATGTAAGTTTGGAAAGAAAAGAAAGCAAATAGGTATGTAATAAAAACTGGAAAGGATTTTAGCGCTCGTGAACGTTGTAAACACCTTTATGTTATATGCGAGCATACAAAGCAGCTTACATGCTGCCCACTAGGCCCACTTCTGAAGTGATGCGATTTTTTTTTTCATACTAGCATACTTGCTTTTGCTAGATATACCACAGGTACTCCTAAAGTATGTTGAATGGCACGTACAAATTGAGCACAGATCAGTTCTTCACTGACTAAAGTAGAAGTTAGGAAGAGTAAGCCGAAACAGACAAATTCATACGAATGAAGTACATACATAACAAAGTTAGGTGGTAGGCAGCACTACAATACTGCTAAAATTCATGTTGAATACCTAACAAGAGTATAATAACGACCGTATGAAAATGGCATGCGGTTTGGCATGAAAGCCCGAAGCTTTCGTTATTTTTTAAATTTTGACTAAAAAAATCATACTGAAGGAGAAATGCTAAACGCAAAAGAAGTACACAGATGTAATCACCGTAACGCAGACTAGCCCTAGGTGCATTAACTTTCATTTTTTCGATTTTTATAAAAAAAAATCATTTTTAATCATTATTTTCTGAGTTTTATTTTTCGCTCAGCAAATATAGGTTGTTTTCTGAGTTTTATTTTTCGCTCAGCATTTAAAAGTTTTTTTCTGAGTTTCATTTTTCGATCAGAAAATAAAAGTTTTTTTTTGAGTTTAATTTTTCGATCAGAAAATAAAAGCTATTTTCTGAGTTTTATCTTTTTGCTCAGAGAATAAAAGTTTCTTCAGTCTAATTTTAGCTGCAGCTGTCGATTTTGCTAGATCAATACGTAGGTAAAGTTTATAAATAAAAAAAAATTAAAAATTTATTTATATACTTTACATATTTACATGGCGAAATCTACAATTTCAGGCAAAATTAAACTGTAAAACTTTTATTCTCTGAACAGAAAAATAAAACTCAGAAAAAAACTTTTAGTTTCTGATCGAAAAATAAAACTCAAAAAAATAACTTTTATTTTCTGAGGGAAAAATAAAACTCAGAAATTAACTTTTATTTTCTGAGGGAAAAATAAAACTCAAAAAACAACTTTTATTTTCTGAGGGAAAAATAAAACTCAAAAAACAACTTTTATTTTCTGATCGAAAAATAAAACTCAAAAAATAACTTTTATTTTCTGAAGGAAAAATAAGACTCAGAAAATAACTTTTATTTTCTGAAGGAAAAATAAAACTCAAAAAATAACTTTAATTTTCTGAGGGAAAAATAAAACTCAAAAAACAACTTTTATTTTCTGAGGGAAAAATAAAACTCAAAAAATAACTTTTATTTTCTGAAGGAAAAATAAGACTCAAAAAATAACTTATTTTCTGAGGGAAAAATAAAACTCAAAAAACAACTTTTATTTTCTGATTGAATAATAAAACTCAAAAAATAACTTTTATTTTCTGAGGGAGAAATAAAACTCAAAAAACAACTTTTATTTTCTGATCGAAAAATAAAACTCAAGAAATAACTTTTATTTTGTGAGCAGAAAATAAAACTCAGCAAATAATGATTAAAAATCAACTTTTTGGATATCACTCATAACCGTTACGGTCCCTGATACAAAGTCATTCATGCGAAGGCGGCCATCGCCCTGCGATAGTCATGGGGCATAGTCATGGAAGTTGTTAACTTTCCTAAAGGAAATGTAATGAGGAAAGTATTGATGATTTGTAGATCTTTGGGCCTACTGGGTGCATAATGTATGTATGTAAAAATGTTTGTAAATATGTATTTATGCATTTTTCGGCGCTTATTTGCAACAAATCAATTGCAATTAAGTTAAGCACACATGCAAAAAACGCATTAAAAATGCGAATTTTATGACAAACAAAAAAAAAAAAACTAAAAAAAAAATATAAATTAACAAAAAAATAAAATAATGTTTGCATATGTAAAAGCATACATACATACAGACGAGTACATATTTGTGATGCAGGAAGACGATTTTTGTAGCCGAAAAAAATCACATTAAGCACTTAAGTTATGTACGTGCATATGTATGCATGTATGTGTATTCTTTTTCTTTTCGCGAGAAATTGCAAATGTTTAATGGGTACGTGCCACAAAAAGGTAATTAATGGAACATGCAAAAAAGCAACAACATCAACAATAAACATACATACATAAGAAGAAGAGTAATGAAGAGACTCTTATGTAGAGATTTTTACGAGTCAAACAAAAAACAAAAAAAAGAAAAACAAAAATAATCAAAACACACACTAAAAAGCAGCATATGTATGTGCATACATATGTTAGTAAGTAAATACATATGTACGTGCATGGCTTAAGTGCTTACATAAATAATTATGAGTGGTATTTCAAAGCGAGACAGAACAAAGAAAAACACAAATAAATAAATTTTAAGCAAAATTAAAGATAAAGAAGACAAGATTTCAATGTTAAGTAGCAAGAATGAGATGCGTGTGTAGTACACACTGTGTACATACAAAAAAAAAATAAGAACTAAAAAATTAAAAAAAAACACTAAGAAGCAAAAAATAAAAATAAAAATAAGAAGCAAAAAATGAAAAAAAAAAATAAGAAGCCAAGAAAAAAAAAATAAAAGTAAATAAGAAGCAAAAAATAAAAGAAATATAAAAAAATTAAAAAAAAATAAACAAAAAATTAAAAATATTAAAAAAAAAAAATAAGGAGCAAAAAATAAAAAATAAAAGAAAATGCAAAAAATTAAAAAAAGCAAAACATAAAAGAAAAAATGAAAAAAAAAATAAGCAAAAAATTAAAAATATTAAAAAAATTTACAAAAAATAAGAAGCAAAAAATAAAAAAATAAGAAGCAAAAAATGGAAAAAATAAGAAGCAAAAAATAAAAAAATAAAAAGCAAAAAATAAAAAAAAATAAAAAAAAATAAAAAATATTTAAAAAAAGAAAGAAGCAAAAAATGAAAGAAAATGGAAAAAATTAAAAATATTAAAAAAATTTACAAAAAATAGGAAACAAAAAATAAAAAAAATAAGCAAAAAATGAAAAAAATAAGAAGAAAAAAAAAAAAATAAAAAGCAAAAAATAAAAAAAAATATAAATAAATTAAAAATATTAAAAAAAATAAAGAAGCAAAAAATGAAAAACTAAAAAATTAAAAAAGTAAATAAGGCAAAAAATAAAAAAAATATAAAAATATTAAAAAAATAAGAAGCAAAAAATTAAAAAAAGCAAAAAAATAAAAGAAAAAATTTAAAAAATAGGCAAAAAATTAAAAATATTGAAAAAAAATAAGAAGCAAAAAATTAAAAATATTAAAAAAATAAGAAGCAAAAAATAAAACAAAATCAAAAAAAAAAATTAAGGAGTTGGTGTCTTTAGCGTTTTAAATAGAGAACTTGTACTACAAAATGCCTATAAAGGCAACCGTATTCACCGTTTTAGTTCAGAACTTTTCTGTCATACGGTTGTTGTTGTGTTTTCGGTGTGTAAGAGGAATTCCGAAAAGTTCTGAACTCTGCTTATTAGTTAACTCAACTTCAACTTTAATTCAGAACTAAAACGATGAATCCGTCTTAATTTAATAATAATCAATATATCAACTCCGAAAATTACTCCGAATTGTTTTCGAAAATTAAAATAACCACCACAGCTTCAAAAATTAATATTTTTAAATGAAAATCTAGATTTCGAAAACTCCGAAATTACAACGAAATATCCGAAATTACACCGAAATGTGCAAAATTACTCCGAAAACTCTATATTGTATCCAAAAGTTTAAATTGCACATTTCGGCTTAAAAACTAATATTCATAAACCGTAATCTAAATTCCGAAAACTCCGAATTTATCTAAATTGCGAAAAATCTGAGTTTGCAACGAAATGTCCTAATTTACTCCGAAAACCCTAAATTGTATCCGGCTTAAAACGAATATTTATAAACAGTAATTTAAATTCCGAAAACTCCCAAGTTTACACCGAAACTCATTATTTACTCCAAAAACTGCATTGTCGCTGAAAATTAAAATAGCTATTACGGCTGCAAAAGCGAATATTTATTTGTAAATAGTAATTTGAATTCCGAACACTTCGAATTTACAACCAAGTTATCCGAATTTACTCCGAAAACTCTAAACTGTATCCGAGAAATAAAATAAAATATTTCAACTTAAAAACGAATATCAATATACATATGTACCTATAAACAGTAATTTGAATTCCGAAAACTCCTAATTTACTCCGAGGTCTCTAAATTGGCTCCGAAAATTAAAACAGCTATTACAGCTTCAAAAACAAATATATATAAACAGTAAATTGAATTCCGAAAACTTCGAATTTACACCAAGTTATTCGAATTTACTCCGAAAACTAAAAATTATATCCGTGAAATAACATAAAACATTCCGGCTTGAAAACGAATATATGTAAACAGTAATTTGAATTCCGAAAACTCCTAATTTACTCCGAAAACTCTAAATTGTCTCCGAAAATTAAAATAAGTACTAAGTAAAGCTTCAACAAAAAATATTAAGGGATCTAGGAAACCATGGCATTGGAACAGGTGGGATTGGCCCTGAGTATGTCCCCGCTTTCTTGAATTGCGTAGGCAGCTACCTCAACATAACCTAACCTAAATAATTTATGTACTTTTATTATAGGACTTTACAGAAAAAGTTCTGAATTTGTTGAAGGTAAAAAGTGTCCAGTAAACTTGTTAAGAGGCGATGTGCTCTACAGAATAGTGAATCGAACTTCTTACGATCCTTTGAATCTCTGAGGGATGCATTTTTTAATATCAACATTGCCCCAACCGCAGCACGCTTTATCTATGCAACATTAAAAAATTTGCATACCTACATATGACTTAGAGGCAATGCCTTCACATGTTGCCAACGAGACAAAGTTTGTAGAATGCAAAAAGCAATGAAAACAAGTAAGGAAGCCTAAGTTCGAGTGGAATCGAACATTAGATACTCAGCTGTATGCTTTCATTGTTTGTTTGCGTTTGATGGAAACACGGTGTAGGTACTTTCTATAAAGCAAGTGCTGCATAAAGTGGGCGTAGCCACGTCCATTTTCAACATTTTTATCAGTCATCCAACTAAGCATATGAATATTATTCTTTGTGCAAAATTTCACTCCTTTATGACTTCTAGTTACGAAGATGTCACGTTACAAATTTCCAAAGGGTGTTCCAGAAATATCTTTGTTAAAAAGTAGGCGTGGTCATAAACCGATTTCAATAAATTTTTGCGTGTCTATTAACACAAGATATAAAAGTGTATAAACCAAGTTTCGTCATAATATCTCAATTATTTGTCGAGTTATAGGCTAAGAAATCTCGTATATTCCTGTTTCTAAAAAGAGGCGGTGCCACGCCCATTTTCCAAAATTTTTGTGGTTTTCGTTTTATGTCCGCAGTTGGACTCCTGCTATAAAATTTCAATGATATATCTTTATATTTGACAGAGATATCGCTTAAAATGTTTTTATTAGGCCACTTTATAATACCCATATTTAAAAGTGGGCGTGGTCGTCAACCGATTTCGCTAAAATTTTTAACATGTATTACCACAAGTAATAAAAGTGTACACACCAAGTTTCGTCATTATATATCAATTATTTGTCGAGTTATGGGCTCAGAAATCTCGTATATTCCAGCTTCTAAAAAGAGGCGGTGCCACGCCCATTTTCCAAAATTTTTACGGTTTTTGTCTTCTGTTCGTAGTTAGACTCCTTCCATAAAATTTTAATGATATATCTTTATATTTGACAGAGATATCGCTTAAAATGTTTTTATTAGGCCACTTTATAATACCCATATTTAAAAGTGGGCGTGGTCGTCAACCGATTTCGCTAAAATTTTTAACATGTATTACCACAAGTAATAAAAGTGTACACACCAAGTTTCGTCATTATATATCAATTATTTGTCGAGTTATGGGCTCAGAAATCTCGTATATTCCAGCTTCTAAAAAGAGGCGGTGCCACGCCCATTTTCCAAAATTTTTACGGTTTTTGTCTTCTGTTCGTAGTTAGACTCCTTCCATAAAATTTTAATGATATATCTTTATATTTGACAGAGATATCGCTTAAAATGTTTTTATTAGGTCACTTTATAAGACCCATATATAAAAGTGGGCGTGGTCGTCAACCGATTTTGGAAATTTTTCGTCCAAACATTTGCCTAAGTACATATATCACGCGTACTAAATTTCATTGATATATCTTCAATGGTTTCTGAGTTATGACTCATAAAACTTTCAATATTTGCCCCTTAATAAGTGGGCGGGGCACCGCCCATTTTCCTAAGTTTTTGTGCTTTTTGTTTTATGTACATAGCTGGACTCATGCCACAAAATTTCAGTGATAGATCTTTATATTTGACAGAGATATCGCTTAAAATGTTTTTATTAGGCCCCTTTATAGTTCCCATATATAAAAGTGGGCGTGGCCGTCAACCGATTTTGGCAATTTTCCGTCAAAACATTTGTTTAAGTAAGTAAATCACGCATACCAAATTTCATCGATATATCTTCAACAGTTTTTGAGTTATGACTCATAAAGCTTTCAATGTTTGCTCCTTAATAAGTGGGCGTGGCACCGCCCATTTTCCAAAATTCCATCAAATTTCTTCTTAGGGGCCTGAGCTCAACACGTGGATAAAATTTCATCACTCTAGCTATATTAGTGGCTGAGATACCAGATTTCCGATTTTTTCTATATAGCAAAAGTGGGCGTGGTCATGGTCCGATTTCGCCCATTTTCAATACCAACCGTCCCAGTGTCGATACCAACTTGCATTTCAAATTTCATCAAAATATCTCAATTTTTGCGCGAGTTAGACACGGTAGGCAGGAAGCGACGATAGGTTGCATGAAAATGTCGAGAAAAAAGGAAAGTGGGGTTGTGTTATGTGATGTTTATAGATGAAACATCCGTTGAAATTAAAATCCGAGCTGCTCCTTTTTCAAGGATATCCACATTTTTTGTTTTTTTTGAAAGGATCAAATATTGAGGAAATCGAATATTCGCCACCGTCCAAATTTTTCCGATTTCAATACATTATTTGGTCGCTAAGGGATACAAAAAAAGGTATTAAAAAGAAAACAGGACACCTGTAGTGGAAAAATCCAATGTGAACAGAACCTAAAGGATAACCACTGAAATATAAAATAACACAAAAAGTACCCACTTTAATTTGCGTATAACTCCTAAAATGTTAACTCTACGTGAAAATTTCTTATTATATGTTTCATTCAGAATAAATAAAGAAATATTTCTTTAATATACAATTTTGATGTACCTGCTAGGGATTCCAATCCCGGGATCCCGGTATCCCGCCCTTTTTGACATCCCGAAAATCCCGGGATAGCTAGAATTTTATCCCGGGATTTTCGGGATAAGATAAAGAGAGAATATTCAGCTATTATACCTAGCAAAGAAAAGTTATATTTTATATATTTATTGGTCTCAGATCTGTATACTAATAGCATTTCCTATTCTGAATGAAAATGTGTCCTGTGCCCTATTAAAGTGTTGCATTTTTCATGTGATGAATGAAACAAAAATAATGCACCCTTTTACTTGTGCTAAGAGCAGAAAATGTTGCCCGTAGTCGGGCCAGTTTTATATTTTGTCAATAGAACAAACATCCCTAAAAAAAGTGTTGAGTCTGTGTGGAAGAGAACATAAAAATGTAACAGCCGGAAGAAAATGCGACTTTTTTGCTAAAATAAAAAAGTCCATTAGTCAAAGTAAGGATTAAAAATTTTGATTTTTTTTAATTTTTTTTTAATAATTAAATTTTTTTGTGTTGAAGTACGCGTTGTAAGGAAACGTACGTTAGGTGTTTTTAACGCTTTTAGCTTGTGGCAAAATTCATTTGATAATTTCTATTTCCTGATTTTTGGTCATTTATTTCTCAAATGTTTTTTTTTTAATTTTCCCCACATGGAAAGTAAATAATGGAAGAAAATGGAAACAAAATTTTAATTAGACTTGATAGTCTTACAACACTGTACTAAAATTAAATACGCAGCTGCATACTCGGAATTCATATCAAAATTTTGCCTCCGATATTTATCTATTCAGAAGTTGCATTAATTTTCTGAATTTTTTGCAAGGTTGGAAATATTCGCTTAAACAAAGTGCGTCGTTAAATTCTAAAAAAATTTTATTGGAAATTATCAAATGATTGCAAGCCTTTTTATTAATATCCTAAAAGTACCAACTGCAAAGGCAAATGTTTTGTTCACCAAATGTATGTAATTTTCGCTGTTGGTTGTGCTTTTTAAAGTAACTCTTAGGTATTATTAAATAATACGCGTGATTTTACGTTCCTATTTTATTTTGTTACTAATGAAATAATAAAAAATGGCAATAAAAATCTATTTTTTCTTTGCATTTTAAAGTTGTAGCGTTTTTCGAAAAATGTATTTACTTTTTTCAACCCCAAATGTGGGAAAATAATACTGGTCGAAAAATTTTTGTAAAAGAAATAAAATTCTACGTTTCAAAAGGATCTCGGTGTAGTTTTTGAGACATTCATGTCCAAAGAGGCGAAAAACGCAGTTTGTGGCCATATTCACTCCTCAATATTTTTAAAATTACTCACTTTCATTAAAAAACTGATTACATCTATTGAAAGCACGATCATTTCTTTTGAAGACAATGTAGATATCTGAATAAGATACTCGAAAAAGCAAAGCGCTGTTTTCAAAAGAAATGATCGTTCTTTCAATAGCTGCAATCATCTTTTAATGAAAGTAAGTAATTTAACAGATTGAGCAGTTAATATAGCAAAAAATCGCATTTTTAGTCTCTTTGGACATGAATATCTCAAAACCTACACGTATCACCGAAAATCCGACTTCAGATTCAGAATCAGCGCACTGAAATCCTTTAGAAAAGTAGAATTTTATTTGAGTTAGAAAATTTTTTGGAAATTTTGTCGGCCTTTGTAATTAAAGTCCAAATCCCGGGATAAATCCCGGGATCCCGGGATTATAAAAAAAAATCTCGAAAATCCCGGGATCGTCAAAATCAGAAAAATTGGAATCCCTAGTACCTGCAGTGCTTAATGTACTTTTGTGCATCTAAAGTGAAAATTTCAAAAAAAGTACGTTTTTTTTATGGTGCTATTTTAAGTTCAAATATTTTTCTAGTTTATGTAAATATTTTAATCTAATGATCCAACTCTCATTCCTACACATCTCTACGTTAATACTAAAAAAGAGTTAGAGCTGAGATACGCGCTAGCTGTGCACGGTGGGCGGGAAGCAACAATAGGTTGCATGGGAATATCGTAAAAACGATGGCCCAACTAATATGTGCCTAGCTGTGTGCTGGTACTAATTTTCGTTTAAAAAAAATGTTGGAGATTTTATTCACGCTTGCTGTGTGTTTATGAAGTATATTAGAATATCAGTTTACGTAAGTGTTTAGCCGGCGATCGTTTTTTCGATATTTTCATGCAACCTATTGTTGCTTCCCGCCCACCGTGCACAGCTAGCGCGTATTTCAGCTCCAATTCTTTTTAATATTAACGTATAGATATGTAAGAATGAGAATTGGATCATTAGATTAAAATATTTACATAAACTAGAAAAATATTTGAACTTAAAATAGCACCATAAAAAAAACGTACTTTTTTTGAAATTTTCACTTTAGATGGACCAAAGTGCATTAACCACTGCAGGTACATCAAAATTGTATATCAAAGAAATATTCCTTTATTTATTCTGAATGAAACATATTATAAGGAATTTTCACGTAGATTAACATGTTAGGAGTTATACGCAAATTAAAGTGGGTACTTTTTGTGTTATTTTATATTTCAGTGGTTATCCTTTAGGTCCTGTTCACATTAGATTTTTCCACTACAGGTGTCCATTTTTCTTTTTAATACCTTTTTTTGTATCCCTTAGCGACCAAATAATGTATTGAAATCGGAAAAATTTGGACGGTGGCGAATTTTCGATTTTCTCAATATTTGATCCTTTCAAAAAAAACAAAAAATGTGGATATCCTTGAAAAAGGAGCAGCTCGGATTTTAATTTCAACGGATGTTCCATCTATAAACATCACATAACACAACCCCACTTTCCTTTTTTCTCGACATTTTCATGCAACCTATCGTCGCTTCCTGCCTACCGTGTAGAGTGTTTACAGACGGACGGACGGACAGACGGACAGACGGACGGACGGACGGACATGGCTCAATCGATTTCTCTTTTCACCCTGATCATTTTGATATATATAAGTCTATATCTATCTCGATTATTTCATTCTGTTACAATCCACCGTTATGTGATTAAAACTATAATACTCTGTGTACTAGTACAGCTGAGTATAAAAATTCAGAAAACAATCAAAGCAACACACTAACCGGATATGCATTCTAACACAATGACCTAGAAACCAATTCCACGAAGATCAAGAAGTAAAAGAAGAAGAAGATGATGATTAAATGAACATAAAAGTGATTGCGAAGATCGCAAAATTGATTGAGAATCAGTAGAAAGAAAAAGAAAGAAAAAAATAAAAATAAAGCAGAAAAAAGGCGAAATATTCCAAGTACTTAAAATGAAAAAAAAAAAAAAAAAGAAATGCAATCAATTTTGAGCGCAAAGATATTCGCAGAAAGCAAAGAGCGAAACAGTGCAAAAAAAGCATAGCAAATTCATGAGAAAACTCATTTGGCGAATACGACGAGCCACGGAGCCGCGATGGTGCTACTGCGCATGCGTAGCCAGCGATGCACAGTTTTTCGTTTTTCTTTTGCATATTTTTTGAGAAACCACAAACGATTTCCGCTAGTAATAATTATAATTTATTGCATGTTGCTGTTGTTGTAAGCAGCTAGGATTATTGCAGATTGTTTTTGTTGTTCTAGCAAAATTAATAGCGCTGATTCAGGTGAAATGGAAATACATTCATACATACATAGATATGTTTGTAGTTGAAAAGATAAAAATCCTGCAAAATGAAGCACAGATATTTAAATAAATAAAGTTCTTAGGCATATGTATGCACATATTTAAAGAAATATATATCTATGTATGTACATATGTATACATACATACTAAATGTAGGTATGCATACATACTATGTACCTATGTATGTACATAGGTACATACCTACATTTTTACCTTAACGACATTAATGACAAAGCGAAAAGGCAGTCAAGGAGATAGGATACACACAAAGAAATAACACGCTAAAGCGCAAGCAGCCATTTTTTCTTAATGAATATGTGTATTTATGTATATACATGCATATATACTTAAGTAGTTAGGTACATGCCCTGCAGTAAATCTATCACATATAGCCATAGTCTCGCACTGGAGAGTGTATAACTAGCTGGTTGTAAAGGGATATAGAGTGGTACAGTTGGTACAAATATTTGTACCTATGCGTTGTAAGTTATAAATTTTTAAATGTAGTGTCCTTTAAGCTTTAGCAAGTCAAAATGTTAAATTTCAAACAATCAAACTAATTTAAAAAAATTCCCAGAAAGGAAAAATGGAAATAGAGGAAATTCTAAAATCAACCAAAATTGTTTTCCTCAACGTCTAAGCAAATCATAGTGGCGAAATTGTAAGAAAAATTACCTTAAATAACAATTTCCCAAAAAGAAAATTTTTTAGAATTAAATAAAATCGTATCTCCTTAAGCTTACCAAGTCAAAATGTTAAATTTCACACAATCAAACTAATTAAAAAAATTTCCCAGAAGGGAAATTTTTTCTAAAATCAACAAAATTTACATTAAATTAAAATTTCGCAAAAAGGAATTTTTTTAGTATTAGATAAAATCGTATATCCTTAAATTTACCAAGTCAAAACGTTAAATTTTATACCATCAAACTAATTTAAAAGTGTCACAGAAAGGGAAGTTTTTCCAAAATCAACAAAATTTACATTAAATTAAAATTTCCCAAAAAGGAAATATTTAGAATTAGATAAAATTGTATATCCTTAAGCTTACCAAGTCAAAACGTTAAGTTTCACACCATCAAACTTATTAAAAAATGTCCCAAAAAGGGATTTTTTTTAGTACTAGATGAAAACGTAGGTATGTCTTAAACTATGCTGAGACAAAATGTTAAATTTCATACAATTATATTGATAACGAAAATTTCCCAAAAAGAGAATTTTTCAGAATTAAATAAAATCTTATCTCCTAAAATTTACCGTCCAAATGTTAAATTCCACACAATTATATTAATTTAAAAAAATTCCCAAAGGGGTAATTTTCCAAAATCAACCAAAATTATTTGCCTCAATGTCTAAACGAGTTTTAGTGGAAAAATTGAAAAACAATTAACTTAAATTAAATTTCCCAAAAAGGGAATTTTTTAGAAATAAATAAAATAGTATCTTAAACTATACTGAGTCAAAATGTTAAATATCACACATTTATACTAAGTTAAAAATTTCCCAAACGGGGGATTTATTTAAAAATGTAATAAAATGGTTTGCCTTAAACTTCAGTTAGTCATAATATTTAATTTAATGCAATTGTACTAATTAGCAAAATTTCCCAAAGAGGGATTTTTTTAATAAAATTTAATAAAAGCAAAAAAAACCCGGTTTGAAGATTGAAACCGTCTGCAAACTATTAATTTTTAAATTACCACAGAACTCCTCATATTAGAGACAGTTCCGAATGGGTTCTAGAGTTCTGCAGAGGCGAGAAATTGCCACTTCGTAGGACATCACCGTATTAAAAAAAAAACAGTTAAAAGCATTGTGTTGTTATAGATGGACCAATTCTGTTTCTTTATGTGCTAGTTCTGCGTTAGCTTTGAACTAGTGCGATTTGCTGAATGGTATGTATAACAGAGTATCTTTGCCATGCTGTTGCCACTTACGATCGTGAACACGCTGCGTCACAGTGGTATGATTGTGAATTACTGCGATTTAAAAAAAAAATACCAAAATTATTGTTTTTAGGAGGTAGCACAAAGAGTGGAAATTAAAAAACAAAAGCTCTGCTATCATCAGCGGTCATGCTGAAGTTTCGTGCTTAGCTGCTGAAATGGAGAAGTTAGTATAGCACAAAATGTCTATAACTGAACAATCGGTTGCGTAGCGGCTACATCTTATGCTAGACTGATTTGATTGTTACCGACAAATGATCATTTAAGAACATAAAGAGACACACATGTTGGATTTTAAGCAGCTAACTAAAAAGCTGAGGGACTACTTATGTATGTACATATGTGAAATTTCATTGAAATATCCGAATTTACTCCGAAAACTCTAAATTGTCTCCTAAGATTAAAATAACTATTAAAACTTGAAAATAGAATATTTATAAATGGGTATATCAATACCGAAAACTCCGAATCTACATCGAAATATCCGAATTTTCTCCGAAAACTCTAAGTTGTCTCCGAAAATTAAAATAACTATTAAAGATTCAAAAACGAATATTTACAAGTAGGTATATAAATTGCGAAACTTCCGAATGTGCACCAATTTATCCGAATTTACTCCGAACACTCTAAATTGTCGCCTAAAATTAAAATAACTATTACATAATCAAAATATAATATTTAAAATGGGTATATAGATTCCGAAACTTCGGAATGTGCACCGATTTATCCGAATTTACTCCGAAAACTCTAAATTGTCGCCTAAAATTAAAATAACTATTAGAGCTTCAAAATAAAATATTTATAAATGGGTATATAAATTCCAAAAACTCCGAATCTACACCGAAATATCCGAATTTACTCCGAAGAAAAAAAAAAAAACAATTTGAACTTCAAAAGCAGTAATTTGGCAGTAAATAAGACAAACGTACCGACAGACAAACAGACAGACGCACATGGCTTAACCGACTTGGCTCATGATTGTGATACTTTTGGTACATATGTACATACATATGTATATATTTTAGTGGATCTAACTCGTTTAACACTGGATCATGGTAAACTAAACTTGCACAAAATATGTTCATTTTTGCCTTCAGACGGCTGTTAAGAATTAAAAAAAAATATGTATATAAATTAAAATTTTTTTCTCCCTTCCACCCTTAAAAATTGCACACTGTGCGTCAATCTCTGTTTCGGTGCTGCCGCTGCGCACCGTTGTAGCATAACTTTCAAATGGATGTTGTTGTTGTTATATTTTGTTAAAGGCGCGCAACATAACTACAAAAATACGAGTTACTTTCAACTCAACTCATAATCAACAGCTGAAGATCGGCTGTAGTTGCACACACAGAGGCACAACCACGCACACAAACAAAGAGCCACAGAAGGACAATAACGACAGAGGAGAGCATGACGAGCACAACAACAAGCGACGAATGACAAATACACACACTCAGTGGTGCCAGATCGAGCGAAATTTCCGTTTTTGAGGGATATTTCAGTACAAAAACTTTTTAGAAGGAAAAAATCGCTTTTTTATATGTATGACTCATAAAATGCATATGAGTCATACATATAAAAAAGCGATTTTTTGTCTGCAAAACTGTTTAGATTATAATTGAGAGTTCAACTTAAAATATTCGTAGTAATTTATTGTTCATTATGCACATTCGTACTGTAGGTACTGTTAATAAGATTTACTTAGATTCGCGCTGTATCTTGAGAAGATAACCATCACTATAGCGTGGATTTACATGCTTCAATTTTTCCTTTCAACTCTGTTCGCCTTCTCTTTTGTGTTATCGGTTCGCTTTTATATTTGTCAAGTCCTATCCAAGGTTTATCAAAAACAGGTTGCTTTTTCTTGCTTTGTTGCTATTTGTTGTTTTCTTGAAAAATGTCAATGTGAAAGAGAAATAAAAATTCCAACTTTCACTCCCGAATTCACTGGTAATCTGATGAGAAAAGATTAAGCCCTTTTCAAAATAGCTATATATCCCAGCTTTACTGTTAATAGTTTTCAGCTAATTTTCCACTTACCCAAATCTATGTTAAATTGAGAAAAACTAAAAAAAAATTGCATTCAAGTTGACAGCTTTTTCATCATAAAAAGTAATATTAAAAAAACTCTATTGCATGCTATATGTATATCTTATATTAGTGGAATAAATATTATAAATTCTTTCGAAATTTTGTGGAATCTTTTATTTAAGATGTGGAAAATTAAGGGAATTTTTTTCCAATTTCTGTGGGAATTTTAGCAGAGATTATCTGGCATCACTGACACACACACACACACACACACATACATATGTACACAGAAAGGCACTAAAATCAATGGTTGACTACTGTGCTGTTGCCTTTTCTGTCGTTTTGTTGTTGGCTCTTACCTTTGAGCCAGCCAAAATTAAAAGCCCGTCTCCACATAACTTGTTTCACCAACAAAACATCTAGCAAAACATCTCGCTCAATAAGCCGTCTCCACGTGGCTAATCGTGATTCAGTTTGTCATTTCTCATTCTTGTTCTTCTTAAATGTTTGTATGTTTGCTTATTTTTGCGTCTTTGTTTTGGTCTGTGTGAGATTTCGATAGATTTTCGATACAAAATTAGAGAAGACATCGATATCATCGAGGTTGGCAAGATGATTCAGAATGAAACAGTGTTTCAATCTTCACTCGCTATCAGAAATTTGTATGGAAATTGGCGAGTTTCGGCACTGGTTTCCGTGTCGAAACAAGATTGAGAGAGAAAATGCAGAAAAAAAGAGCGAAACACGTTATGTGGAGACATGGTATTACTAACGATGGACGACGACAGCGACAACGACAACGTTAGCAGCAAAAAAAAAAAAGAAAACCAACAACAACAGCGATAGCGATAGCAACACCGACTACGCCGACGAACGATCGTCGTTTTTGTGATGTTAGCCAAGGCGCTGGAGGATTTGGCAAATACAGAATGTGAATAGCGATCGTGCGGTGATGAGCATATACTACATAAGCTAAACTGAGTAGGTAAAATCGAAGATAGAATGAAAAAATTACGTAAAAAAATCGTTAAAACACAGTACGTAAAAATTTTCGAGATCCTTTAAGACAAATAAAAATACTTTCGGCGCTCTATATACATATATATATGAATTGTGTGATTGTGATGAAAGCTTAAAAAGTCATAAAAGCTAATTTAAAAGCACAGGTATGCGTAGTGTAATTAAAAAAAAAATAATAAAATTTTTTTTTTTTTTTAATAAAATTTTAATGAATTCAGTTTTTGAAAACCTTGCCAATTTTTTTTGCGCTAAAAAATTAATGAAAAATTTGTGTTTGTGTTTTACAAAAAATAAAAAAAAAAAATCAAACAACTTAAATTGTGAATTTAAAAGAAAAATATTCAAACATTTACGTGTTTTGTTGCAATAAATACGAAAGGAAAAAAAACAAGAAAAAATATGTAAGCGAATTTTTAAGAATTTAGTGTTCAATTTTGCAAATTTGCTGTAAAAGTAGGCGCAATATTTTGTGCAAAAAAAAAAAAAAATTAATATTAAGCTTTTTTTTAGTTTTTTTTTTCACAAGTAGTAGTAGTGAATTTCAGTGACTTTTAAGTGACTGACATAGTTTTCAAAAACTAAAAAAACATTTTGCCACCGAACAAATTAACTGTAAAATAAACTTTTCGAGTTGTGAAAGCTTCATATTTTAGTAAACAGGCTCATATGATTATGAAAAATCAAAGGAAAAGTCCAATGAAAGCTTTCAGTGGCGTACAAATGATTTTATCCAGCAGCATTTTGGTGTTTAATTCAATTTATTAAAATATTTACAAAGAAAAAAAAAATAAAGTGTGGCAATTAAAAAAAAAAAAATAGCTAATAGTTCAAATTAATTCTGGACAAGTGCAAGGAACACTCGATTTCCATGCCAAATTTTATCGATTAAACAAGCTTTCAAGTCCATCATGTGCAAATCAAGCTTTATATAAAAAAACTACGAAGGCTTAAGAGTTCTATTGTTTAGAAGAAATGGTCTCAACTACACTAAGAAAAAAAAAATGTTTACTCAAAACAAAAAAAAAAATAATGTATTGGAACGTCTGTTCAAAATAAGAAAAACTACTTATACCTTTGAGCGCTAGAAATTTTTTTCCAGTGTACAGACCAATTTACATGGGTCGATTTTTTGTTGTTCAACTAAAGTCGGCCGGTGTAAATAGCAATTCAACCGGCTTATGGGCTAAACAGAATCAGTACTTCTCCGTCATGACGGACAAGGAAGAAACTGACAGCTGAGTAGACTGTGTATATTTTGCTTGGCAACGTATCAGTCGCCGGATCCGGCATACTTTGCCAATTTTCTATTTTGCCGTACGTCAGTAATATAAAATGTGTTCGGTGAAGGTATTAGAGTACTCTAGTGCAGAAAATTGCCTTCGATAACTCGTTTTTGTACTAAACTGTGCAGAACTGTGTTTTGTAACCAACTTAAAATTAAATATTAGTATTAAATTAATACTATTAAAACATATTCCATGCGATTTTGCTCTTAGAAATTCGTTAATTTTCGTTTTTTGACGCCTTTACCTAAAACTTCTGTGACAAATGTCTGATATTGTTCTACTCTACACTTTTAGTGCATTCACCGAACACACATTTTATGTGCCACTCTTTTGGGCCCGTCAGAATGAATACTTTTCCGGCAATCCAGCAACGTTTAACTGACACATACTTCAATTTCATATATTTGTTACGGCAAAGTTGAAGTACTGAATGTGTCGATCGTCATTCAATTACATATAATTCCACTCTGCTGTCAGTTAAACGGATTGCTGGATTGACGGAAAAGTATTCATTCTGACGCCCCTATTTACGCTACGTACGTCCTGTCAGTCGAAAACGACGTACGTCATGATGGAGAAGTACTGATTCTGCTTAGCGCTTTAGTCGACAAAACACGACGGGTTCAAAGCAGACTTGCGTTCAACTTTTGGCATTCGGCGGCGAATCGAAGCAACCCTGAAATGTTTTTTTCCTTTTCGTTCGTTTGCTTACATTAGCTCTGTTCAATAACAAAAAACCGTTACGAATTTTTGCTAAAAACTGATTGTTCGCGACATAAAAATTACACCTTTTTGGAAAAAATCGTAATAGTTTTTTTTTTGTTATTGAGGACAGATATTTTGTCTCAAATTGATCAGTGCTCATTCTGATGTTTGCAAACGTTGTTTGACAACTCTTTAAGCAAAATATATATTTGATAGCTTCACCAAAATTTTCACGTTGCGAAATCCATTTCCGAACCCAAAATTTACGTTTTCCCCTTTTTGGTTTCATATTTTGTTGCTTGAATAGCAATTCATTGATTAATTTCTTTTCCGCTTATACCGACCCATATAAATGACACTTATCAGTTCTATTTAGAACAAAAAAAAAATAAAACACTTAAAAAATGTTTGAGCATCTGATCTGTGATCTGAAGAGTTTCTCCAGCTGTAAGCAATCACGCTCACTATTAAGCGGCCACCGAAAGTCCGATTTACATCCCAGCAAACACAGTCTCTAACGTTAGAAATTTTGTCGAGATTACCTTAGATAACTAGTGTAATTCTCTATATATTCTCAAATCGATAACTAGGGTTGAAAACTACACTAGAATTCGATTAGCGAGTGATTAGAGAAGGAGCCAAATCTCACGCCTTTTATCAATTCTCAATATATTTCTGTGATATATTGAATATACATACATATATTGCAATTAGATACTAAAAAATGGTAAAGTTAATATTACCGTAGTAAAATGTTTTCCATTAAAAAGTACAAGAAGTACCTTTAATTTAAATAATAAGACTGAGTTTTGTTTAAATTTCAGTTCTTATAAATGTGGTAAACATATACATGTCAATATATATAATCATATGCAATTTAGGCACATATTGCGTTAATAAAATCTAAACAATGAAAAAATCATGTAAAAGGAGACAAAGCTTTGTTTTTCATTTTAATTGGAAGTATTTGCAAATTCTGATTAGAATCTCATTAGAGAACTACATTAGAATTCTATTCGAGAATTATAATTTTCTCGATTTGAGAATAAGGTACCTTTTTGTTTGAGAACGCTATGATTCTCGATAGATTTTCGAGTCGTCCTCTAACGTTAGAGGTTTGAGAATGAGGCTAGTTCTCGAGTCATTCTCAAATCGATAACTAACCCCAGTGTTTGTTGGGATGGGCGAGTTTACTCCGGGATCAATTTAGTCAAATATACGTTTTATCTCATTGTCCGACGGCGAATCACGGTTATGCTGTAAGTGCATTCGAACCGGCAAGCAACAAGCAGCAACCTGTCAAAATTTAAGGACATGGCCATATTCAAGGCAAATTCATTTATGGTAATGGCAGGGCAAATTCGGCAATATTCGCCTCGATTCGCTTTAAGTTTTTGTCCATCAGAATGTTAAACTCAAAGTCAAATATTTCTTTGTATGACATTCTTCTTTTCTCGGCGAGTTAAAAACGAGAAGAAGAAGAAGTCAGCTGTTCACTTACCATTACCGTATGCCTTGGCCATATTCAACTTCGTCATCTTTAAAATATTTGAGACGTTTACCACAGACGACGTTTTATGCCATGAAGTTGTTTGACAGATGCTGCTCTGCAGTTGCCGCTTCGAATGTGTTTAGAGCATTAAAATTGAAATAACTGAGTTTGCTCTTCCGGTATCTCCAATTCGGCGTACGGTGAAATTGTAAGTGAGTTTGTGGCAGATCGATTTGCGCTACATTGGTTAAAATGTGTGTGGTATGCTTCTCAGAAAAGTTCAAAACTAAAACGATGAGTCCGCCTTAAGGCATTCGTAATTTGTAATAAAATTACAAAGGACGCTCCACATTATAATTTCAACATCACCCCCGGTATTCCACCAGAAACTAGCTTCATTTATTTTGCAAGCTTACTCCTAATCCACACTGAAAAAACAACTTACTCAGATTATGGAAGAGTGGGAATGATTCGGCGCTAAAGACATATTTCCATATTTTGATGTACGATTTTCTTCAAATCAAGGAATAAAAACCACGTTTTAAAGAAAATTGTACATCAAAATATGGAAATATGTCTTTAGCGCCGAATCATTCCCATTTTTCCATAATCTGAGTAATTTTTTTTTTGAGTGCACTTTGTTTGATTATTTTAAGCAGCTAAAATACCTCATCGAAGTGTTATGGGGTTTTTAAATTCCTTTTGCTACTAAGAGAATCTCGAATAGGGAATATGGCGAGTGGGTGGCCTGTGACTATTTTTGCTACTATCGACTAGAATAAGTAGGCTGGGCTGGGTGATTTAGGACATGTATCTGTGATTTTAAAGCTTGACACTAGGTAGTCTATTGATCTCAAAGCTTACGAAAATAATATTTTTCAGAAGTTCTTTGTTCACAGGAATTCGGAAAAATCTTCCAGTTGAATTTTGAAACTATTTTTTTTATATTTTCGTGATTCTTTATCTTTATAAAACTAAATAGTCGTGAGAGTACGTCATTCCGAAGCGCACTCAAAGGCGGAAACATTGTTTTTATTGCATTATAAGTTGCCGCTAGTGCTTTTTCGCAAGAGCTGTCAAAGCGCTCTTAAAAAAAATCGCAGATAATTAGGCTGAGATGCTGGTGATACTGGCATGCTTCGCGTTTTAACTTTTATTTTATTTAAAAAAAAAAAAAATCGAATACAATTTCCGCAAACATAAATTACATTAACATTATTGTAATTAATGAGCGTTGTCATTGTAAATAATTTTTTTCATTCAAAGAAAGCGGCAACACGGCGTCTGAATGCTGGTGCACAGTCGTTTACAGATACGCGAGCATGCAAACCTTACATGACACTTTAGAGATGGAACGCTGATGCCAACAAATTTTTTTCACTTTTAAATTTCTCTGTAATTTTTATGCGAAAATGCGCTTAGTCATCACTAAAACTATTATTGTTGTTTTTTGTTTTTGTAGCGCCGCAAAATCTTTAACTCACCTTTCTCTTTCTGTTTCTTCTCTTCCTCTAGATTTACACAGAGTTCTACGAATTTGGCGTGATTATTTCAAAGAAAGAACCGACGGAAGAGCGCAGCAGCAGCGAGTCAGCTAAACACGCAACACGGCAACGACGACGACGACGAGCGAGTACAAATTTAGTATTCGAAAATAAATAAATTAAGCAACAACAACAACAACGCCAAATCTTCAACGCCGGTCTACAAAGACACGCAAGCAATGTTTAAGGCAGCAAAAGCAGACAGCAGAAGATTGAAGAATAATTAAAGAAATCAACTCTGTCATTAATTTTACAACGAACGCGCAGTATAATATTGCCATCTCGCTCTTCAACCGCCACGACGACGACGACGACGACGACGACGAGTGTGTAATCATTAATTTTATTGCCGCAAATTAAACGAAAAACGAAATAAGTGTTACAAAAAAAGCAAACCGTATGTAGTTTATGGCTGCAATTAAAGCCGAAATGCCGCCTTTGCATACAGCAGAAGGCGGTGGTAGCGGCGGCGGCGGCGGCTGTGTTGGCGTTGAGAGCGCTGGAAGCGGTGGCGTCACAACCGCCGAAGGCGCCACCAACGCAGCAGCCGTCACCAATGGACCGCTCTCGAATGGCAGTGGCAGCGTCGCAGAAGCACCGGCCGGCGCCGTTGGTACGCACAGCGGCAGCAATACAATTAGCGCCGCAGCCGATTCCAGCGACAATCAGCCGGGCACACCGCAGCCCACCAACAGCAATAATGCAACACAATTAATTGGAAGCAATGAACAGCAACAACAAATGGCAAATATGCCTTATGGCATGTACGCAACACCGGCCACCAACGCAGCAACGCCAACAAATGGTAGCGGCGGCGATGGCGGCGGTAGCGGTGCTTTGCCGTCGCATATGTATGGCAGCGCCGGCGGAATATACGCAGGCGCCGCACAGCAAGAAATGCAACAACAACAACAGTATCCAAGTTACTTAAACAGCTATGAGCAATTCTATCATCAGCAACAACAGCAGCAGCAACAACAATCGGCAAACGCCGATTACAACAATCAGAATGCAAACCTTATGTATGGCGCTGGCGGCGCTAATGCCACAAGCGATTATAAAAGCAATTCATCGGTGCGCTATCAACCGTATCATACGCGCCCAACTTCGGGCGGTGGCGCCAACGACAGCGATATCACGCGCAATGGCACGCCAGATGGCGCCTCGAGCGCTGGCGGCAGCACGCTGTCGCTAACGCAGAACAGCAGCGCCGCCGTTTCCACCACCACCACCAACAACTCGCTGAGTCCGCGCGTTGTTAGCTCTAGCAGCCCTACATCCACCTCGGCGCATATGCAATTGAGCGGTGGCTCGGCTGCCGGTTCACCCGGCGGCGCGGGTTGCAAGTTGCAGTGCAAGAAATGTGGCTTGATGTGCGGCAGCGACACCGAACTGCAAGAACATATCACAAATGTGCATGGCGCATCGCCGTATGGCAGCAGTGGCTATTCCAGTTCGCCGTATATTAAGGAGGAATTATCGACCGGTTCACAGCAGCACGGACAGCAGGGACAAGGTCAAGCGCAAGCCGGACAGGGCGCTGCAAGTGGCGGAAATCCGGGTGAATTATTGGATTTGGATTCACAGAAAATGGTTTATCCGCCGGCGCCACCAGGCAGCATACAATCGCTGCTCGGTCATCCGCAGCAAATGCATCATGATGATCCGCTGCATTCCATGCACAGCATGCAACAGCGAGCACTACCCGGTTGGGAATCGGGTGCACAGCAGTCAACGAATGGCGGCGTTATGCCGGATGCCGGTATGCCGCCTTACATGCAAACACAAACGGCCGATATGAATGGCAAGCCGCCGGGACCGTATGGTTATGGTACAAATGGCAGCGTGTCGTCAGGCATGATGCCAATCAAACAGGAATATGGTCATGTGATCAAATCGGAGTATCCGGATTCGCAGAATTATGTGGATAAATCCTTTGATCCCACGCTTGGCGTCGGTGTCGAGATGTGTCAACAAACGGCGGCCGTTATGCAGCAGCAGCAGCAGCAACCAACAATGATGCCCGTCTCATCGAGTCCAGCTGAATTTCCGTCGACCACAACAGGACCGCAAGATCCACAACAACAGCAATATCGTGGCTTCGAACCGCCCACCTCCTCCTCCTCGGCCAATACTGGCAGTCTGCCCACAAAGGCGGCCACTTGGAAGTCGAATGAGGCGCGTCGTCCGAAGACGTACAATTGCACCGCTTGCAATAAGTGGTTCACTAGCTCGGGTCATCTCAAGCGCCACTACAATACGACTTTGCACAAGAATGCCGTGAAGTCGAGCGGCCAACCGGATCCAGCAACTCTACCCATTTCGGCTCACCATCATCCGACACGTGATCCAACCGCTTCAACGAAATCGCACAGTCGTCGCAGTAATGCGAGCGCCGCGGCCGCAGCAGCAGCAGCCGCAGCCGCCGCCGCTGCCGCTCAACAGCAGCAAAATCAGCAGACGGTCGGACAACCAACAGCCGAGGCGGCGCGAAGTCCGCAAGACTTTTTGGGCCAAGCTGCGGCAGGTGTCGGTGGTCCGATGTCACAATATTCCGCATCACCCTCGCCCACGCACCAAACGCAAATGAATGGCGGCTTGGGCTATGGCACAAGCGCCAGTGCTGGTTATGCAGCGCAACAGCAGCAATCAAGATCTTACATGAGCCAAGTACAGTCTACGCCCGCGACAACAAATAACCATTCACCGCAACACGCATCGGCCGCACACTCAGCCAACAATGCACCAAACACCGTTATGAACGGTCACCCAAACGGGCTAGCAGGTCCCTCCGCCCCAACAACTCAGTTACCAACAACACCGTCCTCCCGCACGAGGGGCCTGCTGAACACCAAAACAGTCACCACATTAACCACCAACAACAACAACAACATCATTATCACAAAGATCGAACCCGTGGAGGACAATTATCAAGCAGCGGTCAGCCAACGACGCAACAGCAGCACCAAAGAGTTGGAGGAGGCACCACTGGAGGCGCCGAACTCGCAACAATCGCCAATGGACATGGACATGGAAGTGCTGGAGCCGCAGTTGCAGCCACCTCAACAACTGGACGAGGAGGCGGATCAGGAGGCAGCAGTGGACGCAACAGCGGCAGCGCAACACAATCGACAGGTGCAGGTGCAATTCCAACACCACCGTCGAGTGCAAGCTCAATCGGAGCGGGTGTTGTCGCCGGCGCAGCCGGAGCAATCGCCGGTGGCGGAGTTGGAGGAGGAGCACTTGGCGCGCTTGGAGAGCTATCAGCAGCACCAATTAATGGGGTCCTTGGCGGAGCAGCAGCAGCAGCACCGCTATCACAACAACAGCACCACCAATACGCCCATGCACAGTCCGCAGCACAGCACGCCGGCAGCAGCCTCAGTCCATACTATTTCCCGCCAGCCATACCCGGAGCCACCGCGGCATCCGCTACCAATGGTGGACACAATTTTCTCAGCCATGCCGCAGCAACAAGCGTCGGCGGCGGCAGCAGCAGTAGCAGCAGCCCATATGCCAGTCAATATAATGGAGCAAGTGGCATACAACCACACACCTTTGGATATCAGCACGCCGCAGCTGCTCAGCAACAGTATGCAGCTGCTGCAGCAGTCGCCGCCCACCATCACCAGCAGCACCACCACCACAGCTACTACACACAATATGGACAGCATCCATATGCTGCCGCTGCAGCAGCTGCAGCCGTTGCTACACCACCACCACCAACAGCAGCAGCCGGAGGAGCAGCAGCTGGAGGAGCACAATCAACAGCAGCGCAATACGCCGCTGCACAGCAATACCAGCATTCAGTCGCCGCCGGACACCATTCACACCACCACCACCAATACCATCCGCAATACCACCACCACCACCACCATTCAGCAGCAGCAGCAGCAGCCGCCGCCGCCGCAGCTGCAGCAGCTGCACACCATCAACACCATGCCGCCACCAGCATCCTACCACCAGCAACTGCTGCAGCCGGTGTCGGAGCTGGATCAGCTGGAGCACACAGTGACCTATCACACTATTATTGGTAATTCGGCAACGGGCGCGGCAGACGAAACGACCTACATCAATTTGAGCAGTCGCACTCACCGTGACAGCACCGCTAGCAACGGCAGCAGCAGCGAGAGCAATGAAAGCAGCGAAGTGCTGCAACTAACCACCATGGATCCGTATACTGGACTGCACACACAACAAATGGTCACAGCCGATGGCCAAATAATACAATTTATGCCCTCACCATTGATGGCCGGTCAGTCGTTCATAACACTGCAAGCACCGCCGCCGACGCACCCACCGCCGGCGCATATGCCGACAGCGATCAGCAGTATGCGTGGCACTTACCCACGTTCGCCGCAAGAGGGTGACTTGCCGCCCGTGCATACGATCATGTCACATGGTAATACTGAATTCCAAAGCCAATACGAGTCCGCGCAGCCAATGAACGACGGTGGCGGTGACAGTGGCAACGGCGGCTGTGATGGTGATAGCGGCGCATACGCGCAGACCATCAATTTATATCCGAGCGTTACAAAGCAGGAGCTGGACATCGCGATGAGTCCAGACACCACCATGGTGACAGAGATGGTCACGAGTCCGGCAGCGAGTAATGCAGTTAACTCCCCAGACGCCGTGCACAATGCTGAGCGTGTGGTGAAAACAGAGAATATAAAAACAGCAAGAACAAAAGCTGTCAGCTCGACAGCAAAATCACGTCCAAGACAAAGAGGCGCTGCCATCAGAGGCACTTCAGCCAAATCCAAAGCCATCAGCAAAGCTAAAACAACCATTGCAACGCAATCGCAGCCGCAGCCGCAGCAGCACAACAACAACCTAGCCAATCGCAGCATAACGCGTACAGCACGACCGGCCATCGCCTACACCACAGATCCGGAAATATTGCAGCTGCCCGGCGGTCGACTCAAGTGCGTGGAATGCGATAAAGAATTCTCCAGAATCTGCTATTTCACACAACACAAGACGAGCTTCCATCGTGGTGAGTATCCATATCGTTGTAGTAAATGTGGTAAACGTTATCAGGACGAGGCGAAATATAAGCAACACTTTGAGCGCCACTTTTCCGCCAACAAGCCGCACAAATGTGTCATGTGCCCCAAGCAATTCCACTACAAAACCGATTTGCGGCGTCACGTTGAGGCCAAACACAGTACGGTGATGCCACACACTTGTACCATTTGTCCGAAGGAATTCTGTCGGCTAGATCATTTACGCAAGCATCTTGACACGCACGGCCTACAGGGCAGTACGCTAGTGAAGAGTGGTAGGGTTGGTACAGCAGGCGGTGTTAGGGCAACTAAGCGGGGTAATGCGGCTAATGGCGCTAAAGAGGTTAAGGGGGTTAAGACAGCTAAAGGGAATGATGAGAGTGGGAATTTGAGAGATGCCGATTTACTGCAATTGGACTTTGATGCAGCAGTGGGCGCGTCGTCCGTGCGTCGCATCAAGTCTGAAAGCGCTGCCAATCGAACGCATGCCGCACAAACGCTTTATAACAACAATAACAACAACAACAACTATAAAAACGACAACAATGACGAAGACAACAACATGTACATGGACGGCATGAACGCTGAATATGGCGATGATATGGATGATGATGATGTTGCCATGGAAGAAGACGAGGACGACGATGTCGATATGAATGAAGATGAAGCGCTCTATCGGCGCATAATACGTATGGAAAGATACCAACAACATCAACAAGCGAGAGCAATAGCCTTAGCGGCTGGTGCGAGTCGTAGAAATGCTATGTTTGGTAACAAACGACAAACCGCGGCGACTATGATGACCATGACGCCGATGACGCCGACAATGATGACGACAGCGGACGCGTGTTTAGATCTACGCGGGAGTGGTGTAGTGGGATTGCCAAGTATGCGTTTGAGTGATATGGCAATGGAGACGCCAATGGGTATGCCCATAACGATGCCATTGTCGGAGAGTATGATCATGGGTAATGGTTACATGTACAATGAGATAGTCGACAATGGCGCACATGGCGATGGCGAAGTAGTGGGTGAAGAGGTAGTGGAAGAGGTAGCGGGATATGTGATAATCAAAAAAGAGGAAAAACAGCTGTCAGCTTATTTTTAAGAAGAAAATACATACATACATATATGATTTACAGTAGTCAGAGGGAATGTAAATAGGAATGAGAGAGCAAGAGGAAGATAGATAGAGAGAGGAAGATAGATAGAGGGAGAGGAAGATGGGGGGAGAGAGAGGAAGATAGAGAGAGAGAGTGGAAAAAAGAGAAGCGCGCTTACATAAAATTGTAAGAAAAAGTCAACACACACACAAGTTAGGGTTAATGCTTAGGTAAAGAGAAGGCAACATAAAAAAAGTTAGTGAAAAGAGAGGAGTAAGAAGATAGAGGTGCGAACGGTTAATCACGGTCGGGATTTAGTGGACTTTTTTTTGTTCATATAAGGCGAGACGGTCTAAAAATCATAACACTCAAATGCAACCCTGCTGTTAACACTCACACATATCATTGCAACGCTGCAAGCGCCATTTTTTTCGGTATTAAAAAAAAATTGGTAATTTTTTTTTGTTTTGTTGCGAAAAATTTTAATTGCGACAAAATGCTGCTAAATGCGTTGTGAACTTGACTGCGGAATTCCAGCACAACAACTCTCATTCTTTGGCTGTGGCCTTCTATATATGTAAACCATATAAACAATTAAACGAATTTAGTCAATAAGTCAGATACCGAAATCGTAATCGAAACCGAAACCACCTCAATTTGCCATATACATATATATTTTTTTTTATTTGCATAGAAATGTATTATGAATTGTGAATTTAATTTAACTTAATTTTTATTTTTTTTTGGTCAACGCAAATACCTCAGTAGATGCGAGCAAGCAAGCAGGCAAAGTACTCAGGAAAATATTTAATTTAAAAAAAATATTTTTTTTTTCAACATCTAATAATTTTAATTTCTCAACTCTCAATGTACTATGCAACGGAAACACCTCAAAAAAAAATTTATAAAAAAAAAACAAATATCGCTTAATTGTATGCCTTCTCTTAATTTAAAATAATTTAATAAAAAATATTTTGTTATAAAAATATTAAAGATTACAAAAAAAAAAAAAAATTGTAAACAAGTAGAAAGAATGAATTCTTTTTTTTTTGTATTTTAAGCACACATGCCAAACTTGTACATTACATGCATAGAATTATAGACATCACACACATAATTGTATTAATTTTTTTGTATTTAATTTAACTTTTATTTTTTTTTTTTTTCAGTTTTTTTTTTATTTTATTTTATTATATTTTATTTTTTTTTTATTTCACTTTTTATTTTATTTTTTACTTATTTTATTTTGTTTTATCTTTGTTTTATTTTGTTTTATTTTATTTTATTTTATATTTTATTTTATTTTATTTTTTTTTTATTTTATTATTTTATATTTTTTTTTTACTTATTTTATTTTTATTTGCATTTATTTTTTTAATTTATTATTTTTTTTTTTTTCAATATTTTGTGAGCGCAAATTTTTTCCTGTTTTTTTTTTAAGAAAAAAAACGATTATTAAAATAAAGACCAACAAACAAAAATTGTAGTATTATTTTTTAGTTTTTTAAAAAGCTTACTGCTAATTTACATAAGTCTAATTAAAATTTGCGAAATAATAATTTTTGTATATTTTTCCTTTCAAATTAGTTTTTAATTAAAATTGTTAATTTTTTCTTTTTTAATTTTTTCCAAGTTGAAAAAAGAATTGTAAACAAACAAGACACTGTGTACTTAATACGCAAAAAAAAAAAAAACAGAAATTTGCTGATAGCAGGTAGTAGTAAATGTTTGCTTGTGAATTGCTTTAAAGCATCGTAGAAACATATTCGAATATAAAAAAAATGGAAAAAAAAGTGAATTTGTGTTTCATTTTTTAATTATATTTTTTTTTTATTTTTAAACAAAATGAAGCAAAGTTTAAAAAATAAATAAAAATATTTTGTTTTTTTTAGTTTTTTAAACTGATTTTTTTTTCATGTTTTAAATCGAATTGCTTTCAAGCATCGTAAGGAAATATAACAAAATTTGCTTTCTTAAAAAAAAAAAACAAAAAAAATTCAAAAATAAATAAAAATTAATTTTTTCTTTTGTTTAACCGAACAAATTTTTTTTTATGTTTTAAGAAAATTAAATAAAATATCAAAAAAAATTTTTAATTTTTTTAAATCTTTTTAAATAGATTTTTTTCATTTTCATAAGCTTATTTTTCGCGCTAAAAAGTGTAAGTTTTAATTGATTTGTAAAATTTTGTAACTTTTTTTCTAAAGCGTAACATATTTTGTATTTTTTTTAATATATTTCATTTTTTAACTTTTTTTATTAATTTTTTTTAATTTAACTGATGCTTAATTCACATGCAAACATAAAATGCCATTCGTTTTTTAATTTCTTTTTTTTTTAATTTCTTTTTTTTTTTAATTTCTTTTTTTGATTTAACTGATGCTTAATTCACATGCAAACATAAAATGCCATATACATTTTATTTCCTATTTTTTTTATATATGTACATAAATAGATTGTGAAACATCAATTTTATGATTTTGTTACAAAAAAAACAAAAAAATTATTTTTGTATAAAAAAAGTTTAGCTTTTGTAATACTCCAAATTAATACTCAATGCCATACTTTGTATTATTAGTTATGTATGATTTTAATTTTAAGTTTTATTTTAAGTTTTTTTTTTTACTTAAATGAAAAAATAATAATTATTCTCTGTAAGCAGTCGATGAATTATTAATTTTTTTAGTTTTTTTTTGTAAATTTGCCATTTTTTTGTAAAAATACAGCAGAAATATATACATATATACAAATACAATTTCCAAATTAAAAAAATTAGATTAAAAAAAAAAATAAATAAATAAATGCACACAATCATTCCAAAGTCTAGAAAAAACTACGTATAAGCATTTATTAAGGAAAGCAACATTTATTAAATTTACTCAGCTTTCGCTGGCAAGTTTTCAATTCTTGGCATTTCTTTTTCATTTTACAATTTAATATGAGAAATAAAAGCAGAAAAGATTAGAGCAAGGAAAAGATAAAAAAAAATAAAAAAATAAAAAAAATTTGTAATTAAAAAGAAATTAAAATTATAAGTTTTCAAAAACAAAACGTTACGTACTTTACAATTGCGAATAAAAAACAAAAAATAAAAAAAATAAAAATTAAAATAAAATAAAAAATAAAATAAAAATAAATAAACAATTTTGTAATTAAAAAAATTTAGATTATAAATTTTCAAAAACAAAACTACGCACTTAACAATTGTAAATACAAAAAAAAAGAAAATAAAAAAAATAAAAAAATAATAATTTTGTAATTAAAAAAAAAAAATTATAAATTAAAAAAAAAACTATGTAATTTACAATTGTAAAATGAAGAACATAAAGTTTTTTTTTATGAAAAATTTATAATTTAAATTTTTTTTAATTACAAAATTTTATATATTTTTTTTTTATCTTTTCCTTTTTCTAATTTTTTTTTTCATTGATATTCTTTTCTTATATTTCATATTTGCCTTTTCAACAGCCCAGTTAAAAACTATTCAGTTAATGCAAAAATATAAAAATTTCATTTATCCAGTTAAAAAGCAGCGTTTCTCGTTTTTTTTTTTTTAATTTTTGCCTTATACTGCTCTTACAAAAAATTTGCCATTATTGCAAGAATTTGCATTTTTTTTTTAATTTTTAAAGCTTGCATAACGGTTTTATAACCTAACAAATAGCCAATTAACCGTTATGTGAACCTTAAAATTGTGCTTGCCCACTTTACTGATCGGCTGATCAACTTAAATGCTGTCAAATGTAAAGAAAATTTTATATGCAGCAAAAATATTTTGAATTAAACTTTAAATGTAAGCAAAATTAGCAATAACAAATAAAGAAAAATAAAATAAAATAAAATAAAATTAAATAAAATAAAATAAAAACACATGTTAATATATATTTAAATTTATGTTTCATTTTTGTAAGTTTTTACGTTTAAGTTGCAATTGGATTAAAATTCCAACAAAAAATTTTGATAAAATATGAAATACAGGTAAAAAAAAATAATAAAGCACTAAAAATAAAAAGAGAACAGTTTTTGTTTATTTGAGTTTTTTCTTCTTTTCAGCTTTTTTTTTTTCTGGGTTTGTTTGGTTTATTTTTATTTTTTAGCATGATTTTCAGCATTGCATGAGTTCTATTTGAATTTTTATTTTGTTGAAATATTAAAAAATATGTATTTTTTTGAAAAAACACCAGAAGGCAGCCAAAAATTAAATTTTGAGTAGTTTACCACACTATTAACACAAATTAAAAACCGTTCTAAACTCACGAGACCCCCACCCCCCTTTTTTTCAACAATGAACTGCTCTGATCCGTATAATGATCTTGATGATGAGGCAGTAGATACCATCTTAGAAGGCGCTAGCATGTGTTTGCAAGATGGCTAAGAAATCAAACTAGGGCAATATTTTTTCGAGAAACGAAAAAGGCATTAGGTAGACCCACTCTGCGACACCGCTTAAGCGTCACCGATCGGCACAAAAATTTATACATATGTGGTGTCTTTGGCTATATGTATTAGCATCGAGCTAGGGAAAAAAAGGTTGAGCAAATATGTTACAAAATTTGCTTTTTGTCTCCATATATGTACATATTTGGGTGCCACTCTAATGTTCATTCATCTCTCTGTTGTCGAAAAAAAAGCATTTTGTGACAGCAAGCAAATTTTTTTAGGCAAGAAAGCGAAAAACGTTTTTGAAGCTCTGCGCAAGCAACAACAATTTAAAAACATGTTACAAGCCAAAATTTTCAAAACTACAATAACAACAGCAGGCATAAACACAACAAACACAACAAAAACAACAACCACAACAACCAAAAAAAAGGCCAAAATTGTATGTGCCCCAGAATCTAACAAATATCGGTGACAACCAAAAAATAGAACTAAAAAATAACTAAAAAAAAACAAAAAAAAAAATAAAAACAAAATAAAAAAAATAAAAGCAAAAAAAGCATACTGATAAAAAAAAAAAATGTAAAAAGACAACAACAACAAAAACTACCAACAGCAATCACGCGTAAACAAAAACCGGTCTCTCTTAACGCTTAACTTACCTTATTTTACCTTTTCTTCTGCTCATCATCCAACAGAAAAAAATTACGCCTTATTTAATAATTATTACATAAGATTTAAAGCCTTAAGAAATAAGGCCTGAAAATGCTAAGCGCACAAAAGTTGTATGGGCAAGGGCTTAAATTAAAATAAGGCTGATTTTCCTGTGTTGATATCATCATGCCGTAAGGACTATTCTCATTCTCTCTCTCTGAGAGGGAACCTTATTCCAAAGACTTATCCGCCACATAAACAAAAGCTTAGCTATATCCTGATAATCAGGCCTGTATGTGGTGTACCTATATATAACTTATTAGTGCCTCTATATAAGGAATAGTAAAGCGTTCTTTTTTTTTTTGTTTAGATGCATAATTCACATTTTTTGCGCAATTTAAGCGTTGCGGCTATGTATAAAATAAAAAAAAAAATATGCTCTGCTAGGGTTAAAATGTTATTTTTCATACATTTATGTATGTATATGTATATCGGAATGAGATAACCGTGCGCACTTAACCAAACACTTGATTGCATGTCAGTTGAAAATAAGACAGAAACCAAAGCCAATTTAACAGGTCGATCCATGATACATACATACAAACACGCCGTGAGCTGAATGTCAAACGGAATCTCGAAACTGAAAGGAGAACGAAATAATTTAACATGCAGCTCACGAGCGAACGATGGAGAAACTCAGAGAACGAAGAATTTGACCAATAGTAGGTAAACACGAAAGTATGTATAGAATATGCAGAAGTAGAGAAATTGGATAGCGCTTGCAGAAGAAGAAGAAGAAGAAGTCAGCTTTTCTAAAGAGCCGACCTGTATAAGTAGATCCTGACTGAAGCGACAATCTTTCCTTCAACACAATTTTTACGCTCGTCACACATGGCACTCTCTTTGCTCATAAAACTCAGTTCCCTCTCTCTCTATTTGATAGAGAGACTTATGTATTAAAATGTTTGGAGCAGAGAGAATGCGCGCATAACAGCAAGCAGCGCTGCCAGCGTATTCCTATTTTAATAGCTTAGGCTTCAGCTATCAGCCTAGCCTTTTTGCTGGGTTCTTCTAAGCTTATGTAGTTAGCTACATAAGTACTTCATAAATATATAGAGTCTACATTGTCCGTGTCCAAACACAGCAACTCTGCCGCTAAATTATCCAACGATTCTCTTTATGTGCCGCTGTTCTGTCTTCCATTTGTCCAATACACATCAACTCGTCGCTGGCCAACTTTTGTTCATTATGTTTTGTTCTGGCATTCTTCGAACGCTCTGATTGGTCACTGGCGATAAGAATTGCTGCACAAAGCGTGTTGTCCGAGCACCGACGACTTGGTGCTCCCCCTTTCCTCGTCGCCTTCTCACCCACAAACGAACAAAAGCAGCGGGTTGCTCAACTTCGTGTCTCCGTGTTTGGACGTCGACATTGTAGACTCACACATTTCAGTACGTAAGAATGACTGTATGTATGTATGTACATATGTGCCTGCAACAACCCAAAAGCAATTAAGCGGGCAAAGCATAGCGTAGCATACATGGTTGGGAAGCAACATAAGAACAGCTGAAACCACCCTCCTAAGAAATAATCACATCCACACAGACAGTTTAACGTACTTTAAATTTGCCGAAAAATGTACATATGTACATATGTATGTGTTCATTGGAGATTTTGAGCTCGTGATTTCGAAAGCTCTCTTATTTTAGATTTGGACTTGGACTCAGAAGAAATTCAGTGAATTATCTACCTACCAACTCAGTTTCAGTAAGAAAGAAAGCGGGAATTTGGTATTGAGAAGGTAATCCAACTTAGGGGGTAATCCAGAAAGCTCCAGCTAAGTTTGTGAAAATACATGCATAGAAGAAGAGTTTGTGCTATCCTCGTTCTTTAAAATTTTACTATCCAGCTAAAACTCTGGAACACGTTAGTTGTTGTTCTAGAAATTTGACTATTATACTATTTAGGTGTAACCCGTGGACACGTTAGTTGTTGTTCTAGAATTTGACTATTATACTAGCTGTAGCTTGCTAAGCTTTGCTTTGGTCCACTTCCTATTGTAGGCATTAGAAACGAAAAACGGCACACTTTACAGTAAATGGAAGTGTATATCTGGATGACCGAG